>PKRV01001483.1:0-13770 GCA_003709505.1 Hyphantria cunea
GAAAGATTGTGGTTCGCCCCCACACACCCCCCTAAATTATTAAATCATAAGACCTATGGTAATATATCGGACTATCATTCGTATTCGATACTTCGTATACCCTTTACGAGTACTCCAACTGCACAAAACCTTGGATCTTTCCCAATCGGGTGGTCCAGATTTGATACACATAGTTAGATGCGCCGATAGTCTTGTCGTTCACGTTTGTACTTTATTTAAGCGATCTTTATCAGAAGGCATAGTACCGACTATCTGCGTTTGTTACCCCAGTCTACACCGGATCGAACGTTCAAAACTATCGCCCTATTTCGAAAATGTGCTTGTTTTCAAAAACACTTGACCGTTTAGTTCATACAAACGTCTACGGGGTGGTGCGAAGTATTATCGGTGAGGAACAACATGGTTTTCTTAAAAATCGCTCCACAACCTCAAACTTGATTCTCTCGCGTGAATTTGTATCTAGTGGCATGGAACAGAGTTCACAGGTGGACGTCATACACTGACTATAGTAAATGCTTCGACAGAATAGATGTTCAGTTGCTTTTGCAGAAGTTATTGGCCGCTGGAATTCACGGCGATTTGTATAGATGGTTTACTTCTTATATAAAAAATCAAACGCAGGCTGTGGTGCTTAGGGGATACACGGCTGACTGGAAAACTATCCCTTCCGGGGTCCCACAGGGATCAATTTTAGGACCATTGTCGTTCTGACATCAAGAGATGCTTCGAATACTCTTACATCCTTCTTAATGCTGATGACACGAAAATTCACAAAAAATTAAAGAACTGCCTGACACTCAAGACCTTCAGGCTGATCTTAACAGATTCAAAATGTATTGTAAGGCTAATAAACTTCATCTTAATGTTACCAAATGTTATCAAATAACATTCGCCCGAAAAATATATGCGATTGGTGCTGGTTACACAATGAATCAGCAGCAGATCAGCGAAGTGTTCGAGATCTGGGAGTTATGCAAGACAGCAGGCATGTTATCAACGTGTTGGTCGTATACTAATACGACCAACACGTTGATAACATAGTCAATAAGGCGTCAAAAGCCTTGGGCTTCATTATGAGAGCCGCGACCAGCTTTCGAACTATTAAGCCCATAAAGGTTTTGTATTATTCCTTAGTGCGCAGCCTCATGGAGTATGCATCGCAAGCCTGGAACCCACAATACGAAGTTTATAGGTCTCGTATTGAGGGGATCCAAAAGAATTTTTTGCGATATTTAGACTTTAAGGCACAGCAATGGTCACATGATTACAATCATCGTTGCAGACGATACCATTTCCTTCCATTGGTATATAGGTGCCTTATAAGTGATATTTGCTATTTGACCAGTATCGCAAATGGCGCGATCGACTCCTCTGAGCTCTTGTCTACGTTAGGTTTGCTTACCAACCAAATCGGTCTAAGACAGCGACCTATGCTACATGTGCTTTTAGTGACCACTAACTACAGGAGCAATTCCTTCCTTCTGCGAGGTGCACGTGGCTTCAATGAACTTAGTAACTCTGTACAGTTTGATTTGTTCTGTACAACCCCGATCGCGGTGAGGCAGCTTTTATCGAGAAGGTTTTTTAACGTAGGTGCTGGATGCCGTGCTCAAACTGATAGTTTAAGTAAAATGTGCTATGTTTTTTACGCATAGAATACAGAGGATGTATTTTGTGGGTTCATTACCACTTTATTTTATTTTTTTATAATTTTGTTTCTTTTTTGTTTTCTTTTATATCCGCGTATGCATGTTTTCCTATAGCAATGAGTCTGTATCTGTGAATACATATCATCTAAGTCTATGACCTGGCACTAGACCAGTGTAATATATTGTTACCTATATATGGAGGCTTGTTGTTAGCAACTTGATTACCTATTTGAATTAACCACAATTATGTTTATTAGTTTGTAAGGCTTCATAAAAAAAAAATTAAGAAAATAAATAAATGAATAAATTGGCAGTCATTTCTGTCTGCAATGACACTGAGGAGACGGTTATGACTACCACGTATTCTCTGCAGTAGTGAAGCGAAGAAGTGAAATATAATAAAATATATACTTACATAAATACAAATCCGTGTCAAACTTCGCAATTAATAAGAATCTATCGATAAATACCAGACAATAGTCCACCTAGAACACATATTTATTATATAGCTGTTGTTGACTGATTTTTTTAATAATTGTTTTTATCACTTTAAGATAGTTGTATACCGAATTATAATTAATGATTTATTTTATGGGAGAATGTCCTTTGAATTTTTGCAATATTGTCTGGACATTGAAAAAGACGACATAAGTTTGTTTCGTCCTTTTTTCTTAGGACTAGTCCAGTCCGGAAAGGTCGAACTCAACTGAAAAAAAAACAGTTTTAACTTGTAAAGTAACACTAAAAAAAAAACTAAAAATAACACTCCTTCCAGCGGAGTCGGATTTAATGGAATATGTAAACTGTTTGAAGTAGCAACATAAACGATAAATATGTATTAAAACTCGGAATGAATGCGGGGTTTGATAGTAACGCCCAAACCACAGCCCAGGTCTGTTGTTGTGCGAATTATTTGATATATTTATTAATCAAGTGCAGTTCTACTTACGTGTCTTAATATCTGAGTATCTGTGTTGCCGTGTTCAAATGAAAAGAAACACCATAAATTAATTTGTGCAATATTGTGAATAAGGAGTAAGTATTGCGTGAAATATTAATCTAATGTTTAATAATCTTGGAATATATTTTATGATTATTATTATTAATAGTTTTATTACTATTACCGAGGAGCCCTAAGTTCGATGCCTATCTGGGTTATAAACTGAGTGTATTTCATCTATTCTATTATAATATAATATATATTAACATCACACATCTCACAAATGGCTATATAATCTCAATCTAGGTAAAGCCCCTAAATAAATACATATCTATTATCTTTATTTTATATAGATAAAAATGAATCACTGAAATGTATGTATGCCGCATAACTTCCGATCGACTGCACTTAGACAAATCTTTTTATGATTTTTTGTGGGATAGGGGGCATACGAGCAGACGTATCGCATGATGGTAAGCGATTACCCCCGAAAATAAAAAAAAGGCCGTGGTATCGCTAGAGTCGGCCCTTTCACGCGGAAGCGTGGCTCTACCGCGGTGTTTGCTATTGGCAGGACAAGGTTTGTGTTAAATTAGTTATCAGTTAGGAATTTTATGAAGTTCGCCGCACCCGTTAGGTTTAGATAATTAACACCCACAGCAAATGATTGTGTCCATCACACAGTATGTATGTATTTAGAAATATGTACGTATGTTTGTCAGCAGTCTGGTTACCAGGCAGTACAGGCTCACTTCAGTTTGAGATTAGATGTTTTTGTATCAAGGTATTTAGTTATTTTCATAGTAGAATAGAAATTAACTATTCATGAGTTGGGAAACCGTCTGCCCAGCAGAAAGCTACAGTAGGCCAAACCTCCTTTCTGAGGAACGGCCTATGGCAACAGCGGACTGCTATTGTGCTGGCTTGTACCCAAATAAAATAAGACCTGACGAATATTGACTGCCTAGTTTGTCTCGTGGATAGCGTTTCTAACTGCTAATAAAGAGTACTTCGTTTCAATTCCCAGGGCGAGCCAAAAGTGTTGTTGAGTAGCCGACACCAAATAATCTTGGGAATAATAAAGCTAGGATGTTATATATATGTATTTATGAAGATGCCCCTTATTCAATATACGTGAAAACAACCTCTCTAATAAGCTCATTAGCTTATTAGAGAGTTTGTTTTCACCATTGCGTACTAGCCAAATTATATTATGCATTACATTAATGAACAAAATAAAGATTAAATATTTGATGAGTTGTTTTGTAGTTTGGATTGTTATACGCACAGTTAGCGTATGTTGCCGCCGAATGGGGGGGGGGGATCACCGTATACGGTGTGTATTTCTCCCCCAACCGGAGTTTGAGCGACTTCGAGGTCTTCCTCAACAACCTTGAGACATCGATGCGGCGGTTAGCGTCTGGGCACGTCCTCGTGCTGGGGGACTTCAAGGGGAGAGGCCGTAGAGGAGTGGGCGGCCTCGGTGGGCCTTTGTCTTTTAAACAGAGGCTCCACCAACACGTGGGTGCGACAGCAGGGGGGGGTCGATAGTGGACCTTTCGTTCGCTACCCCTGCAGTCGCCGCACGAGTAAGGAACTGGTGTATCCTGGATGAGGTTATGACGCTCTCGGATCATTTGTACATCCGATTTGAGCTCTGCCGGTCCCAGGGCCCCAGAAGGGGTCACGAGGCGCGGCGATCCTCGTGCTTTCCGCGGTGGGCTGTCGCCAAGCTCGATAGGGACCTGCTAGAGGAGGCAGCCATTGTTCAGTCTTGGCTGTCTCCGCGGGCCTCGACCGAGGAGGTTGACATGGGGGCTGGCCGCTTTCGCGATGCGATTACGCAGATTTGTGAAGCGGCCATGCCCCGGATTCGAGGTTGTTGACCTCCACGAAAAGAGGTCTACTGGTGGTCCCAGGAGTTGGTGGACCTCCGTGCGGCTTGTACACGTACCCGGAGGTCCTACATCCGCAGTCGGCGGCGTCACCGCGGAGACGGCGGGGAGGGCCAGCTTTACGAGGAGTACCGCGGGGCGCGGAAAACTCTGAAGCTGGCCATTTGCCGCGCCAAAGAAGAAAAGCGAAAGGAGATGATGGAGGGTCTCGATCGTGACCCCTGGGGTCGCCCATATCGTGCGGTGCGTCAGAAGCTCCGCACGGCGGCCCCCCCTTGCCGAGACTCCCCAGTCCAGCTTCCTACAGGAAGTGGTCGAGGGCCTATTCCCGCGGCGGGCGGAACACACGCCCCCGTCGGTGGCCAATTCGGTCGGAGACGACGGGGGCAGAGAGGTCGAAGTTCCGCCCGTCAGGGAATCGGAAGTAGGGGCGGCTGTTCTGCGAATCCGTTCAAAGAATACCGCCCGGACGTAAAGTCGGGAGTACCCTAAGGACGGGGTACCAGCCCAAGTGATGGCCCGAGCCCTCGACCACATGTCGGACCGCCTCAGGGAGGTGTTAGGCGCTAGCTTGGCGTCCGGACGCTTCCCTGAGTGCTGGAAAAGCGGGAAGCTGGTCCTGCTGCAGAAGCCGGGACGGCCTGCCGATTCGGTCGCGGCCTACAGGCCCATCGTGTTGGTGGACGAGGCGGGCAAATTGCTCGAGAGGGTGCTCTCTGCCCGCATCGTCCGGCACCTCAGCGAGGTGAACCCAGACCTGTGGGACGCCAAATTCGGGTTCCGAGAGAGGCGTTCGACGGTCGATGCCGTGATGCGCCTGAGGGCCGTGACCGAAGAGGCGGTGAGCTGTGGCGGCGAGGTGTTGGCGGTGTCTCTGGACATCGCCAACGCCTTTAATAGTCTGCCATTCAGCTGCACCAGGGAAGCACTCCGCTACCACGGGGTGCCAGAGTGCCTGAGGCGACTGGTGGCAGACTATTTGGAGGAGCGTACCGTCGTGTACGAGGACCGAGAGGGTGACTTGAGACGGCGACCCATGTCGTGCGGCGTTCCGCAGGGGTCTGTCCTAGGACCACTCCTGTGGAACGTGGGATACGACTGGATCCTCAGAGAGCGTCTCCCCCCCGGGCTGGGTGTAATTAGTTACGCCGATGACACGTTGGATACAGCCCGAGGGGGGCGAACTTCCAGGAGGCGGCGTGCCTGGCCACCAGGGGAGTCTCTCTGGTGGTCGGGCGCATCGAGGCGCTGGGCTTGCGGGTGGCCCTGAACAAGACGGAGGCCCTGCTCTTTCATGGGCTCCGTCGTGGGCCGCCCGAAGTTTATCGACGGGCGGCTGACTTCCGGGCGGAGAGTGGCAGACTCCACGTGCTGGCTTCGCAACCGTGGAGGCTCTCCAGCCGGTCATCCTCGAGTGGGCAGGGCGGCAGCACGGGACCCTTTCCTTCCGACTGACGCAGGTGCTTTCCGGGCACGGTCGCTTCGGGAAGAACTTGCACTCGGTCGCGCGGAGGGAATTGAGTCCCGCCTGCCACCACTGCGTCTGTCTGACTGACTGAAATTGAAAGGATATAACATCTAGAGACGGTGCCCGCTTCAGTGCCGGCAAGCGCTGGCAGGGGTCCAGATGGCGTAAGAAAGCGGTTCCCGGATCTCTCCCGTCTCAGGCGCAGAGTGGCACACCGTGTGGTTTTAGTCGGTTTGATTCCGACACACTGCCCCACCGCAAGCCCCGGTGTAGTGAAGGCCCGAGACGGTTTCCACTCGTAAAAAAAAAAGATGTTGAGCTTATGCGACTGCTGATCAGGAGATTTATGGTTCGATACCCGAATCGGGCCCAAAAGTATTATTGAGCTTTTCTAATCGGCTCGGAGTTCGGAAAAGAGGTGTTAACCCCCATTTGTGCTGTCGTATTTCGTTGGTGTGTGCGAGACCTGAGGTCCAACGGGAGAATAGGACTAGGCTGCCATACTGTTGTTCACCATGCTGCATTTCGTGCATTCAATGCAGTGAGTATGGTGACTGTGGAGGAACGGGTGTCATGTCCCTCCAACACAAAGGGAGGATCCTCCGACCAGGCGAGGTGATCATGCCTGGCGGGCCACTGCCCAACGGTTGATGTTGGGAAGTTTGTATATATGTTAATCGGCGCGACAACTTCTATTGCGCGATTTAGGATTGGTAGTTTCTTAGTTTTCTTTGTTACTCCGTAGTTCGATGTTTCTTCGGTAGATGGCGCTGTCATATATTTTTTATGTTGACGCTGTATGTTGAAGTCGCCACATCACTCCCCTCCAACACCGGCGGTCGATATCTGGATGAATCAGCTGTCTGTGCTCTGTTGCGGACCTTGCCAGTGCCAGGAGTGAGTAGTTCCAGTGAGTCGGAACTAAGTGCCGCAAGTTCTCCAGTGAGTCGGAACTGAATGCCGCTAGTCCCAGTGAGTCGGGGCTGAAGTCCGCTGATCCCAGTGAGTCGCGTACGCATGCGGTGCGCGGTGCTGCGGTGAGGTCCCCGGTGAGTCTGGGCGGTTGCTGCGTACTGGCTGGCTGCTGCATAGACGGGAGAGAAATGCTCTGCTTACATGGACCGTAGTTGCAGAGTGCTGTGCCTAGACGCTGTTGAGGCCGTAGGGGTAAACCAGGCTGGAGCCGTCGCTTCCTGCATGTGGTGTAACCCTGTTGAGGCCAAGGTTGCTGGTTGGCTAAGACTTGCTGTGGGAGTGAACATGATGGTAGCGCGCTGATGCTGCTGCTGTTGATTTGCTCCTTCAAAGGCTGCCTCCAATCACGTTCAATTTAGCTTACTTTGAAACTAGATGGCGTCGTTTGTCACAAACTATATCCATGCAAATAACTAACATTGAAGGGTTTGTTTGTAATTTCGAATTAACAGCTTTTAACTAAATGCATATGAAATTAAGTACGGTACTTATATAAAAAATATCTGTGTGTTTGTCTTTGGAACTGCAGGACTGATTTTAAATTGTTTGCACCGATATTTTATTCTGGAATTATTATTATCAGTTCAGATGTAGCCAAATATCGGAATGCTATTTGATCCACTTTGATTTTGTAAAAAACTATTTTCTTATGGAATAGGGGCCAACGGGCAGACGTATCGCCTGATGGTAAGCCATTACCGTTGCCCATGGACACCCACAATACCAAAGGCGTCACAAGTGCGTTACCGGCTGAGAATGGGGGAAGGGGTTAGGGTTTAAGCCACTGGTATCCTCTCTCACTCGGTGAAACACAGCGCAGGCGCTGTTTCGTACCGGTTTTCTGTGAGGCCGTGGTGTCGAGCCGGCTCATTCATGCCGAAGTGTGGCTCTCCCACGCTGGAAGTTTCTTCACCGGATCTCTAACAGTTGGAGTTCAGGCGGAAACAAGTGAATACGACTACGAAAAGTAGCACCATTTGTCCCGCACATTTTAAGCATGTAAATAAATACACTACTTCGAAAGTATACGTGCGTAACATGAACACGGTAAATTTATTTGTGTCGACACTAAAATTGTTGTGTGATAAAATTTTTCTATAGTTTTATGTTCAATTAAATTTGGGTGGTTTCACATGTCACTATTATTGAAAGTTTGGTTATATTACAAAACGTTTGTTGATAATCTTTTAAACTATACAATTTACAACTAAAAGTGACATACTTCTTTCTTTTTAGGATAAAGGTGGTGTTATTGTATGTGTAAATTTCACATAATTCCGATGTTTTAAGATGGGTTAGTTAAATTCGGAAATTCTGTTACATAGGTTCAAAGATACATAGCTATAAACCAAGCTAATAAAAGCGTGTTAATAAAGACAACTCCACTTCTTCTATCATGGTAGCATGTCGATATATTTAGGTAAAAAAATTAAAGCGCCTTAAAAAAATAATGATAATAATGATGTACTATGTAACCTATTTTATCTGTACAAATTTCTCGACACGACGCTCCGCCAGACTGACAGCTGTCAAATCTCGTTTCGACGTATTCCTCAACAGATGGCGCTAATATATACTGTGATTGAAAATAAATCGATAATAATTTTCTTCGTTGTTTTATTTTTACTACAAAAATTTGTATGGAACACTCATTACCAATCAGTAGCTATTAGCAAACATGCGAATGTCATATTATCTTTCGAATACGTAATCGCAATGTGTGTATACACTTATAAATAAGCACGTCATGTCATACCGCAACAAAAACGCCGTTCAGTATGAAAGTAACCTATCTTACTTTAAAAACTAGGTACCTATGATTACCTAGGTAAACAAAGTGGAGTGAACCTTAGCAGCAGTTGTTGTAAAGGTACCCACAACAACAACCGCGCCTAACATCACGGCCACGGGACTCATCTAGTTATCTTTATAATCATCTATATTCAAACCCCTTATTTAGGTTACAATGACTAAAAAGCGAAGCCCTACAAGCAAAAAGGCGGATACAGAAAAACAGCCAGGAGACAAGAATAGACAACAAAATGTAAAACAAAGAAGACAGACGAAAGAAGAAAAGATGGTAATTTTTTTCTAACTGCCCGCTGTCATGGGTTCATTTCCTCGGAGGATACGTGTTTGTGTGATGAACACAATCATTTGCTCAGTGTCTGGGTACATTTTATCTATAATAATTATAAATTTAGAAATGTATGATTACAAGGTAGTAGAGCCACGATTAATGCAGCAATAACGGGCGGTACTATCATCTCTCAGAAGGCTAACCTAAAATGACAACATTCGTGCTCTCGTATTTCGTTGCTCAATGCGAAACCGGAAGCCCAAAGAAGCCTCTCTCTAGGCCGCCATAGCGTGTATCACCATGCTGCGTTATTGCATCATTTGCTTGCCCTCCCAGTGAGTATGGTGAATCAGGCTGCTAAAAAAATCTCTACTCTTGGGGTTCTGCTCATGCCTACCATCAGGCAGAGCAAAGTCACTTTGGAAAGTTCATAAAAGCAGGTACAAATGATTTACATACAGAGATAACATATTCATTGTGTTATAGGGCGCAAGCGAAGAGAACTTTAAGTTCGCTAATATTATTACTTTGTTGCGATTTTCTGAGTCAATTGTGTCGAAGCTTGTCTCTCACAATAGACATTTACAATATTTTGCAGGCAAAAGAAGATATGAACGATCCAGCGGTATCTTCCAGTCTGGAAGGGCAAGAAGGAACCAAATTAGCGGCAGAAGCAAACAAAGACTCTCAAGATATCAGTATAACGTGTGCTCGGGTAAGTTCAATTTTTTTGCCATTTCTCAAAATGGCATTTCTTTATTGATTAGTAAGTTGTTTTTTTTTAATGGCAACTAAAGCCATCAATGAATTTAACGATAATTCTAAAGAAAATAAAGAAGATCAAGAGATTATGAAAATATCAGGCAGTATAAGTACTTATGAAGTATATTTTATTCCCGTAATCATAAGAGAACGGGAACCACCCAGGTGAAACTGCGGAGTTTTGCTGGTACTGTATGGAAAATTCCTAACAGGCAAATAAAAATTTTAAACTAACAGATTTTGGTTTTTTAATGTAATTTAAGCCTTAGTGTTTCTATATTTTTTCATGTATGTAATAAAAAAGTGCGTGCAGTTATTGAAAACAAGGGTGATCATGAACAAGCTATAAGAGAACAAGTAGAAAATAAAGGTACTGAAACTAGCACAAACACAAAAAGGTGTTCAAATCATGTCTTCAATGACACGTTGTATGAATCTCAGTCACTCAGTGTATCTGTCACAACTCGCGTGAATAACACATTTAACACATTTTTTCTCCGTTTGTTAATAGATTTGATAAAATTTATTTCTTATTGGATTTTATTTTAGTAGCTATTACCGAAACTGAGATATAAATTATAATTTCTGTTTCTGTAAAAATATCAACCAAAAAGCTGTACAAGAAAGATGATGTCCTAAGGAAATCTTGGAAACACACGATGTTGGTCTCTTCGAGGTATTACTTCATTCTCAGCCCTGTTTCTACGTCCGAGAGCTGTGAAATCCCTTATCTTCCTCTTTCAGCCCATTTTTTTAAATTTAGTAAATTAAGCATAAAACTATAGGATGTGGCAATAAAAAGAGATCAAACTAAAGTAGAAAGCCACACTAGAAGATCGAAAGTATCACTGTACCTAAGTGTAAAATTTACTTATTACAGCAAACAAATACTGAAGTATTGAAAGAAGGAATAAAAACGTTTGGCACTATTGGAACGAACACGGAAATTGTTGATACTCTGAAGTCTCATAGTGGTACTGAAAACCCAGCGAAAAAGAAAATCAACGAGGTATCGCTTGTAGAAGCACCAGTAAATAAAGTTGTTAACACAGATAATGGCTTACTTAACATTAACAAAAATATGGTACCAGATATAAAGATTAAGGAAGAAATCGGAGCTCAGGTGATGAAAGAAGAATCAGGTCATGAAAAAACCACCAAAATCCTCCAGGAACATAAATGGAAAATTGGCAGTACTGTTGAAATCGATGATTTATCTGGAAATAGAGTGGTATGTAATCTTTTATGTATTTATCATATTTCTGAATATACGAAAAAATTACCCATTAGCCATCAAGGCAGCCCATTCATGGGTCTACCCACTGACTATGAGATAAAAGTCCCTCTGCTCTAGCAAAGGGGCTTTCATTTCATAGTTAACATCATTCACTCATTAAATAATAACAAGAGAATTACCTAGCATAGGTTTCTGGTCGTCTGATCGAACCGGCCCATAATATGTAATAGATGAGTGAAAAAAAATATAGGAAAGAAAGAAGATAGCATTACATTCCGAAACGCCAGAATAGGACCTAAAGATTGTGGTACAAAATGATAGAATAAATAAAAGAGTAACAATGTTGCCCTATTTTTCTTTAAGTATAAAAGTAATATAGTTTCTAAAATAAGCTAGTAGATAACAGATAGATTTTTAATTGTAATAGCAAGTAGCCATTACAAATCAATATCTACAGCAAAGAATTTAAAATGACTAAATCTTGCAACTACAGAAAGACATAAGCAAAAATCAACTGACACTGTCCAAAATAGTGTAGATGATAATAATGTTAATGACTTAAGAGATATGGAAATTGAGTTGAATAAAGAACAAAGATTGATTAATAGCATAATATTTAGTATAATACTGGTAAGTTCACACGCATAGATACAGAGGGCATAGTCAGTGGATTTTTCTTTCTATTTTAAAATAAGAATAAATAAAAAAATGCATCCTTTTCTTTCAGTCACATCCAGATGGAAAAATATCTCATCGAAACTCTTTAAAAGATGACATTGTTAAAGAACTCAAAGAATATTTGAAACCTTTAATGGAAACTCTTTATAATAGTTCACATACTGTTCCTCAAAATTCAAACAGCATTGACAAAGTATGTGTACCAAAAGTTGAAGATTCAGACAATATCGGACCGTCAAATGAAAAACTTGAGAAAAGTCCAAATGAGAATAGAAAAGAACCAAATGATAAAATGGAAACCGATAAAACGACGCCAGAAACACCTGTAAGTAATAACTTATTGGAGTCAGGTCACATGGGTTCTTAAAAATAACTAATTCATTTTCGTACCCTCTTGTTTCAAATTTATTTTAAGTCGACTCAACATGTTTTCTTCTCCTGTTTTCTCCTAATACTCGACATTGTCTGAAACACAAAACACTATTTATTTTAACAATCAAAATTGGATTTACATCTGAAAAACAATTAATATTGGCATTATTTTGAAATAAATAAGGCATTATTTTCGGCGGCGGAGGTCATAGGTTTGTGTATTATCATCTAGGTGTAATTTATCTGTAGTGTGTATATGTTTGGATATGTATGTTTATCAACAATTTGGTAACGATAGTACGGTGAGATATGTTTTGCTTTGTTTATTTTTTTATATGTGGGTCTGCAAAAGTGACTCAACTCTGCCTGATGGAAAACCTAAGCAGAATCCGATAGTGGGGGTTACCATAGTCATTGCAAAAGTAGATAATGCAACAATGCAGCATGGTGATGCTTATGCATTATTGAAACTCCGGTCTCGCATTCACTAACGAAACACGACAGCACGAATGTTAACATTTTAGGTTGGTCTGTGCGAGGGTAGTACCACCTCCGTCGAGCCGACCCGTCCGTACTGAAATTATCATGACTCTTTCTACTACCTTTAAACATCCAGTTATTTTTTATCAGTTATATATAATAAAAACTTATGAACCAAAAAATTATTATTAAAATATTAAGAAACACAAAACCGTACCGGCATATTATTTCTTATTTCATAAATTTTGGTACTCATGTACATGTTAGACTGTCCAAAATCAAATTACACGATATATGTACAAAGGTCTGTCTTGTCTGTAAGAGATCGCCGTGAGCGATAAAACCGCCTATATCAATATTCATTAATTCGTTTTTATACTAAGTGATGTTCAATAAAGCTGTATAAAAATTTTTTGGCTAACTAAACGGAGCCAGGCTAGTAGTATAGTTGGCCTTGGAAATATGTCACCAACATATTTATTTTATAATAATATCATCACTTTAAGACTGTCACCGAAGATGATCAAAGTAATTTAATTAAAAATAAAAATGCTGATAACAAAGGAAGTGATGAAGATATGCAAAATAAAGATCAAGTAAAAGAGACGGTGGAATATTATATGGCTGAAACCAACTTGAAACTTGAGGATAATGCGGTAGCAAAAGATCAAGACTCGAAGAAAACCAATCCAAAAGAACCTGTAAGTGTAGATTTTAAAAATTTTGCATTAAAAAAATAACATTAAGAAAGATGTGATTTAATTTTAACACGCCTTGTTTACATGTTCAGGATGCATACATAAGTGTTTAAATATTACAGACTATCTTTGCCGTTGTATTTAACGGAGAAGACTCTACTACAGATAATCATTATGATAATGAGGTAGATAATGAATGAGATGTAGAAACTGAGTTTAACAAACAACAAAACGAGCCTATGACTAAATTAATCGACCATGACGAAATTGATATCGTAAATTCAAATCTTCAGTTAAATTCAGATCATGTAACAACCCCCGAATTATTTAGCACAGTACTGGAAGTTTAAAAAACACAAGTCTCAAACATTTTGAATTAGCATCAGATATTTCAAAAGAACCGGATCAGCTTACTGTAGATGAAGAGAAAATAATTTATTTAACATTTTCGTTTCTTGCTTTCTGTTCATTCGTAAAGTAAATTATTATGTTATATTGAACAAAAAAAACTTATTGATCAATATAAAAATTTGACA
>PKRV01000156.1:5285-27957 GCA_003709505.1 Hyphantria cunea
TGACAATGTTTCCCAAACTTGGATGTGTTCGGCTTGAGGTCTATTACGTTCAGTTTTTACTGGCATCAGACTGCAACAACCAAAGTCAATGAGGCGACATCAAAATTAGGTTTTTTTAAGTTCAAGCTACCAAAATGAGTCTAGTCTGCCTGATAGAAAGTTTAAGTAGAATCTAAGAGTGATGATCACCATCCTCAATCCGAATGTGAATAGAGCAACATGGTGACCCACACTTTGGCGGCTTTGTGTGATGCTTCTTCATGCTTAAAGGGCCTGGGATTATAGTGGGAAGGAAACACGTGCGGTGGTAGTGAGTTCCATGTTTTGATTGCGCGGCACAAGAAGGAAGAACCGAAACGTTGCGTTCGAGAGCATATGTCTACCACTCTAAAAGATAATATCAAAATTTTGTAGGAAAAACGTTGTCAGACATTTTAGGGCTCAAACTAACTGTAAGGATGCCAAAAGATGTTTGTATGATAACCGGTCCAGCTTGTGTGCTCTCCAAGGCACAGAAGGGTTTCAACGTGTTAAGACATCAGCCATATATCAGCCAGTGACATAGCCAGGTCACCCATCGATAGGCTGACCTGGCTACAATTATTTAATTTTCTAGTGTGTTGTAATTTTCGGTTACCACTTGCCAGCTTTACTGTCTGACAAGAAATCTTTAAATCATTTTAATAGACGTTTTAGTAAAGTGTATTTAAGAGTCTTTCGATCTCTGTAAAACCCGATGAGGTATTTTTTCAAGGCGTGAAACTTACTAAAAATCCTTTTTCATAAAATACCATATCATTTATTTACACGGATTACTTTTGTTTCATCTTCTTTGTTCTTATTGCTTCTGCGTTAGTGTTTGAGTAAAATTACCAACACTTACTCTTATTGCTATACTAGAAAAATATCGCAGTATAGTAAAAAAGTGCTTTTTACCAAAAAAAGTCGAAGCTCGCTCTGTATTTTGTTTCTAGTGTTTTGGCGCTGATAGCCGAAACACAGACACTACTTAGAAATAAACAAAATAATGAACATTAAAAAGGTACCTAGTTTGTTAAAGAACCATATGGCTAATGACATCAGCCACAAAATGCTTCTATCACGATCTATTCATAAATTGCACAACTCTCGCGATGATTGTCAAACGTTCACACATAATACGCAGTAACACAACATTATAACTGAACTTGTTTGTGAATGCGACCCTGCTTGAATTAAATTATTTGTACTGTACTTTTTCAAAGTTATGAATTGTTTATTTCATCAGTTATCCTGGTAAAAAGTAGCCTTTGTCATTGCTTTCGATTCTTAGCCATTATTCTTCCCATAAGCCTCTACGCACTTTGGAAACTGGAAGCTATAGATCGACACAAGCGGGCAGTAGATTTTGGTGTTTGCACCTAATTTACCTTGACAATCCAGACAAGCATATGTTTGTGTCGATCTATGTTTTTTAACTGTAGCTTCAATTTAACGTTCACGAGTTCACTTATTGTCTTAATTGAATAAATGATTTTGAATTTGAATTTGAAAGTATATTAATGCCAAATTTCCTTAATATCCGTGCAGTGGTAATAGACAGAGTTAATTTCGAATTTATAATATAAGTAAGGATATGTTCTCATTCACATAAATTACCATTTGTTTGAGGCACCGATTCATCAACGAGGGACGCTAACCGCATTTGCTATGAACTTTAAATTTTTGCACAATTTTTTTTATGGAATTGCAGGCATATGAGCATACGTGTAAGCGATGGTAATGATAACCGCATTGCCTGATGGTGAGTGATTACCACCGCGCATGGACACCCGCAACACCAGAGGCGTCACAAGTGGCATTTGGGGGCAATCCCCATTCTCCTCCCAATGGAGGAGAATGGGGTATGGGCGTCCAGTATTCTCCCTCACTCGGTGAAACACCGTGCAAGCGTTGTTTCACACCGGTTAACGGTGAGGCCATGGTGTCACTCTGCCCGAGCCGGCCCATTCATGCAGAAGCGTGGCGAATACGAATAATCCATTTCATCCCTAAGTAAGAAATGAACGGTTGTATTATGTCCGTTACTATCAAAGTCAGAATCATGAAATAAGATAAATAGTTTGATTGATTATTTGTCTATCTAATACCTATAAACGGGCAATTCTTACATATACGTATATAATCTGAAACTCAGAAAGGGGCCAAGAATTTTAATGAAATTTGTTTGTAAGGATTTCGGGGGCGATAAATTAATCAAGCTAGAATTCATTTGAATATATCACTCATTTAGAAAAAATAACCGAGCATAGCTTGGTCATCCATGTACTTATTGTTTTAAACAATCATCTACCCATGTGACACAAAAAAGACACAGACAGACATTCTTTTTTTTTGTATAGCAGTCACGAACAAAGGCGTGACAAATGGGTAATGCATGGGGTCGAGACGATGACACGGTCTTCTAGTCCAAGGTCACACAAGACCCATTATTTGATTCTCACCTAGATTACAACCAACCAAATTGTTTAGCATTGATAAAATGTTAGTGGAAAAACTTGTTTGAAAACGTTACTTTTTCGGAGTACAATAGAATTTTGGACTAGATAGGAAGTTATGTCCCGGTCTTCGTAAGCACAGGGCTTTGAGATTAACCTTAGGTGAGTCCAGCTTCGGCCCATTCGAGCCAGGACTCAATTGGTGTGACACCCGACCTCACTGAAAACTAGTCCTAAGCATCTTGTTATATGCTTTTCACCGAGTGAGTGAAGTTACCAGAGTGCAAATCCCTCTTCCTCCTGATTCGTGAAACAGCACCTGCGCTATGTTTCACCGAGTGAGTGAGGACACCGGAGGCCCATAATCCAACCCTTCCCCTAATTCCCCTTCCCATCCCCCAAGGGTGGCAACGCACTTGTGACGCCTCTGATGTTGCGGGTGTCCATGGGCGGCGGTAATCGCTTACCATTAGGTGATATGTCTGCTCCTATGCGCACTATTAAATAAAAAACTCAAAGGTTTGCAATCCATTAGACCAATATATATAAAAATTAAAAAAAAAGTATATAAGTATCAATATCAGTTGTCTAGTTCCCATAGTACAAGCTCTGCTTAGTTTGGGACTAGATGGCGTTGTGTGTTAAAATGTCTGAACATATTTATTATTTATTTATTTATTTATATGATGATTGATAAAGTTAATTTCAATTTATAGAGATTCAAAAATTTATTCATTCAAATCCATTTTATTTACTTCGACTACTTTTATTTATTTAGTATAGATTTTGTTACACAGCAAGATTTTCTCACGATTCAATTATATAAAAGGTAACGATTAATAATTGTATCGTGAATAAGGCCTAGTGTATAAAAAACCATATCAATGTGTAAAAGTTGCGCAAGTCTAAAACAGTAAAATCGATAAGTAAATATGTACATACTTATAACACTTTGATAAGAAGAGATACGTGATTACATCGAAAACTCTGAAAGCTAACCATCGCCTCCCTTAGAAGGCCCAACTTCCTTCTTCCTCTATTAAAATTTATACTTAATACCTTAAGTTCTATAATTGTTTATTATACTAATAAAGGCAAAATAACAATTTTTATCAGGAAATCATATTAAAGCCAGCAATCCGTTAAAAACAGAAACTGGAGTTTGAACCGACAGTCGAGTCACGTCGGTTATCTTACATAGATAATAATAATTATAATTAGATAAAAATATGGCGACTTCCGAAATAAGTGCGTAAACATCAATTATAATTATTGTATAATTAATTTAGTTTATGTTAAATATAATTATTAACGCAACTCAAGTGATAAAATTATTATTGTGAACGCACCATTGTATGGTAATAATAAATTCTAGGGCTGTCCGGTATTCAATATTACTGATAAATTCCCCCTTACCCCGCGCAATTTCATCGCAATTCGAACTAATACATTTTCCGTCCTTTTTGCAACATTTTACACTGATTAGATAGCATTTTTTTTACAATTCTAACCAGTACTTCCTGAGATTAGCGTGCTCAACCAAACAAATTTTTCAGTTGTACAGTATTAGTATACATTTTGGGAGCTTGCTGATTTAGTTATATATCTGTGGCGTATAACTTATATCTATCTGGGCAAAATAATCAATTAAAAGGTATTCATGTGTTGACTCCAACGGGGTCAACACATGTGTACCTTATATACTACACTTATACTTATATGATACACTGCTGCAAATTGTCAATCTGTAACGTGGCAGGTAATAAAAAGGTTTGTTATTTAATTTAAAGAAATAATTAGATATTTTAAAGTAAAACTTCTTTACGCGCAATTGACTTAGTGTTGAATAAAATAAAGCGTTACGAAAAGTGTGATCGGACTAAACGAACGGTTGAGAGGGTAAAATAAGTTAGTGAGGATAGAAAGAGACACAGTTAAGTTTCCTATAATTTATATATTTATATACATCCTACTAATATTATAATCGCGAAAGTTTGTATGGATGGATGTTTGTTACTCTTTCAAGTAAAAACTACTCAGCGGATTTGGAGGAAACTTTACATTAATATAGCTTATACGTCAGAATAACACATAGGTTACTATTTGCTGCGATAACCGACATATACGCGGACTTAAACTAGTATAATATATTTAGATGGAGCTAAACAAGTTATACTTCAGTCGTATGGTCTTATGCACACTCGTATTTTTTAAATATCACTTACTTCGCCAGTAAAGGGCCAGCCCTATTTTAATGTGGTCTAAATTCAGCCGTGCACACATGTGTGACATTAACTTTACGTAACCGGTCTCGAATGTAAGTGCATTATATTAACTGCGATTGGTAATTCTAACAGAGCCGGTACGTTGTGAAATAAATACTAACACATAGCGGTCGTATGTTTGACATAAATGGATTGGAAGCTTGTGTTCTACGAAATATACCGGCCGTCATTTTATCCTTATGATTTCAGAATATTTTTTTTTTAATTGCACTAGTGCATAGCCATATTATCACTGCTGCGGTGGTGTAGTGTGTATTCAAGAGCTGTGTTTGAGGTCCTGACTTCGATTTCTGGGTCGAACCAAAGGTTTATATGATTTACAAATCGTACTTTCGGAGTTTGAGTGTTTTGTATGTACAAATAAATAGAGTTTCCAAAAAAAATTAAGAACAAACTTAGTTACTAACAAAATTAGTAAAATAATCTCTATGTACACTAACTTAATTTCTTTATGTAATCTGTAAGAAATAAAGGCATTTTATTTTTTTATTTCTCTGTATTTATATTTACTCTTTGTGTTCTTGTGACCGTTTCTTTCCACTTCCCCATGACATTCTCCAATCCCATTCCTCAACACGCGCCAGCATTGTTCGCTTCAATGCTGGCGGCATAGGTTATGCACCTATGCCCTCAAACGCTTTATGTAGGTAGGCACATACAATTCGTTTCAAATAAAAATAGGGTTGGGAATCCGCCAACTTGCCCTGTACTAGTTAACAACTTCAGATATTTTTGTACGGTGTGCAAAAAAGGAAGAATTTACTACTAAAGAGCTCTATCACAAATTTTGAATGAAACTGATATTGTCAGGAATTCGATTTATGATGTCTAACTTTAAAAAATAACGCGAACATAAAGTCTTTGCCGCGCCTTTGAGAATAAAATGTAAACGATATTTTTTTTATTTTAATATTATTTGATGTTTATGCCAACGCTACATTTCCAGTGAAGTTAGTCTCAAATCCAGTCCTATTCTTATTTGAAACGCATTGTATGTAGATACATGTGTGTTTTTTGACTGTTCGATGTTCGCTGCTCGTAACTTTTCACTGCGAGAGTGAAGTCATCAGAGCCCTGATTCCTTAATCCTGATCCTGTCGTAAGAGATCAATAGAGAGCAACGCACTTTGGAGCCCCAAGTCGCAAATGGCCATGGCCAGTGGTCATCATGTAACATACAAAATATATTGGCTAGAACCAAATGACTCACAACACTAACGTCTCACTGAAGCGATGACCATAACGTGACAATGAGCAGAAACATAAATTTAGTGAAAGTCTAAAGGCAAGAACACATAAGACGGTTTTAGCGGCGATTGCGAACAATTTAGGGGCTATTGACTTGATTACTGACACCACAAAAAAGCATTCTAAAAGCTAAGTAAATTCATATTCAACTAGCTTCCTGTAACTATGCGTTTTAAGCAGACTCGTCAATCTTTTAAAATTTTAGATTGGTTTGATTACAACTAACTTATTTTTCTGGGACTGGGATATCAGCAAAGTTCTGATTGGTATTTTGATAGGCGTGTTTGACTTCTGACGTGCGTTCCGTACCCGCAAGATAAATATTGTGTTATGAACACGAACATGTGCTCTGTTTCTGGATGTAATTTCTCCATCTATTTTATATATGTAAAGTTGAAGAGTTTATTTGTTATTGTTGGGGAAAACTAGCAAACGTATCGCCTTATAGTAAGCGAATACCACCGCCCATGGACACCCGCTATACCAGAGGTTGCTAGTCCTTGGGGGATGGGTAGGGGGATGGGGATTGAGAGGGGATGGGAAGGGAATGGGTAGGGGATGGGGAGAGGATGGGGAGAGGTATTGGAGTAGAGAGTAGTAGTATTGCCTTCACTATCATCACTCACTCGGTGAAATACAAAGCAAGCGCTTTATAGAAGTCATGTTATCATTCCGGTCGAACCGACCCATTCGTGCCGAAGCGTGGCTCTCCTACGTTAGTTATCTGGTTACCATAGTACAGACTCTACCTAATCAAATGTTGAAAGATGTTCAAAAAGGTACAGAGACTTTTAATTGTGATCTGATGCGACAGAACAAGTTCGGTAATAATTTACCTGCAATCGCCGATACTTAAGTGGTGCGTGTGATGTGGCCTTTTGACCATTTTATGGGTATGACTAAATGATCGCCACAGATACGTTTTACGGCTAAATCTCGTATTGAAATCATTATCTTGACCCATTATTTCACATCCTAAACCCACTTTCTCCGAAAGATTTCTCTGAACGTGCTCTTTATAGAAAATAATTGTAAAACTTAATATAAACGTGAATAAGATTGAAGTGTTAATTCCAAATAAACAGCTTTTCTCTAAATTCATATGGAAGTTTTGTACTTACATAAAAAAAATCTGTTTTTAATATTTTGTCTGTTTGTACCGGCTGATCTCTGGAACGACCTGATAATGTAAGAATTAACTTAGGCTACGTATATTTTCAACTAACTGCGCCCAAAAGGTTTGGGTAACAACCCGAGGCGCAGCTTCTTTTAAATATAATTTATTATGATATATTACATATTATGATGTTAATTTATTGAACAGTCATATAACACACAACATTCATTAATAGAAGTATTAATGACTTGTGGCTAAATGGTAAGTAACCAAAGCACATTATTGCAAATTTTATATACGGATTTAGACGTCGTTGTATATTGGTATAGAACTGGCGCAATCTTTACGGAAGCCCTAAAAAGTAAGACCACGGTCTATATCCATAGAACTGGGATATCGTATAGTACTAGTGTCACCTCAAATCATCCCGCGTGTGTTCTGAGGTGACCAAGAACTGACCAAAGAAGAAATCACATAAGACAATAAAAAAAAAACATTTTCAGACATCTAACACACAACGCCATCTAGTCCCAAACTAAGCAGAGCTTGTATTATGGGTACTAAACAACTGAAATAAATACATATATACTTTTTATATATACATAGAAAACACCCAAACTCCGAAACAAATATTTGTAGATCATACGAACATTTTGATCCGACCCGGGAATCGAACCCGAGACCTCAAGAACAGCAGTCGCATACGCTACCGCTGCGCCACCGAGGCAGTCAAAATGTCTCAACAAAGAGAAGCAAAGCTTGAAATAAACCCCACATGAACCCGTCTGACTACCGTGGTCAAGTACTTACCTTTTTTTAGTTAGTTACCTTACCTACTGGCCAAAACCTGGTTTATAAAGAGAGGCCTATGTCCAACAGTGATCTATTAAAGGCTTATGTTTATATAATAGACAAAACCCCATTATTTGTTCAACACAAAATGGTAATTGAAAATCTTCACAGATTACAATCACACGAATGAAAATACCGTAGACGCTCTAATCATCGTATAATTTAAAATGCTAATAAAAACTTTTAGATTGTACAGTTAACGACATCCGCGTTTAAATATTACAAATACAATAAATTTTAATGACTGCCCTGACATGTAAACATGGGTTTAGTCCAATTTTATTATAACACACATTATTCACTTCGTATTACTACCGGCAAACGTAATTTACCGTCGCGCACGATTGATTGTTTTGTCGACTTTGATGTCAAAAATAGTTAAAAAATTGTGGCTAACGTATTTTAATAAATAAATTTCTATGGCTTTTAAACTCCATTTGGTTTTATACTAAAGTTAGGACAGGCACGTTGATTTCAGCATGAACGGGCTGGGAATATACTCTCACAGAAAACCAACCTAAAATGACAGTATTTGTCCGTCGTATTTCGTTGGCGAGTGCAAGACTGGTTGACATTAATAAAATTGTAGTGTCTGTTTATAATTTCAAATTATCAGTTTTTCCCTATATGCGTATGAAAGTATCTGAAAAGATCTGCGTTCGAAAACTTCGTACTTCAAAAAGAAAAAACGAAACCCTTATAGGATCACTTTGTTCGCCGACTGTCACAGACGTCTGGCAAGACTCTTTCCCTCAGGAACGCGTGGAGCTATTAAACTGAAATTCATATTAAATACTCAGGTCTACTTTTTTAGACTAGCAGCGCCCCGTAGTTTCGCTCACGGTTGTTAGATAATGTAAAGATACAACTCCCGCGAGTAACAACACGGGGAACACAACACTAGTGTTGAACATAGCAATTACGAATGAGTTTTTTCAATTTTCGATCAAAATCTAGTCTTTATTTCCATCTAGTTGCTATAAGGTAAACTTCACATGACGCCCAATAAGATTATTTAGGAACAGCGTACACTTGACAGCTTATAAAAAAATCAGTTGGCGGCCTTGACCGCGATGCGGTGCGTTGTCGCTATCCCACATGTGTATAGGGTTGGCACAGTAAAGCTTTATCAACTTTTACATCATTATTTTTTGTGGTGACAACGTTTGCGTTTATAGGTAAATTGCGTAAAAACGTATTTTGTCAAAATATTTTGTAGCCCTCTGTAACCTGAATGACTGGAAAGAATATAAAGTAAAAATTTTTGAAAGATTATCGTCTAACTCGTAAAGGTTAGATATACAAGCTAAAATACATTGGTGGGCCTGTAATATTTGAGGGTTTCCCTCGATTTCTTCGGGATCTCATCATGAGATCCAGATATGGCGATAATAGGACCAACTCAGGAGTACTCTCGAACACAAATTCAGTCCACGCCTGTCAGATGTATCGAGTAACAAACCTTCAAAGAAAAACTAAGCTGACTGCACGGTTGATCTAGTGGTTTAAGCGGTCACCACACCGCTCTATACTGCGTCAAGTGTCGTGAGTTCAAATCCCACATGGGACAACAGTTTGTGTGGTCCTCAAATTGTTATTCTGAGTCTGGGTGTTCTTTGTATCCGTTTCATGTATGTTTGTTAATTCCCCGCGACACAAGATGTATATTCTTAGAATTGTATTTGAAAATAAAAAAATTTAGGACCTCCTCCTTTTTTAAAGTCGGTCTACTGATTTAAAACACATTAATCTATGCCCAAAATTTAAACAACATTTTTTTTAATGCCAAATAGGTATACAGATGCTTAAATTATTCCTCTACAAGGCCGGCTCAAACACTTGTAACGGCGCCTTTCACAATAGTTGTGTGCCAACCCTACAGTTACAAGTCATGTGTAGATAAAAGCTTCGTGTATTTGCATTAACATATTGACATGTTGCAGCCAATGTTTGGTCTGTGACGGCTCCTACACTGTGCAAGTTATAAAACACACACACACACTAACACACCTACATAAAACCAAATTATATTAGGTTAATTGGTGCTGGGTAGGGCCTTTTAAATTACATTCAAAAATTGTTACTGCTTAAATCTGGAATGTGTTTTCGTTTTTCGACGATGTTTTTCGAGTGTATGAATGTGGATATGTATGTCCATTTCCTTAGCACGCTCAACACAACTACAGAACAAACGGCTGCACGTTTTTTGACATATGAGGTATAGTTGAATTCATCAAGATCGTGGTAGTGACATAGGCTATATAAATTTTCAAAATAGCGCCCGTAAGTAGCAAAAAAGGGAGTGGGTCATTACTTAATAGTAAGGCCACGCTGACTTCAGCACGGATGGGACGGCTCGACCAGTTCGGTACTACCCTCGCACAGAAGATCACCGTAAAGTGCCAGCGTTAGTGCTTTCGTATTTCGTTGTTGAGTGCGAGACCAGAGGCCCAATGATGGAGATACTTCTGCATCTGCACTAGGCTTCTATGGTGTGGGTCACCACACTGCATTGTTGCTTTGTCTACATTCGCAATGAGCATGGTGACTACCACTCTTGGTTTCTGCTTACGCTTTCCATCAGGCAAGGTAATCATTTTAGCAGGGTCATACAAAAAAAAATACTTTTAAAAGTCTGGTTTTTGTTTTTGCGGCAATTTTTTTTTAATATCGCTGTATTTATACTGCACTAACTTTTTTCAGCGGCTACACCTGCGTGTATGTGGTTATTGCAGTAAAAAGTAGCCTGCCTTTCCTCAAGAATCAAAGTATGTCCATGACAAATTTAATTAAAATCGGTTTAGCGGTTCAACCATGAAAACTTAGTGGGCAAACATTTCCATTTATAAAAATAATAGTAATTAAAAACAGCTGCAATATTTATCTCTCAGAGATGATAGATTATGGAATTCAGGAAACAATTTTGAGTAAAACGAAAAATATTTAAAGAGAATATGTGACATTGTTACAGAAGTTGCAGACAAATTAAGTGAAATATACATAAAAAATTGAATAAAAATTTGGATTTTCTCTTAATTCAGGTCGATTAAAAATTAAGGCAGAACCAATTGTTTAAAATGAAGATCGAGTTTGAAACACTAAAATATTTTTTCATAACTAATAATTAATGTTTTTAAAAAGTTCGTAACACGTTATAGATTATTCACAACAGCAGTGTTTGTGCTATAAGTTTCTCATAATTTAGGTAAGATTGGTTCGAGTTCAAGTGACCAAACAATTAAGAAGTCAAATTTATACATAAATCATTTGCAAATTGATTATTTTTCGCACAGACCTGTTCGCGGTCAAGCCGTAACCATGACCGATAATTTACGAGTATTTTTTTAATACTTGACACTTGTCGCACACGACCGTGTGGTCGCAAACAAGCCAGGACCTGTACTATGTTAACCGGACTTCTGATAACCATACTCATAATAATAAGCCTTCTTATTTCTTGTTCTGCAATAGTTGGTAAACACAAATTTGATTTGTATTAGTAACTTGCATAAATTATGTTTGTAAAAGATATTTCCTAATATTTCAGACGTCTAACACACAACGCTATCTAGTCCCAAACTAAGCAGAGCTTGTATTATAGGTACTACACAACTGATATAAATACATATATACTTTTTTTTTAAATACATACTTATCATACATAGAAAACACCCAAACTACGAAACAAACATTTGTAGATCATACAAACATTTGTAGATCATACAAACATTTGACCCAACCCGGGAATCGAACACCACACCTCAAGAACAGCAGTCGCATACGCTACCGCTGCGCCATCGAGGCAGTCAATCAAAGACCAAAGAGATCATGTTTTAAAAAATAATACTTAGAAATTAACAGGAATCCCGGTTTGGGTAAAGGCCTCAGGCCATTATGCCCCGCTGCTGGGCTCGGGCCTCCTCTCAAAAATGTTATATGTACCAGATTTTAAAAATACGATTTATTTGATACTTACATAGTTCATACAAACTAAATATGCCATAGGTCAGCAAACAAACAAAATATAAATAAACACAAAAACATAACGTAATTAAAATAACTGTTTCCCACAGTTGAGTTAATGTTTAAATTAAATCAATATAATTTGACATTGATCTTTGGCGAGTGTTGCCCACGCCCAAAAATAGATTTATTATCAAACAAACGCGCACATACACATTTGTGAAACTATATGTGTACTTATGAGTAAGGTTGATCGACCATAGACTATGACGATATTATTAAATACTGATAGAATCAATTGCCAGGTAAGAACACCAATTTTGATGTAGAATGACGTCAAAGCAGTAAGAAAAGAAAGAGTACGTATCCAGCTTTTCAGCAGGAAAGGAATCTCTTCAATTATTTTGTAAATAAGGGGAACAAATAAGTCTCATTTACTGCAATGTCGTGAACTGGAATGGACCACGGCCTCACGGCAACAGGGTACACGTTAGTTAAATGGATGACAAATGTAGTCACTGAATATAAACTTGTGACGTCACCGATTTAGATCACTCAATTGAGAAATATATTTCAATGTTTATTTCAATAAAATTTGTATTAGAAGTTAAAAGTTAAAAGTTATTTTTCCGAGATGTTATGTAATATTCGTTTTAGTGAAGGAGTCATCGGTATTTATTTACGTCTAGCCGCGCCCTGCGGTACAACAACCGCGGGTAACGCCACCGGGCGAAGCTAGTCTAAAAAAGTAGCCTATGTCCTAATATCATCAGCTACCTACCAGTGAAAGTCTAACCTGACGAAATTGTTCCCGCCATTCTAGAGATTAGCCTGAACAAACAGACAGATATAATGCCTCGCTGGCGCAATGGTAGCGTATATCCGACTGCTGTATTAGAGGTCTCGGGTTCGATTCCTGAGTCGGACCTAATATTTGTATGATCTGCAAATATTGGTTTCGGAATTTGGGTGTTTTTATGTATAATAAGTATGTATTTACGAAAAAAAAGTATTTATATATTAATATCAGATGTTTAGTACCCATAGTACAAGCTTTGCTATATAGCACTAGATGGCGTTGTGTGTTATAATGTCCGATTATTTATTATACATAAATTGTAAAAAAAACATTACTTAGTTAAATGTACCGTGTATACATGCACATTCATTTAGTGAAAACGATTATTTTAATATTACAAACAGACATTCCAATTTATTTGTATAGAATATTGTATAAATGTACAGATACAGTCATTTAACCCATGGGTGGAACCATTAAAGGTTAAAGATCACGATGATGACTCATTCCTTTAAGTATATTCACATAATATAATTACAATTGTTGCTAATCAACTGGTTTTAAAAACAACTATATACGGGTAGTATAAACATGTGCAATTGTATAAATGATCGCAGTGCTAGTACAATATAATCTAATACTGCATAAGGTTTCTTCCTGGTGTGTGGGAGGCCTTTCAATAATCTTGTTTACTGCACTCACTGATTATGCGGTACTTATATGACACTACTAAAGCGATAAACACAGAAACAAACATATAATTATGCAAATAGTGAGAATTTTGTATGATATTTTAAAGATATAAATAGGCTCGTTGTGATTATATGTGGTGGCTTTACGTGCTCTCCGAGGCACGGGGCCAAGACACCAAGTTCCTAACTTCAAGTTGATCTCTCCCCAAGTCACGAGTGCGTTGCCGGCTTTAAGAGATGGGAAGGGGGATGGGTGAAGAGTTGGGGTATGGGTCTCCAGTATCCTCACTCACTCAGTGAAACACAGCGCAGGCGTTGTTTGACACCGGTTTTCTGTAAGGCCGTTGCTGCATGCATGCCGAAGCGTGGCTCTCCCATCGTATAAAATTACTTTCGGTACGGTAACGGTTTAAGATAAAGAATGTCATCACCCCTATTCTACCCCTATCTCGTGGTTGTTGTAAGAACCGAATAATAATGTAAGTTATATAGGACAACACCAACCAACAACACAAATAAACCCCTTCCAGCCTCTCTGGTCTAAGTGGTACAATAATGGTAGAACAAAGCTTATTTTCTAATAGGTTTTTATGTCCATCATAACAACATCAGTTGAACACCTGTATATCTATTTACCGATTTTTATAAAAGTACTGGACCCATTAAATATAGATAAATTATTTCCATTTTAACACACTGTAGACGCCCTTAAACACTTATGAGATAATTTTACAATTACTTGATCACGTAGTAAAAATTAAAGCCTATATATATGTATATGTGAGTGACAATTATGTTAATATATGCGTACGGTCCGCAAAACAACTGCGTGTAGCGGACAATCGGCTCGCAATCGGACTTATCTTAAATTTGATATATAGTTATTGGCTTCTATCTAGTACGGTTCGCACAAATGACATTTTTAAAATAATTTATTTTCATGTATGGCCCTACCAAAATAGCTCTACTCTGTTTGATGGTAAGCATAAGCAGAATCCAAGAGTGGTCACCATCAATCAATCAATCAACAACCTACAATGTACCACTGCTAGGCTCGGGTCTCCTCTCAGGAGAGGGTTAAGGCTATACATCGCCACACTGGCTTAGTGCGGGTTGGGGACTGGCAAGACAACGAATATGGTAGTCACCATACTCATTGCGAATGCAGGCAATGCAAAAATGCAGCAGCAATTTGATGAGCCACACCATGGCGGCCTAGTGATGTTTCTGCATCCTTGGGCCTCCGGTCTCGGATTTACCAACAAAACACGATAGCACGAACGCTGTCATTTAACGTTGAGTTCTTCTGTGCGAGGGTAGTACTGCCCAGGTCAAGCCAGCCCGTTTCTGCTAGAATCAGCGTGGCTCTACTATCTTGAATAATTTTATGTATCCTATGAATTCTATGTATCCTATAAATAGTTTTATCACAAGTTTAATATATTTTATTTGTAGCATAAAAGTAATGGTATTAAATCTTAGTATTTTAACCGTGGTACACCCATATTATGACGCATCATGGGCAACAATCGATCAAAGTGACAAGTCGTTACCACGGCCTCACAGAAAACCACTGTTAAACAATAAGTGTCACTTTAGCAAGGAGAATTCAGCGTATTACACTAAACCGGCCAAAAGTGTCGGTATAGGTTTTCTTCCTACGTAGTTACATAAAAACTCAATTGATTAACACTGATAATGATTATTTAAAGTCTCCACACATCCTTCTTCCAAATATTCTCTTCCATCAATTCCGGGACACCTAATGCATCTCGGTTTCAGGTTTCGCCGTCATCTTGATCCCATACCTACATAAATGAGCACTAGCTCCGCTAGCTTTTGATTCTATCATTGTATATTTACTTTAAATATCTACGAACAAATATTATATTTATAATAATACAATGATCTCATAATAACTGACTGTTTTGCTGTCGCTACACGTACATGCTGCACATATGCGCCTGCACAAGGCGAGCAACCGCGCCCAGTACACACAGACAGACATCAGAAAGTGACAAGACACGCAGCAAAGTATCGATATTTAATTGTGTGTTCTGACTATTGATAAAACCGATATTTCAAGATAAATAAGACTTTGTATCAGTCCTTAAATCTTTTATTCCCAAACTATGTTGGCTTTATGCCTGCTATGACCCGCCTGAAGTTTTGTTTAATCCTAAATTAATTACATTGGACAACTGCAGTAAGGAGACGGTTGTCTGACTTTTTAACCGACTTCAAAAAAGGGTAATCAATTCTACTGCGCTTTTTTTAAGTTTGTTACTTCATTAGTTTCGACTTTGTAAACCGAATTTGATGTTTATCTTTTATTTGAAAGTTGGAGTTTACCGTGTCCCATTTCAATGAGGTTAAACTCTTGGAGTCGGTTTTTCATGATTCAACAACCCGTAAGAATTGCAAAAGATGTTCGCGCAGCAACCAGAACCACAAAAAAATCTTAAAGGATAAACACAGTCATTTTATGGGACAATGTAACTAATCTCTCCTCTTTTGGTTCATTTTTCTCTCTCCATCTCTTGGTATCTCTATCCTTTCCTCCGAAGGTGGTATTTTATATATTCCCAATTAACTAGCTACAAAAATATCAAAGACGTTTCGGCAGACAATATTGTCTTCGTGTAGTAGTGACATGACACTCGTTCCTGCATACACTTAATAAAGTTTTACCTGTTACTATTGGCCCGGCCCGGCTTTGAAATTCTTGGATTTCTTCTACTACAATATGCATGTATTACATATATAAACCTTCTTCTTGAATCACTGTATCTGTTTATATATTAAAAATCACTGTATATATCAAAAAGACAGAGACAAGAAAGAAGAGACTTCACATTATACCATCTGTTTATATAAAAGAGGAAGGTGACTGACTGACTAAGATACCCAGACATCAACGCAAAGCCCAAACCGCTGAACCTAGAATCCTGAAATTTTGTATTTGGGTTCTGTATATAACGTGAGCGAGCATTAAGAAAGGAATTTTGGAAAGCCCCTCCCCTAAGGGGATAAAATAAATTAATAAAAAAAATATTATTGACTAAAGATAGAGTTGCTCTGTTTATTGGATTGCATTGTAATGTCTACTTTTGGCCGAGCGAAGCCGCAGGCATAAGTTGGTGTAAAGATAACATGTAAAAAATGTTAAAACTTCGATATGTGATAAGAACATCACTTGAAGTCCAACACGACATGTCCCACACACGTTGAGCAATATAAAAGAGTCAATCCTGAATGTTGTAAGCCTCGGTAACACTTACTACAGCATAATTTACTATTTTTGGACCTTGCCCTTACTGCGAGCTAAAAGAAAATAATTATACCATATACGTGTCCTCAGACATTTATATTGCGAGAACGGAAGGATATATATTATATTTTATGAGTAGAAGTGAGAAAGAATATTCAAAGTCAGATGTTGGAGCCAAACAGACCTTATCAAACTGGGATTTACAGAGCAAAGGGGCAGGAATGTAATAATAGAACATTAAGGCTGCACGTGTGGCATAGTTATTTAGTGTGACCAGGATGCTTTCTAATGCACTGAGCATTTCGAGTTCAAATCGTACAACGGACATTTTTTGTAATCCACAAATTGATGTTCTGAGTCTAGGTGTTCTTGTGTCCGTTCCATGTATATGTGTGACGCAAAATGTATACGTGATGCGGGAATTGCCTTTAAAAAAATGTGTGCGTCTCGAAAGAAGTGATAACTTAAACTAATCTAGTTCAATATAAAATATATCTTATCTGTCCTAAATACGGCTAGCGCTGTGGTTTAGAGTGAGAGAGAAGGAGTCTGCCTACCGCTGCCGTAGGCGTGAGAGAAAGGGAAGCCAGACAGACTGGCACCGAAACGCGTTACGTTACGAAGCGATTTAGCCTCCTTTGAGAAGTTATCACTTCAAAAATCCAAAGAGAGACGAAGTTGCAGAATTGATACTGGAAAGAAATGTTTCTTATTAAAATACAGGATCGTCTAGCTTAATAGCACTTCATCATGCTTGTTCTTAGAATCGAGGTTCTGGTTTATCTACGACGTATACTTAGATCCAAAATTATAATTAACTAGCTGACCCGGCGAACTTCGTACCACTACATTTATTTTTGGAAATATTTTCTAAATTACCGGTGAACTTCTTTAAGAATTTAAGCCCGCCTCAACTTCCAGTAGAGCCGTAGTGTACCTATATAGCCGGTTTTCTTTTATTTCGGTAATTTTTTCCATACAAACCTTGTCCTGACAATAAAAAACACATAAAATATAATTATCCAATTTGGTGCACTCGATCTAAAGTTATACGCGTACATAAATTTATATGATGAATTTTTATTTATTTCAATAGATAAGGAACCAAGCCATTGCTAGGTACTTTAGATATTAAAGAAAAAGTAAAGGTAATTGAAAATAAAAAAGGGTATTTATTATTTCAAGGGAGGACTCAGAGGATGTCAACGCACTCTTGTGTTATAGTGACGTTACCCTGTACCAAAGAGGCTTCTTCCATAAATCGATGACTTCAAAATCGATAAATAAATGTATATAAGCCAGCACTAACATGCGTCGGCAAGTGGCGTTGCTCAAGAACACGTATGTAATGTCGCAAGCGGCGCGCCCCCGCGGGTAAAACAATTCATACGGCACGACATGTTCCTATACAACTTACCAACGCACCCTGGTTACAGTGATTACACACAACACTAATATAATAAAGTTGTAGAGTACAGTTGCGAGCAATTTTCCCGGTCGCCTATCTAACTAATTTAAGAGAAACAGTAATCGCCGGAACTTCAACAATCGAGGATACTTTGGATGCATGTTTTGCACACAAAAATCTTTGAAATTCTCGGATTCCCTCTACTTCTTCGGCTTCTTCTTCTACTACTTCCGTGGGGAGTTTATGTGTGTTTTATACATATAAAAATTTCTCTAGAATCACTGTCTATATTGCTGAAAACTACATTAAAATCCGTTAAATATTTTAAAATATCTAAGTGATTAGGATTTTCTTTACAGGAAATTCTTAACAGCAGCCCGGAGTATGGAATATAGAGGTGTCTCCCGCCAGTGCCTCGGAGAGCACGTTATGCCGTCGGTCCCGGTTCTCATGAACACCTATAACAATCGTTATTGGGAAGTCATTGCCCTCAAATACACTGACAATTTTTTTTTACGTGTGGAACCCTCGAGCCTTCACCCCACCGGAGTTTACGGCGGGTCGGTGTGTCGGAATCGAACTGGCTAAAACCACACGGTGTGCCACCCTGTGCCTGAGACGGGAGAGATCCGGGAACCGCTTTCTTACGCCATCCGGACCCAAATACACTGACAACTAGTTCAACCTTCGAAGTCAGTTCACCTTCTGGCTGCGGAATTTTTTTTATCGCGATTCAGTCAATCGGCACTACGCCACCTATCGAGCGTTGCCTCAATTAAACTACACAAACATTCAATTGAGCAGTAATGTGTAATATTATTAATAACTTTACACACACACACATATATATATATATATAACCTTAAATAAGGCAGAACCTGCACTACAGTAACCAGATTGAAAATTGAAACCATATACACATAAATATATCCTAGTCAAATGTTACCGATCGTCACTGCTATTAACAACCGTTTTCTATAAGCTATGTATAGTTTCTTTATTTTTTCTCTTTTTAAAAAGACAACAACTCAACTTTCTGTCATCAAAATCAACAACCCATAATCTTCCACTGCTGGACTCGGGTCTCCTATCAAGAAAGGGTTAAGGTCGTACGTTCTCACGCTGGCTCTTGGATGTTTTTAACCCGCCCAAAGACCTCCAATTAAGTTTTATGACTGTTATCTCATGATGACAACCGGAACCGACTGCTTCACGTGACCTCCGAATCACGGAGACGCTCATGATATCATGTCACCAGCGGTCACCTCATCCAGGTACTAACCACGCCGTCGTTAATTACCCTCGGTGATTCTTTCTTATCACCGAGTGCAACTGGGCTATAAGCGCCTCCACTTGATCTGTGTCTAGGCATAATTGTAGAATATATGGTATATTCTAGAATTATGGTATGGTAGAATTATGGTAATAGTCTAGAAATATATGGTAATAATTTATCAAAGTATGGTAACCACAACACAGGATCTAGAAAATTTCAAATTATTTTGAAATAATAATACTGAGATTTTTCAATTCGTTAGATATCTTTGTTTAACGTAAGGATTTAGTCACATTTATAGAACACAATTTATGCCTTAATTAATATGACCACTACATCATTACATCCTTATATGTTCGAACGGAAACTCACGCGCATCCCAAGATGGCGACAGAAAAAGGTCGAGATATGTGTCACGTGAACAAGGCTGCGAGAAAAACTGTCCGCTTGTATATCTCACCTTGATAGGAACGCTCTTATGGAATAACTATAAGACTATACAGAGATAAAAGGTCTTATTGATATCAAATGAATTATCTGAGAGATCACTCACGGAATACAGGAGAAATTAAATCTAAAAGCTTTACACGATCGACAGCTGAAGCGTGACCGAGCCCAAGCCAAAATCGACAATGATAAACACAATAACAAAAAAAATATTAATACTTACGATATAGTAACCCATTTTTTTATGTTATAATAGACAAACGAGCAGACGTATCGCCTGATGGTAAACGATTACCGCCGCCCATGGACACCCGTAACACCGGATATGTCACAAGTGCGTTGCCTGCTTTTGGAGGATGGGGAGGGGGAAAGGGGGAGGTAGAGATTGGAGTCTGGGCCTCCGGTATCCTCACTCACTCGATGAAACACAGTGTAAGCGCTGTTTCACACCGGTTTTCTGGGAGTCCGTGGCATCATTCCGGTCGAGCCGGCCCATTCATGCCGAAGCGTGGCTCTCCCAGCTTTAGCTTATTTAGCTTGTTTTCCCCCTACACCAAAAATATAATGGTTTTTTTTTACCCTTATGGGTCATCAACTCATTAGGGTTCACATTGAAGCGGCAAATCGGAATCGATCCGACTAAAACATACAGTACGAACAAGTAAAATTAATTTAAGAAAAAAAACCGACTCCTTCAATATTCTTGATTTTAATACCACACTTGATGTATTTCAAAAACATCGTTTTAAATAAACATACATTCATAACCCTACTTCTTTCGCAATCGGGTAATAAGAAATTAAAATATAATCTAAGTATATAAATAAATAAGACGACCTATAACAAAAGATGACCGAATATATAAATAATTTTACCTCGCCGTGTGCGAATATTAATTCTTTTATAATCCATCAATCGACTCGTCAGCGTTTGTTATCTATAATAGGCAATTGGCCTTCAAAACAACATATGCACAACCAATATTACTCAGGCATAACCGTCCATCTCTCTCCGCAGTTCATTAAGTTCATTCACAACTTGGCCATGAATCTGTGTACCAAAGACATCCTTTATAAATCCTCATAAGGAAATGCGTGATTAAAACATATTGTGTAGAACCTCTTAAGTCTGTTACCGTATATTATAATAACTATTTAAAAGTTATATAAACTTGTTTTTGATAAATGTTATTTTGTTAATTAGGTTTGCAAATGACCGGAAAAATACCTGGTCAGGTTTTTTTATATATGAGCCTGCCAAAGTGACTCTAGTCTGATTGACGGAAAACATGAGCAGAATCCAAGAGTAGTGATCCCCGTGCTCGTTGCTAATGTAGGCAATACAGCATGGTGACTCACGCCATGGCGGCCTATTGAGATGATCTCCTATATCAGTAAAGCCTCGGGTCTTGCACTCTCCAACGAAATTGGAATGCTGTCATTTTAGTTTGGTCTTCTGTGCGAGGATAGTACCGCCCCGTTCGTGCAGAAACTACCGAGGTTCGACTTGTTGTTCTACCTTGTGGAGGAAATGTATATATATATGTACATAGTAATTTTAGACTGAATTAGTCGTTTCTATGATCGACTAATCCGTTTATTTAAAGTGGCACATTATAGTTGCGAACTTTTTATCCAGCTGCGACAGAAGAAGGTTTATCTTTTTCGAGTGTATGTATGTTTGTTATGTATGTATATTTCTTAAACACGCCCTAGAGCCTAAGCGGCTTGTCGTATTTTATATTTTTATGTGAGTGGTGTCATTGAAAGTCGTTTTAGACGTGAGAGTGACACCGGGACCATCAAAATGAAAAAAAAATACAAAATTAAGGATTTTTGGAGCCAAAAGTAATCTAAAAAAAATGTTTACAAAATACATCGAGTGCGGTATCAAAATAAAGAATTTTTAACGGTGATTATATTCTATGTAACTTATGTTTTTTATATGTGATTAATATCACATATAAAAAATATAAGTTTTTTATAATTCTTTGATTGTTTNGCGGAAATAACGAATTAGCTGTGCTGCTTGCATTTACATGCAAAATATATTTAGTATCATAACATTCCTGTTCCTTAATATTAGTGTTCCGTGTTTGTATGTTCTAAGATGTTGTGTGTAATATATGGATGTCTGTCGGAGGTGGTCACAGCCACCTTGGCTTGTCTATTTGGCCAATTGGTTATCCGCCAGTCTTGTTTTAGTAACATCGCCCGAAGGGGTGCGGACCTCGACTTGGAACGTCACAGCACAAAAAACACCAACCATCATAAGAAAACATTCGTTGATGGGAATGAAGAAGATCACCCACTTATTTGCCTGACTAATCCTCCATATCGCTTAGAAGTATTTTCGCCTTGCCTTATTTATAATATTATTTGTATTATGTTATTAATTGTTTATAGAGTTGTGCGATTTGTACACATAATTTAATAGTATCAACAGTCAATCAATCAACGTGATCAAGTGCGGGTAGTCACACTTCGCGCATCACGGAGACGTCGCTAAGATCACACCAGTATATCCATGACTACGGGCGGTAAACTTTCGAAACGACGGGATATATAAGGTACCGTTGCCTTTAAAATAATTTTAATTGCGAAGAAGTATACAACAAAACTGACTGCCTCGGTGGCGCAGTGGTAGCGTACGCGACTGCTGTCCTGTCTCGGGTTCGAATCCTGGGTCGGACCAAATGTTTGCATGATCTGCAAATATTTGTTTCGGAGTTTGGGTGTTTTCTATGTATAATATGTATGTATTTACAAAAAAAAATGTATTTATATATTCATATCAGTTGTCTAGTACCCATAATACAAGCTCTGCTTAGTTTGGGA
>PKRV01000156.1:28156-73010 GCA_003709505.1 Hyphantria cunea
ACTAATCCTCCATATCGCTTAGAAGTATTTTCGCCTTGCCTTATTTATAATATTATTTGTATTATGTTATTAATTGTTTATAGAGTTGTGCGATTTGTACACATAATTTAATAGTATCAACAGTCAATCAATCAACGTGATCAAGTGCGGGTAGTCACACTTCGCGCATCACGGAGACGTCGCTAAGATCACACCAGTATATCCATGACTACGGGCGGTAAACTTTCGAAACGACGGGATATATAAGGTACCGTTGCCTTTAAAATAATTTTAATTGCGAAGAAGTATACAACAAAACTGACTGCCTCGGTGGCGCAGTGGTAGCGTACGCGACTGCTGTCCATGAGGTCTCGGGTTCGAATCCTGGGTCGGACCAAATGTTTGCATGATCTGCAAATATTTGTTTCGGAGTTTGGGTGTTTTCTATGTATAATATGTATGTATTTACAAAAAAATGTATTTATGTATTCATATCAGTTGTCTAGTACCCATAATACAAGCTCTGCTTAGTTTGGGATTAGATGGCGTTGTGTGTTAGATGTCCGAAATATTTATTTATATTTATTTAAAACTATGACATTAATTGTTTATGCTGACGCTACTTAAGTATACTTATTGCTCAATAACGTGGATTGATATCTAAGATAAAGTTAGGCACGCAAGCGGTACATAATACTTAAATATTTAGTTAGCATGTGTTTACACACGACTATATTTACCGTTTTCTTTGTTGTAAAACTGAAAACATAAGTGTACCTTAATAATAACCTTAATAATATCTTTTAACACACGTTATCACAGACTCGCTCATAGCGACCGAGGCGCTCATAGCCCAGTTGCACTCGGTGATCATAAACAATCACCGAAGGTAAGCAACGACGGCGCGCACAGTACCCGGTGAGTGACCGCTTGTGGCATGTTACCATGAGCGTCTCCGTTTTTTGGATTTGGAGGTCACGTTAAGCAGTCGGTCCCGGTGTTATCACATGATAACAGTCGTAAAGTTTAGTTAGAGGCCTTCGGGTGGCTTAAAAACATTCAATGGCAAGATTACGTAGCCACAACGTATTCTTGCCAGTCCCCAACCCGCACTTGGCCAACGTGGGGACGTATGGCTTTAACCCTCTCCTGAGAGGAAACATCATGGGTTGTTGATGATCACAGACTAATTTAAATAAAAACAAATTAGTAGAGCCACCCGAATCTTAGCACAGTTGGGCCGGTTCAATCTAAAACGTCAGCAGTCGTGCTGTGCAAGCATCTCAATAGGCCACCATTGTGTTGGTCACCCTGCTGCATTATTGCATTGTCTGTATTTGCAATGAGTACAGTAACCACTACTATTGGATGCTGCTTTATGAGAATCCATTACCCAGATCAGAGTAACTTTGGCAAGCTTTGATAAAAAATATGTCCCGAAGATCCTGTTACAAAAGTGTGTTAAGGCAATTGTGTGATGCATCTCATTGTTGTATTGTCTACAATCGGAATGAGTATGGTGACCACTACACTGGAATTCTGCTCATACTTTCCATCAGGCAGAGCATAGTCACTTTGGCAGGCTCATAGATAAAGAAACACCCGATAATATAAATAAAATAAAATAAAAATAGCCTTTAATTACTTTGACCTTTGCACATTATGTGATATAATATAAGAATATGCTAACTTTACCTAATTATACTATATTAACTTTTTTCCTATTTTCTGTATGTATATAAATTAACATTTACTGTCAGTTACTAGGTCAGGCTGTCTTGTGACATAGGCCTCCTCAAGATCCATCCACAATTGCCTGTCCATTGCTGTCCTTCTCCAATCTTTCGGCAAATCTTCCTCCCATCTTTTTTTCTGCCTTCCTCTGCGTCTTTTCCCGTTCCGTGGGTACCAATCTGTTACTTTTTTGGTCCACTTTCCTGTTGTTGATCTCATCATGTGACCAGTCCATTTCCATTTCAACGTCCGTATTTTTAGAGTGACATCTGCTACTTTAGTGATGCTCCTAATTGTTGTAGCTTTCCATTTATCTTTCAACCTTAGTCCTAACATACTCCTTTCCATTCCTCTTTGGCACACACCCAGCTTGTGCTCAATTTTCTGTGTTAGTGGCCAGGTCTGGCAGCCGTAGGTGAGACATGGAAGTATACAAGTGTTGAAGACGGTTTTCTTGAAAGAAAAACGTCTTCAACCCGATAACATAGTGTTCCCTAAATCATCAATCAGAGCAATAGGAACAGTCTATGTACAGAACTTCGATGTAGTTTGATAAGAACTTGGGTAAGAGATGTCTGGTGACAGTTGCTTTAGGTGAAAAATCAAATCTCAGACCTGTCGAAGTAGGCTGAAAGCCGTCCAAAACCTAGTTTGGAAAAGAATTGGAGACAGATAATTATATTCAATTTTAAGAAATCCACGAATTTTGATATAGCAATGAAATGAAATAAATAAATAAATATTTCGGACATCTAACACATTACGCCATCTCGTCCCAAACTTAGTAGAGTTTGTATTACGGATATTAGCTAGAAATACGTAAATACTTTTTGTAAATATGTACATATTATACAAAACATCCAAACCCCGAAACAGATATTTGCAGCTCACTCAAATACGTGATCCGTATCGGGAATCAAACCCGAGACTTCAAGCACAAAAGTCTCATACGCTAACACTGGGGCATAGATGCAGTTATAGAAGGTGACACAAAAGTAATACGACATGATACGATGCTAAGAATTCTACTGTCACCTTTTGTTGTTGAAGATCGCCCATATAACGGCAATGCACTTCTCTTCATGGGCGACCTACCATCAAGTGCTACTTCTGTGATATGTAATACAAGAAGGCATTTAAACTATTAATGCCATAATTTTACAAGATTTTACCGCTCAATCTTAAAGATTTGCTATCACAACTATTTGTAAGAATCATTTCAAGTTTCATTATACTTTGTTTGAGTAGCTATTTAGCTCTGGTCGAGTGAACGTTACGCTAAAATTCACACCTTTTTTTGAGGCATGTATTTGTTTAGAATGTTGTTTCGTATTTTTTAATCATTGCAATAATGATGATAAAAAAAATATGAAAAACATCATCATGTTTCTGAAGGTTTATTCATCAATCATCATCATCAACAACCCATAATGTCCCACTGCTGGGCTCGGGCCTCCCCTCAGGCGAGGGTTGAGACCATACGTGCTCACGCTGGTCAAGAGCGGGTTGGGGACTGGCAAGAATACGTTGTGGCTAAGTATCTTCCTCCTCCAACTAAGCTTCACGACTGTTATCGTATGGTAACAACCGGAACCGACTGCTTAACGTGACCTCCGAATCTCGAAGACGCTTATGGTAACATGCCACCAGCGGTCACCCATCCAGGTACTAACCACGCCGTCGTTGCTTACCTGTTGCTTGATTGTTTCTAATCACCGAGTGCAACTGGGCTATGAGCGCCTCATATGGCAGGTTTATCAAGAAACTAAAAATGGATTATTGTAGAATCGAAATATTATGTAAAGGAATAAAAAATGGTTCAACAATTAAGGGTCAATGTTTCCCCCTCTTAAATCATTGCATGCATTGCTGACAACAGGCCAGTCTACTAAACTACCACGTGACAAAGACATGCATAACAAAAAAAAACAGAAGCCATTTTTTAAACCCCTTCACATATCTGATATTTTTGTACCACTTCGTACATACTCGTATTTCATACATTAACAATAACTAATACGAATTAACTTTCAAATAATTGTTTGAAGCACCATATATGCTTACTTCCAAAAAAGCCTAATCTCAGAGGCTTCTTCAATGAGGTCAAGTTTGTTTTGAAATGGTCTAAGATCGGTCGTGACGAGACGATCACGAAGAACCTTGGCGACAGCTCGGAACATGTGTGCTGTATATGCTCCTCAATGTAACGTAATAGATATTAGTTACTAACCGTGGCTTATAGATCTTATCTATATAGTATCTATCTTATAGTACAGGAGGACAAACATAAAGCAAGACTCTACACTGCGTGATGGAAAGAATAAGCAGAATCCAAGAGTATTGGTCACCATTCTCATTGCGAATGCAGACAATGCAGCATGTTGACTAACACTATGGCGGTCTTATGATACTTCTGCATCTTTGGGCCTCCGGTCTCGCACTCACCAACGAAATACGACAGCACGAATGCTGTCATTTTAAGTCGGTCTTCTGTCTGTTCTGTCTGAATTCAGCGTGGTTCTACTACCTCTACTTACAGTTCTTACATAGTCGGGTTATAGTTGTTAAACTTTTTCTTGTTTAGAACTAAAGTATATTATTTTACTCCCGTCCAAAGAGATCTTTACTAAGGGCTGATGTGTCAATGAAAACTATGCTTAACATAATAAACTCCCTATTTACACACACTATTTGCGGCTACATTTGCTGTCTCAAATGAAAATAATTTGCCTCGTTTCTGCAACATCAACAGCCTTTAATTGTCCACTTGCAACATTTTACGTTATTGCACAGTCCCTATTTGTGGTAGCGTGATATTATGTATCTTATAGTCTTCTTCGATAAATGGGTTATCTAACTCTATAAGTTTTTGTTTCAATTCGAACCAGTATTTCCTAAGATTAGCGTGTCTAAAATCTGCAACTTTATAATCTATATAAATAAAAATAAATCCCTGAAATGTATGTAGGCTCATAGCTTCCGATCGACTGCACCAAATTGGATAGTTCTTTTTATTATAAATAAATAAATATTTCGGATATCTTACACACAACGCCATATAGTAACAAGATAAGCATACCTTCTATTATGGGTACCAGACAACTGATATTAATAATATAAATATTTTTTTTGGAAATACATACATATTAATCATAGAAAACACCCAAACTCCGATACAAATATTTGCAGATCAAACAAACATTTAGTACTAACCTTGAAACGAACCCGAGACCTTAAGCACAGCAGTCGCATACGCTTCCACTGCACCACCGAGGCAGTCAAGTTATGTATTTCCTATTGCCAAGATAAAGTTTTTGTTCAAGAAAATTAAAAGATAACCGGAATTTTTTTGGTCCACGGCAATGTACTACTCTGAGGTGGGCATAAAAAATTAAAATAAAAATCTTTTCGGAAATTCAGAAAATAAAAATGGCGCGGGCGGTACAAAGTTTGCCGGGTAAGCTAGTAATATAGTTTGGACTTCTGGTTCACTATTAGTATATTTTATTTCAATTCTTTAACTATTCTTTATGATATACCTTCGGGATATTTGTGGTCACTTAATATAACGACAGATAAAATCTCTTATGTAATAAATACATGTCGATATTTATCTCAAAAACTACTTTTAACTTCCTCTCGAAGGCCAGGTAGGCAGCCCCGCGGGGCAGTCTAGTGCACATTGTGTTGATAGCAGAAAGTATTATCATAAGTGTGTCAAGTGCGACCTGTGGGTAAAGGTGTGTACACAACGTGTGATTGACCTTTAAAGTACACTAAAACAGTGGTGGTTTACAGGCTATATTGGCAGACACACCTGTTTGTATCAACTAACAATCGTGAGCATTATTTATTTCATATTTTCTGTACTGTACTCACTCCTACACATCCATCAACTGTCTATCAAACCAAAATACGTACGTAACTATTTTATAACATTATCTTATCTGTACACATAAAAATAAATCGCCAAATGTATCGCTTGCTCAGTGCAAAACTTGGGTACGAGCGGTTCTCGAAGTCGGTCTCCAGCCATAATCTCTGGAATTAGCCAGAACAAACAAACCAAAAAAGTCAGACAAAAATTGTAAAAAGATGTTATTTTGTTATATGTACCATTATAACATATTAAAAGAGATTGCATTTAATAAATAGAGGTTTTGTAATATTTATTTTTTTTAATTCATTTAAGGGTCTGCCAATATGACTCTACTCGGCCTAATGGAAAGCATTAGCAGAATCTAAAAGTTGGAGACACCATACTTATTGTGGATGCGGACAATGCGCCGTGGATCAATTGAGCAGAATCGTGTACCAACTAAGTAATCAGCAGGCTCTAGAAAAGCGAAATCTCCGCTAAGGAATCTACTGTCACGATTATTGTTGTACACATTTTTGCAAACTTTTTGACAAGTATTTTTTTTTAGGAAATAGGGGGCGAACCAATGTCGCTGTCCATGGACACCCACAACACTAGAGGCGTCACAAGTGCGTTCACGGTCTTTGGGGGTTGTGGTGAGGGGTATGAGCCTCCGATACCCTCAGTCAAATGGTGACAAATGGTGAAACACAGCGCAAACGCTGTTTCACGCCGCATTTCTGTGAGGCTGTGGTATCACTCCGGTCGAGCCGACCCATTCATCGCGAAACGTGGCTCAGTATAAAGTTCTGGCAGTAGGTAAAGCAAATCTTACAAATATAACATTTTGGTAATTTTTTTTGAGCCCCAGAGCTTTGTACAGTACGTCTAGTAATTGTAGTTTGTAGAATAATATTTTTTTATATGAAATTTAAATAGTTTAATAGGCATAGACTACTAAGTTAAGTTATCTAGCGGACCGAAGAGCACATATAGAGTACAATTTATCCTCTCGATTGTCAGCACTTGGTGAAACTTTTTTTTTTAATATTTTCGGACATTTTAACACACAACGCCACCTAGTCCCAAACTAAGCAGAGCTTGTACTATGGGTACTAGACAACTGATATTAATACTTATATACTTTTTTTTTGTAAATACATAAATATTATACATAGAAAATACCCAAACTCCGAAACTAACATTTGCAGATCATACAAACATTTGGTCCGACTCAGGATTCAAACCCGAGACCTCATGTACAGCACTCGCGTACGCTATCACTGCGCCACCGAGGCAGTCAAACCGAGGCAAAAATACATTAATTCGATTCCAATACTAGCCTTGCCCGGCGGTGTTACCTGCGGCAGTTGTTGTGTATTTAAGCAAAAACCGCAGGCAATACTGTGAAACAAAGCTAGACTAAAATAAAAGTGGCCTAAATTAATTCTTACACCATTAGCTACAGGCTAGTAAAAGTCTCGTCAAAAACGGTCCAGCCCTTCCAGAGACAAACCGAACAAACAGACAGTCAGTTAAAAATTTTCAATTTAGGTACAGTAAAACTTTCATATGCATTTAATGAAAAGTTGTGAATTTGAATATATTTCTATAGATTTAACTTAACCTGACCGGTTTCCCCCTACGGCATTATCGAAGGTCATAGCCTATAAGAATTGCCGTTAAAAGTTTTTCATATTCCACTATTATACTTAGGTCTCTTCATAGGACCGGACCTATGTCTTGGAATAATAGGCTATACCTCGTTGGAGATTTAGTATAGAGTTGGTTTTATACCCCTCCCAGGTATTGTATACCTATGGGTATGGATGGAAATAAAGCGGTTCCCGGATGGAGTGGCACACCGTGTGGATTTAGTCGGTTCGATTCCGACACTTCCCCGCCGCAAACCCTGGTGGGGTGAAGGTCCGAGGGTTGTTTGTTTTAAGTTTTTCTTTTTTTGCAGGACTATTGTTTTACGTAGATTGCACCCTTAGTGGGCTCTTATGTCACCCACGAGATGAATAGTAAAACATCGTAAATAAATAAATATTTGAGACACTTATCACACAACGCCATCTAGTCCTGAACTAAGCAGAGCTTGTATTGTGAGTACTAGGCAACTGATGTAAATACATATATACTTTTTTCTTGTAAATACATATATATCTTTAAAAACAAATAAAATTGGACCGTCTGTTTGTAATTTTAAAATAACCGATTTTTAGTAAATGCAGATACGGTACATAAACCAAAATAACATTTTTTTCACATTTTTGTCTGTGGGTCTGTTGCTGTGGCTGTATCTTTGTTCCGGCTAATCTCTGGACCGCAGATAGCTGATAGTGAGGAGTAAGTTAACCTACTTTTTTTAAGACTATCTTTGCCCCGGTGTGTTTCCCGCGATTGTAAGGTACAACAATAACCGCGTGTAACACCCGAGACGTAGCTAGTTATAGATACAAAACACTCAAACTGCGAAATATATATTTATAAATCAAAATAAGCAGTAAAATAAGTTAATAATATACCATCTCGTAATTCTTAAAACATTTCAAGGTAAGTACCAAAATGATTACTGTACTTAGAGTTGGATAAATCAAGTCAGCATATTATTAAAGACATTAAATCATTTTTCAATAACTTATAATTAGTTGTCGAGGTGGTTACACTACTCGTATATTACAAAATAACAGGTGTAACTATATCTTATATCGATTATTTTCTGGTACTGAATACAAACAACGTTTGACAACATCACTGCAAAGGCCTGGCCTGTCTAGCCTTTGTCCAACAGTGGACTGATAAAGGCTGATAATGATGATGATGATTGAATAAAACATTATTGCAATAACGATTTTGATAATGACTTTTTAAAGTTTCTTTACGTCCGCTTGATTTGGGGAATGAGCTGGTGAAGGTGAGAAGCGCGTTACGAAAAGTGTGATCGGCCGAGGCGAACTAAAGTTGAGAGGGTGATATAAGTTAGTGAAGATCGAAAGAGAGAGAGTTGCGTTTCGTATATTACTGTAGGGGCAATAGGTATGTGAGAAAAAGAGAAAGATGTTTTACTTCAGCCGTGTGGTCTAAAGCACACTAGTATTTTTATTAGGGTATATTAGGGTTCCGTGCCTTATAGGATCACTTTGTTGTACATTTGTCTGTCTGACCCTTTTTCTCAGGAACCCGTGGAGTTATAAAGGAAATTCATATCAAATACTCAAATTTCCTGTCACTTGGAGCTGTGAAATAATTAAACACCTAAACCAACGCAATCTAAAAATACAGCCGTTTATGCTGCAAATTTTCATCACTCCCGTGAACTCAGAATCTTGAAATATTGTACGAAGTAACGTTTTATACTACAGATAATAGAACAATTGCAAGCATAATGCATGCATGAAAAGCATAAACTTATAGTCACATCATATAATATACATACCTTCAGGTTTTTACGGAGCCCTCGGTGCACGAGTCCCACTCGCACTTGCCCGGTTTTTTTTTTAACAATATCTTTAAAACATTGACTTTCGTTGTTACCTAATTCTATACAAACAAAGGAATTAAGATATTATATAAGTTAATCTGTAGAGTGTAAACATATGACAAATACTAAGGCGATAGCTTGTACTTCGCCCAGGTAGCACCAGTGATGGTCATGTGGTCACTTCGTCAACATAAGCTTATGGTCACACTACCACGGCAAGTGTGTAATGACCCGGTATGTGATGACTTTCAGTCTCATTTATTAACACGGTTACATACTGTTCAGATTTGAGATACCTGTAATATTGAGAAAAAATATAATGAGTAGTATAGTATAGGTTTTAGCATTATGTTGTACAAAATGGCAACTGAGATGTTTTTATTTATTTAAAAAGACACACAAAGTATTGATTCATGTGGGATTTGAACACACACCACTTGGCGTAGTAGAAAGCGGGCCTTGCAGTTAAAACATACAAGATAAAGATGAAAAATCTATACTAATATAAAGCTGAAGAATTTGTTTGTCTGCTTAAACGCGCCAATCTCAGTAACTACTGTTCCGATTAAAAAAAAAAATAGTGTTAGCTAGCCCATTTAATGAGGAAGGCTCTATATAGAAGGAGGAAGGCGCTATAGGCTATATATCATCACGCTAAGACCAATAGGAGCTGAACACCAATGAAGAATGTTACAAAAGGGGAAAAATTATTACGCTACGAGTCATAAAAGACGCTAACGAGGTTCCGTGGGTCAGCTAGTATGAAATAAGATGACTGTATATTTCAGGAAACATATCGAACTGTTGCGTCGGTTTTATCATTACGTTGTACAAAATGGTACTCGAGCACCTGATATTGACTTTCAGCTATCCAGGAAGGGGAAGGACTTCAAAGTGTGTTGCCCACGTGTTTTCTCATTTAATTAAAGCTCTCCCACCTCTGCTCTGCCTAATGGAAAGAACGAATGGAATCCAAGAATCGGGTCACAACACTCAGTGCGAATACAGATAATGGAAAAGACCCACATTGTGACGGCACTGGATGGAAGAGCCGAACCGTTTAGTATGAGAGAACTTTGTTTCTGACGCCGGTAACATCTCTTACTGCCGGTTGTGGTAAATCGCCGGCGCCGAACTTCTTGTCTAACAAATATCTTTACTTCTTTTGTAGGTATATAAATTCTCATTGTGCGAACTTTTATCTTGATATCAACTATCCATCTTAGAATTTTTACTACATAGATTGATTTGATAGGTATAATAAAAACTGTCCATATCATAATGATAAATATATAGTCATACAAATCAACGACTTCAGTACATCCAACACAGCAGAGATGAAGTATCCCACCAAGCCAAGTAATCAAGACTAATTTAAGAGTGAGCGCGGTTATTTTATTACGCGATCCAGGATTCATGGTTCCTTTGCAGTTCGGTATTTCCTTCCTAGATGGCACTGTAATATGTAGTAGTTGTAGTAATAATAAGATATATACATATTTTTGTCACTGAAATATTTATATATAAATAATACAATAATCTTAAACATACTTTATAATATTATGATAATTGTAACACAACGTGTTAAAGAGTAGGTTTTTAAATTCATTAATAAGGTTGCTACGTTGAGGTCGGTCAGCACCTGCGGGCGAAGTAAAAAGGCAAATCTAATGAGTCATTGGTTAAGGCATCGTTCTTATTTTATTTATGTTTCTTTTATACAATGTATAAAAACAACAGATCAAGAAGTACAAAAAGTAGCTTTATTATAAAACAGTGTGTAATCCTGTACGTGTGATGACGTGAAGTTTCACTACCAATATTCATACCAGAGCTGACTTAAAGAGCAAAAAACAGGACAATATCACCGCAAATAGAAGATAAATTTGAAATAAACTGCATTGTCTAAGGGCGACGGTAATCATCTACCGATAGATGATTCGTATACCATCGAAATAACCTCAACATTTGAAGCAAAGTGACTATAGCCAATGCGTTTGTGAGGACAGGATTTTATATCCCTCCAACATAAAGGGCGAATCCTTCAGCCAGGCAAGATGATTATACCTGGCGTGCCACTGCCCAACGGTTGATGTTGTTCCAAAACAACAACCGTTGGGCAGTGACACGCCAGGCATGATCACGATCAGGCATGAACTTCCGTTGTATATATATATATGTTAATCGGCGCGAAAACTTCTATTGCGCGATGCAGGATTTGTAGTTTATTTGTACACTACGTTACTACGTGGTTCAGTGTTCTTAGGTAGATGGTGTTGTCATATATTTTTGTTATCGCTGTATGTGGGAGTCGCCAGATGTTAATTTCTGAAGAAAAATAATGATAATGACATGCAAGCAACCTGTTTTTTGCCATCACCAGAATGGCAAGCTGAAATCTAACTATTAATTTATTCCTATAGATAATACGATTACCGCCAATAAATTACATCCATATAATCGCAAAGTAGGTGTACTAACTGTACACATACTTTGCGATTATATGAATGTAATTCAGATGAAATAATAAATTGACATTAAGTACCAACACGTCACCTCAGCATTTAAACATGTAGGTAATGTCTGTTGCGGAGGTGAACTTGTCGATACAGATACACATGTGACCTCTCAGTTGCCTTTCTGTACTTAATAGATCCTACGTACACATATGTGACTTAATTGTTTCATTTATAAAGAGTACGATATTATATAATATAACAGATCATAAACACGCAGAAAATGTAATAAGTGGTATATCATTACGACAAGCCGTCGAAATTCGATCTTAATTCGTATATTATTTAGCTTTCTACACTTCTCTTTCGTATCTCTGACTGTTCATACTCCTCCGTGTAAATTTCATGGATCGATTCCATCGTCAATGCTCGTCCGCATTTTATCATTTATGAATACGGACAGTGCTTAGAACCAATAATATAATTTTTACTTTTTCGAAATTTTAAGTCACTTTACTCAAGACTAGCCCGTGAAAATTACAACATCATTTAGATTTAAAAGGTAAGAAAATACAAGTATACGTTTTTTATTAAATATGAATACTGTAAACTCATACTCACACAACTAGCAATACGTTAATGTACGAAATACTAAAGCTACATGTCATACGTAGCTTATCAAATCCTTTATGTGTTGATTTGAAGATTTAAAAACTATAAAAGTTTTAAATTAATACATTCTAGAACTAAAATCACTTGTACTTAGCACACTATTTTATTTATGTTTACGCCCCACAGGTTTTGCCTTGTGGCATCATCAATATAACCATTAAACTTTGATGATGCCACAGGACGACACCGGTCAGGAATAAGTCTGAGTGAGTATCATTCTAAAATGTATTGCAACAAGTTCCATCAAGTGCCGACAATCAAGAGTATAAATTATATTTAAATTAATAGTTTAAGATAATTCTAACTGTAGGTGCATACCTAGCAGACAAGATGGCATTTGGCCAATAAAGATCTGGAATGGTCATCGCGTTCCGGAAGATGAAATGCATGTAGGTTCTCCACAAGACCGATGGAAAACGGGAGAGGCTTTGCCCAAGAGGAGGTCTTTCGGCTGAGATGATAAGGCTGTGCTTCAATATGTTACAATTAATGACTCTGGCAAAACAATTTATTTTAAACTTAAGAATGTATGTTATAATCTAACTTACTTAAAATATTTGGCTTAATAGACACAGATTGTTAATGTTCCAAAGAAGTTATTAATGAACATCCAATAAAATCGCGTCATACTCAAGCGTGCAATAAACAAGAAACGAGGACGACCACTTTCGTACTAAATACTATATTTTTTCATTAACACCCAACGTCGATCAGGGTCCTTTGTAAGACTTGTGCACTTGAGCCGACGGGCTCAGGGTCTGACTATAACCAGTCGACTAAACAATCATAATTTATTAGTATAGATATTTTTACTGTTAACTTGTCGTTTGGTATCTACCTTATGTTAAGAGAGAAGTATATATAGCCGTCCTGTGTATACCCATCCTCGTCTTTCCTAAAAACTGGGTGTTAAGGCCTTCGCTAACATCACTCGTTTGGTGACAAATCCACGACAATTCAAAATGGGCTTAACCATTGTATCATTACGGTAAAGACGGCTTATGTACCGCAGTATCTTTACGTAGTATAAAATGAAGATCTTTTAAACTACTCAACCGGTTTTCATGCAGTTTTCAGATCGAGCGATTAAGAGGAAGGAAGGAACGAAATCCCAGTTTTCAGTTCAAGATTTTCTTCTTTTTATGGTGTTTTTGTCTTGTGGTTTGTAAACTTATTCGTCTCTTATAACACACATGGGATGAACAAGGCTAGTGACACTGTATTCTAAATCCGTCACCACAAGGACGTTTTATCTCAGTGGATATAATTATGTAGTACAATTTTGAAGTCAAGTATCTAAAAATACACATTAAAATTTTTAGTTTATACGTTGTACATATCTGATGTATTAATTATAATGAAACACTCGCCTAATTAACATAATTTCTAACACTAATGAGCCACTACATGTTGTTATAATATTTCATATACTTACGTAAATAAATTTAAGTGTCTTTTCTTATTTCAAAAAATAATAGCTATTTACTAAATGTAAGTCTATAAGTCCGGTACTTATACAAAAAAAAGTTTGTTACGGATTATCTTTGGAAATGGAGCTGGTAGCTGGTGTTATCTTCCTCCCGCTTCTAGATGGCTTCACTTTGGTAGACGTTTATTCGTTTTGAAACTGATGTCGTAAACACACAGAAACGATCCTAATTCTAATTTGTTTATCATATCACGGCAGCATTTCACCCGGGCTTGCTTCTTAACATTTTTTTTATGGTATAATGGGCAAACAAGCAGACGTATCGCCTGATGGTAAACGATTACCGCCGCCCATGGACACCCGTAATACCCGAGGTGTCACAAGTGCGTTGCCGACCTTTGGGGGATGGGGGGCCCTCCCCATCCTCCCTCTCCCTATCCCCCTGGATAGGGAGAGGGATTGGGATATGGGCCTCCGGTATCCTCACTCACTCGATGAAACACAGCGCAAGCGCTGTTTCACACCGGTTTTCTGTGAGGCCGTTGTAATATTCCGGTCGAGCCGGCCCATTCATGCCTAAGCGTGGCTCTCCCACGTTAAAACCCCACGGCACCCAGCGTGAAACTATCCTCCTCAAGCCATGATGCACGTGTAGAATCTCATGAAGGCTTCCCGATCCAATCTGCAGTATATTTTAAATGTCCTGATACGTAATTTGCCTATTATCTTCGATTAAACTTTTCACTACTAGCACGTTTTCCTCCGTAATACCCGTCAAAGGGCGACCACTTCTTTCTTCAAAGTTAGTCGACCACGTTTGAATTCGTTACACTAACAACACGCAGTTGCCTTAGAAAGGCCTTCATCCAAGAATGCAATTTGAAGTCTTTGGTATAATTCGTCCGGTTTCAGGCGCTTCTTGAAATCGTAAAAAGCATAGCGCGAAAATGTTGCCGGCACAAATTTATTTTACAATGAAACACGATAATTTAATTTGTTTGCAACACTGGCTCACAAAAAAAAGGGAAGAAAGTTGGAACATACCCATTTTTACTTATAAATAATCATTATTTTCATAATATTTTATAACAGCCGCTCATTTTTTTTTAATTCATTCTGATTGGCCTGGTATATATATATTTATATACTTTTAATGGTTGAGAAAAATAATGGTGGTTTAAATCTAACTGGCCTATGGGGGATAGTAAATTTAAATTTTTGTAACAGGTGTGAACAATAAATTTTATTTGAAATAATTTTCAAAAGGAAATAACAATCCGTTAATTAACGTCGATTTACAAGTGGCTGGATATGAAACTTTCTGCACAGACCAAATAATAACATTGGTCCTCACCTCAACCTCAAAAGATGAGTTGATATTTTTCATGATGTTTAGCATTGTTTATGCAAATCGTATGGTAAATCGTATTATGCTAAGAAGAATATTTTTTAAGTAAATTAGAAACGATTTAAAGAATAACAACACTCCATACAATAATTCCAACGTGTTCTAAATGAATTCGCTTTCAAGATAAGGATGCGTACATATATCTAGATATATTTATATAGTATATATTCAGGATACAATCTGTCTTAGAAACATACATAGATACATAAATACACTGACATCCCAGATTCATTCTCTTTTTTTTCGTTCGGAAATCCCCTTGGATACCCTGATATCCAGCGACTTAAACCTCTCACCCCGTTGCATTGGGGCCACGGTGAAGAGACATTCAGAATGCATAGAAAAGATAAATATATTTTTAAATTTACACTGAGTAGGAAACCGATTATCCCAAGTCTTGCAGTGAAAGCGCCCAGACAATAGTTGGTACCTATAGATATAAAACGAGCTTTATCCTGCAGCTCCACTCGAATCTATGTTGGTTATCGCGGTAAATAGTAGCTAGAATAAAGGAGTTCCATTGTAAATTTCATCCAGACAGACAAACAGAGTTACTTTCAAATTTATAATATTAGTATGGATGAAATGAATACGCAAACCGGGAGAATGTGAGATGTTTGATATAACCAAAAATCGTGCCCTAAGCTGAAATTAATCGATTATCAAGGAAAGATGTCGGATCTAGTAATTCTATTCTATCATTCTTATAGCATAAAGGTCCATCGTTTTCTTGTTTTAACTCTATGTAGGTACCTTCTAGAACGACAGGCTAAATACATTATGGTAGATACAATTAATAAGAAATTACACCGAAATAACCATGACTGAAATAACTCTTGGGTCAGAAAAACAGATATCAGGAACAAACTGTCTATGGAAAAACCCTTAAACCTAAAAATTTGATTGGCAACTTTCTAACATGAATATAAATAAAATTAGTTTAAACCTATCACAAATGGTGTATGCTTCAAAAGTTTTGCACTAATTGAGGTCAAATTTTGACACAATACAGTTAGAATCTGTTTTAAAATGGTTATCTATTTCTCATGCTAGTTTTGTTTGTAATTTTTATCTATGAAACCACAACGTACAACAGCGAAGCTTAGGGCGGTACAGTTTTTAATAGGTACCTGGTACTTGATAAATTAATCCCTTATTGCCCTTTTTAAAGCTCAAAAACTTGAGCAAAGTGTAGCACGAGGCCGTCCTACCACCTACCGATATTACAGCACTTACGTCAGCAGTTTTTGACGGTCAACAACCGTATGTCGCGGTCACCGTGCCCGTTTTCATTGCGTTTCGTCCAACTTTCACTTTTACATACACGTTTTTATACAACAGCGCCATCTTTTATCGCGTAGACAAACTAAATATTTTAAAAGACGAATATTATTTCTTCTTTTTATCAGAGATCATATTTTCTCTTTTTAATATTTTATTTTGAATGTCATAGTTTATTACATAGATTAAGGATACCATAGATCGCTGAATAGGTATTATTTTTTTAATATAAAATATTGTTTAAATATTTCAATTCGAATGTGTATATTTACACCATAACTTCCCGCTAAAGTTTTTAATAGTGGGTTTTCGATGAAATGGATGGATAGTTAATTTTAACATTACTTTTATTAGTTTACGAATTCAAATTAAAACAAACTAATCCAATATAACAACTAATATAACAACCCCTCTTGATGAAACCACCCCTACAGTTCAATCATAAAACGTTATATTTATTATTACTATAAAGATAGATTCTAAGGAACGATTATAAAGTATATAAATTTTACCTATCACCGCTATCAACAGCCTCAACTTGTTCAAGCAAGTTTTGGCTAAGACCTATAGAAGGAAGGTTTTAGCCTATTTTAACAAGTCTAATACCCTTGCAGCATCGTCTGCGTCTCAGAATAGGAACAAGTTTCAAGCGTTATTTTCCAACATTATTCATTCATTCCCAGATCCTATTGGCTACCGTGATGTAATGTATGCATATAGCCTTTCTTGGTGAATGGACTATCAACAACAAAAATATTTCTTTAATTAATTCGAATCATTAGTTCCTGAGATTTATTAGCGTGTTCAACTAAAACAATGATTAATTTTACTATAAGAACTGTTATTTCAAGGTTCATCTACAAGTCAGGATGGCCGAGCGGTCTAAGGCGCTGCGTTCAGGTCGCAGTCCACTTCTGTGGGCGTGGGTTCGAATCCCACTTCTGACAAATCTTTTTCTTAACTTTTTTAAACCAAATTAATATTTGAAACAGAATAATGTAAATTATATTTAATTTTAGTTCATACTTATTAAGAGCTCAATATTTTTAGTTAGGTTAGTTATAACGATTAGACCTTTTAGAGCAGATTTTTTAAACTATTTTTTGGTGTGCACTTTGAAATTTGACGTCATTAAGAACTGATAAAACCTTAAAGAAAATTAAACCAATCGAAACGCCATCTGTAACTAAATGTTAACATTCACTCGTGATAATCAGATTCCATAGTGTACTTCACAAGTTATAAGAACGCTTTTTGCAAAAATTTTTAAAGTAATTTAATTTTTTCGATTTTTTTAGCACCGATACCAAACCTAAGCCTGAATGAAAAACCTAACCTAATATGAAAGATAGTTTAGTGATATTACATTTTTAAGCCGCTTTACAATGTAGTGGTCTCAATGAACTCGTAAATGCATAAACTTTTACATAAATGTTGAATTAATCAGATATTTTTTTTATATTTTAAGGAAATATTACCACAATCACACGAATGTCACTTGTGGTTCTTCTTCTTCTTTTGATGATATGGCAATCAGCCGGGTCAGCTATTTCTGCCAATGTCAAGTATTTCAAGTCTTCAATTCTAAATCTTCGAGTCTTCAAGTCTTCGTCGTGATGGAATTAATGATAAAAAATATAAAAAATGTGGATGACATGAAAAAATCTTTTGGTAAAGTCGTCACTTGTGGTTTTTGAACGATCGGAATTTAGATTGACGTTGTTTTAGATATGTTATCTGTAGTTTAGTTCACTCTCCGGAAAGTCAAAAGGAAGCAAACTTATAGCTTCTCTATTTACTTATAGCGACAAAATAGTATTTAAAAATGACGACTATAAAAGTAAACGATGAACAGGAACTAATAAATAAATTAACTTCTTATATAGAGAAGATTTCAAATGACTCAATTTACAACCGTGGAAAGTTTTACATCGGCCTTTCCGGTAAGTTTGTTTTCAAAGGTCATTGATGAGTTTCATATTTTTTTAAGTTATGTTTGATAATACGTCATATCGTGTAATTTATTATGTAGGCAATAAATGTTATTAATAGGTTCATTAGTCTTTTTTCTCAAACTTCTTTCATTCGTGTTAAAATAAATATTCGTGGCGGCTATTTAGTATTTTTTCATTAAACACTTAATTTATTAACAATATTATAACCTACCTTGATTATCAATAGGCATTAGGTAACCTGACGCCTAACTATAATGTACTCAACCTTAAGGTTTAACACAGAAAATTAAATTCGGGCAGCATATTATTGCATGAATATCTGAATAGCACGATCATCACCAGAGAATTAGTGAGCAACTTAATAATAGCGACCGTAAAAGTGCTGTTAATATACAAGATACTTATCTGTTTCTACTTATTTGAAAGGTTGATGAAAATTTTATTTACTTGCTGGATGCGCCCGCGTAGCTTGTTTTATAATCACTCTTTCTATTGTCGAAATCTGCACTGCGTTAAAACCGTTGAGTAGTTATAGCACACTTAATCATATTAAATATTAATTTGATAAAAAAAAACTTATAAACATTCGAATCGGATCTGCGAGAAAATGAGACACAGTTAGACGCAGCTTTACAGAATCCCGCGTTACTGCAATGTAACTGTTCTTCTTCTTCTTTTGATGATATGGCAATCAGCCGGATCAGCTATTTCTGCCAATGTCAAGTATTTCGAGTCTTCAATTCTAAGTCTTCGAGTCTTCAAGTCTTCATCGTGATGGAGTTAATGATAAAAATTTTAAAGAATGTGGATAACATGAAATGGGATGAAAAAACAAAAAACGATCTCGCAATGTAACTGTTAGCCTGTTTCATTAGCACGTAAAAAAAAAAGAAAAAAAAATACCGAGCGATGAATTTATGGTTTTAATTTAATAGCTCATCGATTAGGGGTTTAAAACTCCAATAAGATCTGCCGTTTTCTTATGCGTTTTCGTTTTTTCTCACAGTTTATCATACTCACTTTACTGCTTTGCTTCCAAACAGGGATGCGTAATATTTTACAGCCAAAAACCGATGAACCAAAGAACACACTGTTGGTAACGACAAGGCTCAACCAATACGCCATGTGTGTCATGGCCACATCACATTAAATTTTAATTTAGCTGATGGAGTATTGGTATGGCGAATGCCTTCCGCTGCACCAACTGCGCCGATTGTTGTAGGTTTGATCCGCACGTAGTACAAAACTTGTGCGATGCACACATTATTTTTGTCTGTGGATGTAAATTGTCTTTTATTTATTTATAAAATCCCTTACGACACCTGATAGGTATATTCCTAGTGTGCGAGTTGCCTTTATAAGAAACGCCTCCCATAATATTAATGTATTGATTCGTAAATTTCAGGAGGTTCCATAGTGAAGTATTTAAAGGAAAGTTTGCCCAAAGTAGACACAGAATGGTCAGAATGGGTGTTGGCATTTTGCGACGAGCGCGTCGTACCCGAAGATAGTGAGGACTCGACTTTTGGCACATATAAGAAGGAACTTCTGCCAAATACACCGCTGAAAGAGAGTCAGTTTGTGACTATCAAGCAAGGTGTTACGGGTAAGTGAAATTCTCTTGCTGTTTTGAGATACCGATGAGTGTTCGACCTTAATGTTTGCGTTGCATTGTCTTCAATTAATTTCATTGACAAATAACATTAGAAATATTTTAATAAATTATGTACTGATATCCGAATGTGGTAGTCTTAATGCCGAGTTTTTAACGGTTTAACCTTATTCAAAATAGCACACGAAAGAAAATATAAAGAGGATTGTATCCATAAAAAAAGATAGGCCAGCGGACCGTGGGGGAACTGTAGCTTTTCCGATACTAATATGTAAATTTTTGCGGGGCTATATCTTCACAGCTACACACTTTTAAGACTCCCATTACAAAATCTTACAAAATCACACATAACAATCGAAACAAAACGTTCAGAGAATTTTACGAACTCATAAATACATTCCATAGTGTTGGATGGCGAGATTTTAGAACAGAATTAGCACCATATATCGTCGATAAGTTTAAACGTANTAGGCAAGTTCCAATATGTGTAATCCCTCATACTTTCAAATGCCCGTGAGATCATCCCAACTGCATTCTTCCACATATAAAAGAGCTCGACTATTATACTCGTTTACGTTAAGATTATCGTCCTATGACATCTCTTTTAATCATTTTTAATAATAAGTGTTAATTACAAAAAGTATGTCAACTAAATAAAAAACTTCGGCGCGCATAGCGTACCAAATGCTTACATACATATACATACTTTATAAGATAGACATAGCAACTACAGGTAATTTAACTGAACCCTTGCGGCGACCAGGCCGCCATCTCGCTTCGTTAAACCTAACCTTAATCTCTCAGATTTCGCGTTACAAAAAAATGACAAAAAATGGATGCGCCTGTAGGGCGTCGCTTACACTATGAATTTATAACATAATTATTAACATAGTTGGTTTGAGTGAATTTCGTTTATTTTACAAGAGTGTAGGGTGTTGTTTAATGTATACGTAGCTATACTATACTATCGGCGCAATTGTCGGGTGTGAGGGGTCGCGCCAACGCTATGTACATTTGTCACTCGGCCGACGACCTTTGGGGATTGTCTGCGAACAAAACACTCGCGTTACTTCCTCTATTCTATCTATACTACACACCCCTTGGATAGTTTATCTAACAACTGGCTTGACAAAATATATATGGAACATACTTCACATCTGTTAGATAAACTACGGCGTAACTTATCTGGGGCAGGTGAAATAGGGCCTAAGGATTCTGAATACCTCCTAAAACCAACCACACAACTGGTACATCACTCTATCATGCAAAGTGATCTAATTATAGATAACAGTGGATCTTTTTTATATTTTCTTAAAGGTATAGTTCATATCAAGTAATTCTATCGTCGTTTGGGCACAGCAAGTACGAAAATCAGCGTCAATTCATCCTAAAATTAAAAAATCGAAAAGAACTTTGTACGTCATCTTGCCGTCTGTCTGCCACACGTTCACGGCTAAACCGTAGCACCAATTTGAATGAAATTTGGCATGAAGATACTTTACCGAGGTATCCGACATGCAATGTCAATGGCAAATGCTAGTATTTCAGAAATAATGTGACCTGATTGTTTTATAGAGTTGACACTCTTCGCAATTTATCTATAATTTCTTTAAAAGTGATAAAACTTAAACCAACATATGTAATTTTAGGTTTTATGACTTGCAGTGGTAGTGTATGTGACTGCTGTGTTGAGGTTTCGGGTTCGATTTCCAGATTAGACTAAATGTAAGTATAGATTGAAAGATCCACTGTTATCTATCACCCCCTATACCTTACCTCCCGGGAACGGGCCAGGAACCGCAGACGACCCAGAGGCCATTTAGAGTATTTCCTTTCGAGGGTGAAACCTCCAACCAAACGAGGTGACAATGCCCGTCGGGCATTGCGCCACGCAGCCATATGTTGGAATATGTTAAATAGTGCGACAAATGCTACTGAGCGTCGTTTGGTAGATCTCCAGCAGACGACAGCGTAGTACGGTTCCTTGTAGTAGTAACTGCAGTGGTCCGTCGGCCCTGCGAGGTCCACGTACCTGCCGGTGGTCTAGTTGGGCGCCCAGTAGGACTGCGAGTAGCTGGGCTTGCTCGCGGCGGGCTTGCTGGACGCCGCGCGTCCGCCGCCCCCACCCGCCACGCTCTCCTGCAACACCCACCCACGGTATTACCCCTCCACTCCACTCTACTCCACTGCTACCGACTCACACTCACAGTTTTACGTTTGTCATTGTACGAAAACAAATAAGTTATAAATTGGTTTGCATATTTACAAGTAAAATTTTAACAAAAAAANTTACTAGCTGACCCGGCAAGCGTTAATCTGACATAATAAAAAAAAAGAAAAGAATATATACATTTTGAGGTGACCCTTATCATTTAGGGGTATGAACAATAGATTTTGGCCTATTCTCAGACCTACCCCATATGCACTTAAAATTTTCTAAAAATCGGTCGAGCCGTTTCAGAGTTTGGTAACAAACATCGCGACACGAGAATTTTATATAAGTATTAGATGTTAAAATCAATGGACTCCTTGATGCTTCTGAAGATATATGAAGATATAAAAATTTGACACCAGACAGATAACTCAGTTCTAAACTATTAATTATACAATTACACTTGAGGCAACCCCATTAGGCAATTTATATTAATTATATAAATATAACAACGTATACTATACATGCGATATAATGACAAGGCGGGCAGTACATTTACATATAGAATATACATAAGTATATAGCGAGTTATTACAGTTAACAACTTGAATGCTATACAAATATTTAAATAAATAACATTGAAACATATTTTGTATGTATGTATTGCTGTTTAATGCACTATTTCACCATCCCTATTTATCCAGCGGGTGGAATAAATCTATTCTTACAAGATGCTTTTGTCCACCAGTTGACTAGTAAACGTTGATGATGATAAAGACAAGATCGTATCTTTCAAATTGCCCAAAATATATATTGACTTGTATGGCTCATAAATATGTTGAAGTTGTGTTGTTGAGAAACCGGAAATATTGAAAGATATTTCTAGTGGTCCCCACACCCGAAGGTTAAACGAGATCCTATTATTGAAACTTCGCTGCCCGTCTGTCACCAGGCTGTATCTCATGAACTGTGATACAGTCAGACAGTTGAAATTTTACAGAGATAAGTATTTTTGTTGCTGCCATAGCAACAAATATTAAAAAAAAAACAATTAATATTTAAGGGCTCCCATAGAACAAACGTGTTTTTTTTTCTCGATATTGATAACGGTAGGGAACCCATTCTGCGCGAGTCGACTCACTTGGCCGATGTTTTAAAAATTTTTCCAAATAAATTACCGATCGAAAATCGGACATTCGGTTACTTAAACATAAACAGCAATACAATATATAATCAATACATACGACTAGAAACATTAACGTCTATTTTCTTTTGAACCGTCGCGTATATAAACAATACCAAATACGTGGACATTCAAAATGTTAACACGGAGTGCGCACAAGCACGTACGAGGTGCGTCAATAGATATATGTATGTTGGTATATATAACTTACCCGCCTATTATGACTACTGTTCACCCGTACATCCATCTACAAACGAAAGTAAACGCTAAGAAATATAATAACAAACATAAGTCAACTAAGGATGCATGCACGTCAACAAAACTTTGTATTCGCTGGTATTTACTTGGAGTGTGTACACTATAACGGGTTAGTTTTCGCAATTGAATCGAAAGAAAGCTTAGTTCAATGAAACTTTCTATGTAATTCTAGCGACCCGGAAAGGGTTCGCAAGAAAGTCTAAAATCCTCGGATTTTCTATACTAAAATATAAATGTATTACACATTTAAATCTGCTTCTCGGGTCACTCTATCTATTGCTGATAACTGCATTAAAAGTTATTGAGAAGTTTTAAAGGTTTTTAAGCTTAGGCGGACAAACAGCGGCTGAAACTTCAGTTCATATGTACTATGTAAAGATATGACATTTTAATACAACCGTTTACAATATCTTTTTAGTTATCATGCATTTAACCGATAGGTTACATCAATGGTAGGGTACACACACTCCAAGTAACGATAGACCGGCGGAGCGATCGTCGTGTTCATATCATGCTACACTCGTGATGTTCACACTGCATATAAATACACTGTAGTGGGATGATTTACAACGTACGAGTCCTACAACTAACGCTACATCAATTCTGACCTTAACTATTATAGGGATAAACGTGAAACTTGTGTGTGTGTGTGTGCGTGTGTGTGTGTGCGTGTGTGTGCGTGTGTGTGTGTTTGTGTTGTTAAGAAACGTGAGGAATGATATTTTGTATGGTGTAAGGCGTGGGGTGTCGGGGGCGGTACCTGGTGCGGCTGCGGCGCGTGGTGGTGCGGGTGCGAGTGGTGGTGCGGCGGCGCCTGGATGTACAGGTGCGACGCCCCGCCGAAGGGCGGCGGCGTGCCGCTGTGGAACGCCGCCTTCTCGTAGCTCTGCGCCCACACACACACACACACACTTCCTTTATACCACTCGCCATTTCTACTTCTGGCTCGTTACGCATTTTAAAACAACTCCCACACTAGGAATACATCCTGCGTCGTGAGTTTTTTTTAAAATACGTAAAATGGACACAAAGAACACCTAAACTTAAAATAACAATTCAGAGATCACACAATTGTCCCATGTGTGATTTGAACCCAGAAATTTTATCTTTTTTAACTTAATCTCGATCACCTAGCCTGATCAGAGGACCCTCCTCTTTGTGTTGGAGGGACATATGACCCGGTCCTCCACAATGTAAATATAAAAAATGTTTATGTAAATAAAAATATATTATGCATAGTCAACACTCAAAAGTTTGAAAGAAATATTTTCTAATCGTATGATCTGCAAATATATATATATTTGTATAAATATTCGTCCGAATCGAGAATCAAATCTGAAATCTCGAGTAGCAATCGACTTCGCTTCTGTTAAAGTATAAGCTCAAGTGCTCCTATTCTTGACACTGTCATGATACAGAATGTATTTTTGTGAGCATGAAATTACAGGAAGAATATTCATTATATACAATAATTATGATCTAAAGGTAGTACACGCTGATTTTAGCTAACCGGGGCGGCACTACCCTCGCGCAGATCTACGTCAAATGACATCGTTCGTGATGTCGTTTCATCGGTGGGTGCGAGACGGGAGGCACAAAAATCACAAGGCCGCCATGGCGTGGATCGCCAAGCTGCATTGTTGCATTGTCTGCATACGCGATGAGTGGGGTGACCACTCTCGGATCTTACTAATGCTTTCCATCAGGCAGAATAGTCACTTTGGCAGGTCCGTACATAAAAAATATTGTGTATGTTTTATTTAGACCGTCGTGCGAGTGGGTGCAATACTTTGTCATTCATTAATTATTAAGTTCATTAATTATCCATTTAATATACTGAACATTTTATGCAATACATTTATAGTAGATGCTGTACCCTACTCGATTACTACTTTTCTCAAAACTGAAAGATGTGTAGACGGGTTACGATTGAATGTATCTTAAATATCAGTATCTAGGTCATGTCGAGCTTATGCTTACACACATACTTACAGAGAAACCTGTGCGTAAATTTGCAAGGGTTTCTCTGCAGTGTACTATCTTGGAAAGTACACCAGTTACACATTATTATAGTTGAAATTGATTAATCATTAGGATTTAAGGTAGTTCCGTGGTGGCAGGCGCTGCAGCGCGCAGGTACTCACGTTGACCTTGTTGAGCGCGACGTGCGGCTTGGCGTACATGGCGCTGGACAGGTCGGGCGGCGCGGGGCCCTTGCTGGGCGCGGAGTAGGGCGCGCCGCCCTTGTACGAGTCGCCCTCGTAGGGCGCCTGCTGCCCCGCCGCGTACGTCGACACCTTGCCGCCCACGCCGCCCACGCCGCCCGACACCGAGCCCACGCCGCCCACGCCGCCCACTCCGCCGACGCCGCCCACGTTCGAGCCGCCGCCGTACTGAAGACGGTAACCGACGCTTTATACATTTACTTCATAAATAACGACAGATTTCGTGCTCGAGCGCAGAGCGTCACCGGAACCCTGATGATGCAAAAACGTCTCGATGGGTCGCCATGGTGTGGGTCGCCATGCTGCATGGTTGCAATATCTATGTTCGCAATGAGTATGATGACCACCACTTTTGGATACAACACATGTTTTCAATCAAGAAGAATATAATAATTTTGGCAGGCTCATATAAAAAAAACCACACATATATTGAAATTGATAATACAACTATTTTTTTTAAATCATCTAATTTATATGTTTCTAAAATAATAGTAACTTCACACATAGTTGTTTTATCTCAAACTTAACGGATGAATCGGAGAGGCCTATGTCCAACGGTAGACTGCAATAGGCTGACGATGAATCCAACCAACTCAGGTTATTCCCAAACCCATCTGTATAATAGTATCATTTTTCTACCATAGCCGTCCCTTCTATCAAAATTGCCTTTCAATTTACTCCTAATTTCCTAACCCTAATCGGTATAATCTCTGAAGCGTCTAATTAACGAAACTAGATTTATCTCCTGTTAAGTAACACTAAAATGATAAAGTGACCAACAGATCTACACAACTTCGTCTGTGTCTCTTGCCAATCATACTCGGCTCGTTAGCTATCCCATCTTAAGCACGTAATTATCAAAACACACATTTAAAAACAGCAAAAATCGGTTAGGTTTTTAAAGTTTACCGTATGAACCGTAATAACAAATTGTACGAGTTTAATGCATCACTATTGTGCTCAATTTGTATTGTAATGTACAAATAATCACTCACCGTGGGATAGACTCCATATTGGTATGTGGTGGGGGGAGGTTGGTACGCGAAGTACGCGTAGCCTGGAGGGAGGGCGGCTGCTGGCACCTGAGTACATCATATACACATTTAATACCAATGTTATCATTATCCATATAACTGAATGATAATAGCAGCGTACTTAGGTCCAGTTTCACCGGATCCAGACAGCTTATTTGACGTATAATTTGAGATATAGTGTCAAACCATCTGTTAGATAAGCTGTGCGGACCTTACCTGTAACCGGTGTAACAGGAACTTGGTTTAATTTTCATGTAATAGAAAAAAAACGTTGCACGATATTGTGATTCGGCTCGAAGGACCACAATATCCTGTGTTGATGATAATGACTGATTTTAATAAATTAACTGTTAAAAAGAAGCTTCTTGATAAATTATGAAAATGATGTTCATATTTAAAAAGAGAGATTTTAGAATCTTTGACGTAATTAGACCGTGCAATAGCAAAGTTATCAAACTAAATAGTATATAGAGGTAGTCCTATCAAACCAATTAGAAATTAACCTGTTGTGGTGACGCAGCATCAGTCCTGCCGAACCTCTCTCCTGCACTCAGTCCAAACGCTCCGTCCCGACCTCCGTAACCTACTTCATAGTATCCACCCTGAAAATTACACACACATCATTGAGGACAATTTTCCCATTTATATTTTTTTTGTGAGCTATAGTAATATTTTTTCAGTTTCTAATTGATTTGATTGTGTGATCGTGTCATATTTTTACTGACACATGAATCGGTATTCTGTTCATTTTATTAAAAATATGAAATATTGATGACAATTGTGAGATCAAGGATGGACCGGAACTGCTTTTAATCAAGTTTTGATTACGAGATCGATTATCAGGTATTTGTTACAGTTTACAGTTTATGGTGTTATTGATATTTTTACCACGGGCTAATCGAGATCATTGTAACAACAGATAATTGAACAGTTAACCTTTTTCGTCTGTTATGTTAGGATTCGAACCGATTAAAATCGTACGTTATCTTGGATACCAGCGTTATCAAGGAACACGGTGTGTCCTTATCCAAGTCGCTCTTAAAAGATTTAAGGCTAGAACAACACCAAGGCAGGAGTCAGGGAGTAACCGTACGCAGGTGTTCCCTTTTGCCAAAGTGCACACAGAACGCGTTCAGTGTGGGTGTGTGGGTGTGTGGTTGTGTGGGTGTGTGGGTGTGTGCGTGTGTGCGGGGGCGGGCGCTCACCATGTGGTGCGGCAAGGTGGAGCGCAGGAGCTGGTCGTCGTAGGGCGCGTAGGGCGTGGCGCCGGCGCCGTACAGCGCGCCGCCCGCGTACGCCGAGCCGCCGCCGCCGTGCCCCGCCACCACTGCGGGACACACTCATGTACTGCCACCGCGCCGCTTACACTTATATCGCTTTACAATCTAACTAAAACCTTTGCTGCCATCGCTCGACTCACATTTATCAGCTTTTTTGTTTTTTTAATAAATTTCGGTTTCCAAAGTACATGCATGTGAATATCGTTTGCCGGGACAAAATATTTTTAGCGATTTTTAGTGTAGATCATTTTCGAACAACATAATGTGACGACCTCCACATACAGCGCGACAACATAAATATATAACAGCGCCATCTACCGAAGAGACATCGAACTACAGAGTAAAGAAGAAAACGAAGAAACTACCAATCCTAAATCGCGCAATCGAAGTTCTCGCGCTGATTTGACATATTTACAACTTCTCGACATCAACCGTTGGGCAGCAACTCGCCAGGCATGATCACCTCGCCGCCGGAAGCACATGATACCCGGTCCTCCACAGTGGTGACCCCGACATGATTGGAAGCAGCCTTCGAATGAGCAGATCAACACAAAAGTCAACACGCCACATCATATTCACTCCCCCACAGCAAGTCTCAACCAACCAACAACCTCGGCCTCGACAAGGATACTACACCACATGCAGGAAGCGACCGCTACATCCTGGTTTACCCCAACGGTCTCATGAGCGTCTGAGCACAGCACACTGAACCTACGGTCCATGCAGAGCATCTCTCTCCCGTCTACGCAGCAGCCAGCCACTACGCAGCGACCGCCTCGCTCACGGGAGATCTCCCGCATCACCGCGCACCGCATGCATTCCCGACTTCCAAACATCAACCGTTGGGCAGTGGCCCGCCAGGCATGATCACCTCGCCTGGTCGGAAGATCTCTTGGTGTTGGAGGGACATGACACCCGTTCCTCCATATTAATAAGTATCATTGACAATAAAATAATAGTTATTTTGTGTAATAATCTTTTCGTAATTACATTAATGATATATTTCATAAATAATTCTTGGTAACATAGTTGACTGTGAAACTGAAATTGTGTTTTTGATACCTATCCTTCTTTTATCTCTGTATCTTGGTCGAACATCAACTTTAACACTACTGGATGAATATTTCAGCTTTATTCCACTAAAATACTGATTACAAATATATATAAATTATGGTAAAGAAATTATATATACGAGTGGAATAATTTATCTGAATTGAATGTGATTTAAAATGATAATTTCGGAAGTTACTTAAATAGCGCATCCTTTTCTTATACTATATAACATTAATACTAACCTGTGGTCGTCGCAACTTTGGCCGTTGACGTCTGTGTTGTCGTCGTGTTTGTTAAACTATTGCTTGACGCCACTGAATTGTCATACTGGAATATGAGATAATTTGTTAGTCGAAACACTAAGTTTATGTAGGATAGGTGAGTAATTGTTGGAGTAGTTGGAACCCCTTAAACAGTCCATCAAGTCTCACTAAAAACTTTAATATCGCCTAGTACTTGTCTCGAAGTCCAATGGCTGTCGCTACAAGTAAAAATTTAAGTTTCAACCGTATCTTAGTTCTACAGCTCTGTCGATCTGGTAGCAGCTTATGGAATTCTCCACCACCAAGTCTTTTTTTTTTTTTATATATAAACTGCCAAAATGACTCTGCCCTGCCTGATGGAAAGCATGAGCAGAATCCAAGAGTGGTGGTCACCATCCTCAATGCGAATGCAGCACGGTGACCCACACTATGGCGGCCTGGGGGGAAGGGGGATGGTGAGGGGGATAGGGGGCGTTGGATTGGGGTACGGGCCTCCGGTATCCTCACTCGCTCGATGAAACACAGCGTAAGCGCTGTTTCACACCGGTTTTCTGTGAGGCCGTGGTATCACTCCGGTCGAGCCGGCCCATTCATGGCGAAGTCATGGCAGGTTCTTTGTATTGTTTACTCCATTACCAATAATTAGAATCATGCGCGGCCTGTGGTGGCGGCGGGCGGCGTACCTGCTGCGAGTCCTTGGGCTGCGGCTTGGGCTGTGCGGTGGGCTGGTAGGGCGCGTAGGGAGCGGCCGTGTACAGCGCGCTGCCGCCGTACACTCCCGCCGACGACGACGTTTGCTGCAACATGCACTTGCCTCGGTCACACCTTCGACGTTACTGCTTACAAACTTGTAATAATCACAATTCACTGGACACATAAATCTACTGCTTCTAAAGTGGCATGGGTCCGAAATCCACAAAATTGGTGTTCCTAGTTTAGATGTGCAGCGCAAGCCAACCAGTACTACCGCTTCACTGAACATTGAACTACGCTTTTGAACTATATATCGCGGTAGTTAGGCGGATTGGTACAGATTTAGTGTTAAAGTTTTCTACTCTTCGCAATGCTTTTGAGGCAGGAGCCTAGATTACTCCTTTTGTCAGCTCTTACAACACGTACGGAATGAATACCGCTCCATATTCTTAACTTTTACACACTATTAGTTATTAGTGGATATTAGTAGTTATTGTTGTTAGAGAACTCTGTCGACCAGCAAACAATCGAATTACGGATACGTAAACCTGCCTTGATCGAAATATTGTATTCTCTTTTCAATCCACACTAAAATTATGAATTCGAATTCGTTACGCTTTAAAAGCCAAATCGCTGCACCGATTTCAATAAAATTTGGCATGGATATCTCCATGCCAAATTTTATTAGGGTTGGGATAGACAGCGCAGGCGCTGTTTCACATCGGTTTTCTGTAACGCCGTGGTATCACTCCGGCGAGACGGTCCATTCATGCCGAAGCGTGGCTTTTCTTGCATTATCTTCACTCCTTTGCCTACATTTCCCTTTGGACATACCCTCAAGTTTCCTGTCTTTAATCCTATGTCATGTCTATTTGAGTTGGAGAGTTACTACGAGAAATGTAAATTTTTTGACTACCCTGCCCGGTCTTTTAGGTGTACAGGCGTGATGGTAGACATATAATTATAAGCCTACCACGTTACCTGGTAAGAGTTCATCATAGGTTGGAACTGTGTGAGCGTGACACTGGAGGGGTAGGCCGTAGCCGTCATGGCAGAAGCGCCGGTTAGTGAAGCGGCATTCGTTGAGTTCACCTGCAAACATCCGGTTACTGTTTTAGTATAGAGTGGTGAAGCCACAAGCGTAAGCGATCCAAACAGTTAGCGATAAAAATTTCTGTTAGATAGGAGGCCAATTTCACAACCTGCTAGTAAAGTTATAGGCTGAACTTATCTGATAAATAAATCAACTTAAACATTTCAATTTCAAATTATTATGTCCGCAGAGTTCACTTAAATAGTGTTATACGGTATTTTAATAAAACCACATTAAATACTGAAAAGAACTATTTTATTACCAATATAAGTTGGTAATAAAATATTTCACTGAGAAAATTATCATAGGTGGCTGCACTGATATATTATCCATAGATACGTTTCATCATCAATCATCAACAACCCATAACGTCCCACTGCTGGGCCCGGGTCTCCCCTCAGGAGAGGGTTAAGGCCATACGTCCCCACGCTGGCCAAGTGCGGGTTGGGGACTGGCAAGACAACGTTGTGGCTACGTAATCTTACCGTCGGATGTTTTCAAGCCGCCCAAAGGCCTCCAACTAAGCTTCACGACTGTTATCGTATGATAACAACCGGGACCGACTGCTTAACGTGACCTCCGAATCACGATACGTTTAGCTATATCCTATGGATATTACTTTACAAGTAGGTAGAAACTAAATATCTGAAACTTTATCAGGAATTGATGAAACTGGCCCCTTGGCCGCGTTCCACCAGTCACAGGTTAGTTCTGGACAGTTTACCTGACAGATGGTTTCACTCAATTTATATGAAGATACGTCCAATTATCTATCAGACAAGCTGTCCGAATCTTATCGGTAACCAGATAAACTGGATCTTAGTAATTTTCTTTCCAAAACAATTGGTCCGTCGAGCCCTTGCATGTTAGATTTACTATTTAGGTAAAGAGAGATAAAGCTTTTCCTTACAAATCGATATATTGTGAAATATATTTTGTGCATGATTAAAGAGTGCTTTTTGAGAGATATTTTAGTATTTTGCTGACTCGACTGTGTATCATATTTTAATTGAAGAAAATCTTTAGAATGTAATAACAATTTATGATAAAAAACATAAAAAAATGATAAACCCTCATTCACGACAAGATCGTTTCAATGAACTGCAGTGGCAATCAAATGACATCTAAATTTAATCTTTAAATTAATATCTAGCTGACAAGGTAATCCTATTTATTTCCCTATATATTTGTTATCTAAATAATTAATTGAAAAAAGTAACAAATTTTTTGACAACTTTTTTTTTTTAATATACCAATATTGATAAAAGAAGTTACACTCGCGGAGATCTGTTTTCAAAGAAAATTCGAGTAAATTACATCGAGTTTTAATTAATATTGTGAATATCTTAAAATTTAGAAAGCAAGCTTAAATATTTGTTTCACATTAAATGACTCGGGGAGCAATTCCATTAGTTAAGCCGGTGGTGTTACGAGTTAGTAGTAAGTGGTGGTAGTTAGGTGTCAGTGGGGGTTAGCGGGGGTTAGCGGAGTAGGCGAGGGTGGGGCGCGTACAGACCTGCGGCGCGTACACATTGGCGCCGTACACCGGCGGGTGGTGCGACACCGCGTGGTGGCCCGCGTACACATTCTGTTGGCCTACGGTCTGCAACAGACAATAGCTTGCGTCACATGCCGCCTGCATCGGTCACCACTCAGCTTCTCATACAGATAGATCACTTAATGAATTAATGATGACATATATGAGTGACTGTAATTTCGACTAAGCCTTGAAGTCGCTGTTTATATTGTTACTGGATCTAAAATAATCAGGATTTATTGGAATGGAAATTTATGTACATATTTAACATCACCCAGCAGTTTCTAAATCCTATAAACCTTTTCCAATGAATATTTTTTTATATTTACATTATAATTAATTTGAATCAGACTTATTTTTCAAAAGATAAGCGCCAGCATAAAAAATGAATTGTATAGTACTAACTGTAATGTTTAAGCCACTGCCTGTGTCAAGAACAAATATATTTTTATTTGATTACACGAAAAGTTACTATGTACCTCAAATAATATTTGCATTGTTAAAAATAAATATTTCATAAGATAAAGAACAAACTAAATAAATTCTCTCTCATACACCATACTATATTTCTCTAAATCATACAGAGGTAACTAGAAAGGAAATTCTTGTGCCACTGATTTTGAGATTTAGTCTGATTGGACTTGATATATCAATGCAATAATAAATAAATATGGGTCTTGGAATAGTCTAACACGTAAAGCACTGAACTAAATATGTTTTTTTTTGTCATTGTTAATGGTGCAGGATCAGTTTTTGATACAAATTAGCAAAATTAGTTGGCGATTGCCTGCACCTCAAAAAACTCTAACATTAATAGTGTTGCACTCCTTCGATTTGCTTTCCTAAAGGTAAATTTTTCTAGAACTTTTTGAGGTAAACAGCTCATTCTATCACTTCAAACATGACGCTACAAGTAGAGTCAGACATCAAGTGTTTGGGTTAACTCATTTTAGATAAATATTAATATTATGAATGAAACACGTTGCATCGTTTTTAAATGATTAAATAATAACTAAGATAGATTTAAACACATTGAAAGTCAAAGACATCCCTTCTCTGTAATCAAAGGAAATAAGAGTTTTGCGTTAGAAAGTGCCAACTTAACTAAGTTATTATGAGTTTGTGTGGATTAAAAGGTCGCTTTTAAATGATTTTATGAAGTAGAACTTCTATACCCGGTTTTTTACGTTCCCTGGTTTTCGTTGCGGTTTCTAAACGTGTGTGATGTGAACAAATTTTAGGCAATCTGTTTAATAATATTGAATTTTGAAAAGTTCTTTGTTATGAGAATGATAATGACTTAAAGACTGGGAGCTCTTGCGTATACATATTACATATATATGTGGTAGTTCTATTAGACCCTTCTTGTTTATTTCTTTGATCAGAGTCAGAGTAATAAATATAACAAAAAAAATGGTTATGAGTTACATTTTAGAAAAGTTTCCTTTTTAGAATTTGTGTACAACTTCCGTCAGTGGATAGTAAACTGTAGAATAACTTTTAATTTTTATTTAACATCTCTACTGTGTAACTATTTGTTCTGTTTTTGAAGTGGTTAATGAAATTTTAATATGTTGAAATATAGAGTACCTTAGTAAGCGATCGGTTGCGATCAGCTGTAACGAGGACATGGCACATAGTCTAGGAACGATAGAACGGTACCTTGGTTAGAGGTGTGCTGGTACGACTACTGCTTCACCGAAGTGAATGCATAGAGCGGAGTAGACCATACCTTGGATGACTACGAGGAATTATTTGCCATAGATGCTTTAGGGCCGTCATATATAAGGTAAGGTTTTACGACAGCTCCTATATGAACGTAGTTGTGAGGAAGATCAGACTTTACCTGGTTGAGTAGTGTAAGTACTTGAACAGCTGATCCATGGTTGAAGAGTGAGGTGAAGTTTTCAATGAATTTATTAATACTGTCGACAAACTTGAATCGTGACTCACTTTGCTGATAAATAGTTTCAAAACGTCAAAGCAACAAAGATTTTTCCTTTACAGTGCATGCCGCACTTAGGTCGTTTTAAATATTATAAGCAAGCTACGTCAATACTGGTCGGAGATCTAAGCAATTTGTACCTTTATCATCACTGCAGTAGATAACATATTAAATAAACCAATAATAACTTTTTGATAAATGCTCTTTGGAATTATCATTTATTCATTATATCATTTGGAATAATAACTTAGAATAAATGTTAGTTGGGAAGTTCTAACAGATAATTTTCTATGTAATTAAATGACGATGGAATGGATGAATTACCATGAATGTACATTCGACCTAATTGTATTTAAATGTTTGAAAGTAAATAAGCTTACAGTAGTTCATGATTCAAATTTGTCGATAGTACACAGTAGCAAGTTGGAGCATACCTTGGCTCGCTAAGGCGGATAGTATTACCAAAACTTCAAGGTCACAGTGTAGTGGAAGGTAGAAGGCCTTTACTTACTGAGGTAGTGCCATAGCTCAGGGTAGAGTGGTGGGTACTTTGTGTCTGATGGTCTAAAATCTGTCTGCAGAACCTATATCATCATCACCACATCAAGTACATACTCAAACTCAAATATTTACATTAATTTTTGAACAGGACAATACATTGTTAACAGGTTACTCGACCGATAAGATACCCCTAACTGATAAGTATTTGCGGTTGAATAGGTACAGGACCCACGACTGTTTAAATTTTGTACAGACATTGGTGTAATAAGCACGATATTTTATTTTATTACATCAACTTTAACAACATTTAGGAAAGTTTAAGATAATTTTTTTAATTTAAAATATTTGTAAGCATTTTTTGACCGGCGACCTGTTACCAATGTACTGTGGTATCTAAAAATGAATGTAGAAAATTCTGCAGTTTGATTTTAGACTATGAGTAGTGGTGGGAGTAAAGGGAGTGAGTGTGTGGTACCTTGGGCCTCTGCTGATGGTGTGCGAGGGAGTGGTCAGAGGCGGGCGCCTGCGCAGGAGCCGCCGTGGACAGCTGCTTCATGGACGCCGCCAGCTGAGCCTCCAGCGCTGACCCGCCCACTGGACACACCAAACAAATTATCACAATATCTCGTATACCATTACAATAAATATGGTTAATAACTCCCGCATCAGAATATACCCCCCGAGTCGCGGGGTACTTTACAAACACACATAAAACGCACTCAAAGAACACCCACAATTTGAACAGCAATTTGTGGATCACACAAAGTGTTGTTCCATGTGGGATTTGAACCCACAATCTATCAACACTTAGCGCAATAGAAAGTGGAGTGATGTGTCGACTGCTTTAACCACAGGCCCACTGTGCCAGTCAAGTGCTGATATTATTTCTTTTTATTAACTAATATTATTTATTGTTCTTTGCCAACTTTAAATTTGGAGCTCAATATTGCAGAACTTTAAGTTTTAAAGCATACACAAATAAACTAACATTTACATAAATAGAATAGAATTGGTCGGCGCTTCTATCCTGTTTTGTATTTTTTCCTCAAAAATCAAAGTATGTAACTGAATTAGCGCTTATAGCCCAGTTGCACTCGGTGATTAACGGGTAAGCAACGACGGCGCGGTCATTGACTGGATAGGTGACCGCTGGTGGCATGTTACCATGTGTCTCCGTGATTTGGAGGTCACGTTACGCAGTCGGTACCGGTTGTTATCGTATAAACAGTCGTGAAGCATAGTTGGAGGCCTTTGGGCGGCTTAAAAACATCCAACATCAAGGTATGTAGCCACTATGCATTCTTGCCAGTCCCCAACCTGCACTTAGCCAGCGTGGGGACGTATGGCCTTAATCCTCTCCTAAGAGGAGACCCGAATCCAGCAGTGGGACATTATGGGTTGTTGATGATGATTGATGATCTGAATTAGTATGAATAATGTCAAACTCATCGTATGTGTCGCAACAGACGTACCTTGAAGGGATATTTTTTATTATTAAATGTATATATGTGGATTGAACCATCTCCAGTGTTTAAAAAACAACATCAGACTAAATAGCCAAGCCACTGAATGTTACTATCGCACAGACTTTACACCGATGTCGACATAAAAGGTCGACTCGCTCTAGCGCTGTGCTAAGCTTTTTAAACCCTTTCACGAATAATTATGTGTATTATTTTAACCAGACCGTTATCATGGCAAACAGTACTCCAGCCTACATAGCAAGCAAATTTCGGTGAAGCGGTTTAGCCGTGAAAGTGTAACAGACAGAGTTACTTTCGAATTAGTAACATTGATATAAAAATATGAATAAATAATGCTTTTTGATAAAATATCTTCACTTACAGAACAAATCAATGTGAGTAACTATAAAGCGGCTGAGGTATGCTATATATAAATTTTATAAAATGTTTTCACATAGGTTGGTGTGGTAAAAATATTATTGTGATTGTTTATTTTCCACTTTGAAGGGGGTAATATATGTATCATGCGGGGCCTAAATCTAAATTATGAATGATATAGAAGAGGAAGACAGAAGATGCTGAACTTACAGGTCGTGTTTGTGACTGTAGGTTCTGAGGTAGTTGAAGGTTGGCTCTGTGGCGTCGTCTCCACCGCTGATAACGTCTCATTTAACTGAAATACAAACATACATCACTCATTGATATCTGTAACATCGTGCGGTAGAATCGAACGACATTTTTGTGTAATGTGGATACGTGTGACAGAATATCGGGAATAGATAATAATTAGCTTTCGTTCGAGGCTTCACTGCGTGCACGACTCTTCACGTACAACGGCCCAACCGAGAGGCTAAGTGCGGAAACGGCCCGGTAAAACAAACAAACAAGCGTGCACGAGTATGATGTTGTAATATATATGATGTACCTATCACTTGTTTATATTTTAGATGATCATACAATACGATATGTGTAAATTATGAGTGCACATTCGTATACGAGAAAATATAAAGTGGGTTGGTATGAAGAATGTGCCGTCGACAGGCCAGGTAGAGCTCACTCACGCTGGCGGGCGGCGGCGACGCGGCCGGCTCCAGCGGCGCGGGCTCCGCGGCCGCGGCCGGCGCCTGCTGCTGCTGCTGCGCCTGCTGCTGCTGCACCGACACACACAAATCAAACCAAATCAACAACCATAATGTCCCACTGCTGGGCTCGGGTCTCCTCTCAGGAGAGGGTTAAGGCCATACGTCCCCACGCTGGCCGAGTGCGGGTTGGGGACTGGCAAGACAACGTTGTGGCTACGTAATCTTACCGTTGGATGTTTTTAAGCCGCCCGAAGGCCTCCAACTGAGCTTCACGACTGTTATCCTATGATAACAACCGGGACCGACTGCTTAACGTGACCTCCGAATCACGGAGACGCTCATGGTAACATGCCACCAGCGGTCACCCATCCAGGTACTGACCGCGCCGTCGTTACTTGCCCTCGCTGATTGTTTCTAATCACCGAGTGCAACTGGGCTATGAGCGCCTCACACACACGTTCACATTCATTCCGATTGTCAACTAAATACTTATCTATACAAATAAATAATCCTCTTAAGATATGACATCTTCGCAGAAGGTTAGGATCGCGGTAAAGCTGCTTTCTTTACAGGCCACGGACCGTACGACGGCCGGTAGCCAGAGATCTCCTCCGATGACTGCAGTAAATTTATTGCTAATTAATTCAACCATCGAATCGAGTCAGCTCTCAGATTGCGGCAGTCCGGTCTCGAAAGTAATTAAAACCTCTAAAAGTATTTGATAAACCGGTATCTTTTAATTCTATGTCTATGGGTATAAGTATGTATGTTTCTTTGCATGACTTACTGTCCTAATCGCTCAACGGTTTGAGACATATATAATAAGGTGACGATGAATTTATCAAAATTTTCATATATATACATTTTCAAAATGACACCCGCAAATAGGAAGAAAGGGGGAATATTTTTCAGTTTACTAATTTTAAGTAATCGAGTGTTTCCTTTTCTTAATTTTAACATATTTTTCTTCTTTCGTTTAAAAAAATCATAAAAAGCAATGGTTGATTTACTAAATCTATATATGTCTGTATGATCTATTAAAAAGTTTAAACTATTGAACTGATATTAATAAATAATGAGTCCATAAATTCGTAAAATGAAGTTTTTTTTTTCGAAAAGTAATGTTTATATAGCAGGGTTATAGGTTTTTGAAGTAATTCTTAAAGCGTTGCTCCTGAAAGAACCGCGGCGTACCTTGGGCGTGTCGGCGAGCTGGTCGGGCTCGAGCGCGCCGAACTGCACGTCCAGGAACAGCGCCGGCGAGGCCTCCGCGCCGCCCGGCATCTCCACCGCCATCGACGGGATCTGCAACCGCCACCACTCACTCCGGCTGCTATTCTCTCATGACACTCTACTCGCGAGGCCAGAGGTGCCAACGAACACTACTCTCATATTTAATTAACACACTTAACGCTCGACTATCAAGGAGACGTGTTGACGTTGGACTACAAAAAAAAACTGAGACGATTATATTTAATTTTAGCACCCGGTCCTCGTTAACGACTTCGCATATATTGAACGTATTGTACTTTTAATGTACATAAATTTTTCACACTTACATTTTTGTTTAATAAATAAATAAATAAATAATAAATATGTTCAGACATTTTAACACAACGCCATCTAGTCCCAAACTAAGCATAGCTTGTACTATGAGTACTAGACAACTGATATTAATACTTATATACCTTTTTTTTTGTAAATACGTACATATTATACATAGAAAACACCCAAACTCCGAAACAAATATTTGCAGATCATACAAACATTTGGTCCGACTCAGGAATCGAACCCGAGACCTCTTGCACAGCAGTCGCATTCGCTACCACTACGCCACAGAGGCAGTCAAATAATAAAGCCATATAATAATGCTCGCCTATCAATCAATTTGGAATTTTATCATTTAAAATATTTATAACGGTCATCGTAAACATTGCTAATGAATCAATGCTAATGAATGAATAAACGTTTGGAGGGTGCTCACCTTGGAGGGCGGCGGCACCCTCGCCCTCTGCGGTTTCCTCTGACTCGTGATGTCTGCCGAACCGTACACGCCGTAGTTCGATGTGTACACGCCTGTAATTTATCAATCAACTCTCATTACAATTCTATTCACGATAGACGCTGATAGTCTTTGAGCGTGTTTTAAAAAGAGATTGTTGTGTTTTAATTTACTTTCGTGAATGCTAACGGTGCACATACTTAAAGAAAACAATCAAGATCAAAATATACTTATATATAACTAAATAATCATAAAACAAATTGGTTAACATAAAATGAAATGGGAGTAGATCACTGTTCTCACATTACAGTAACTATGCTATGTGTATGCCTTAATTGTCATAAGCGTCAGACAAGCATTACACTTTCATGCATAATACGAACATATGATGTGGTAGTCTTTTCATATCATCATCATCTTTCTAGCTTTTATTATTCCTAAGATTTGGAGTCGGCTACTAGTTCAACCGGTTTTACCTGAACATCAGTTTTTTTACACGGAGCGACTGGCATCAGAACTGAATTTAAAGGCCGAACTAGTTGTCAGTATATTTGAGGGCACTGAGTGGTAGTTCTTTAAATATAAATAAATAAATTTTCCTCTAAAACATTAATAAAATAAAAATGATATAGGTATATATTGTGTATCATAAATGACATCTCGAATATCTGAAGCGCACAGAAAGACTGATGAGCTCATAAGTGTTGGAGGGTAGTGGGGAGAGAGGGTAGTGGGGAGAGAGGGTAGTGGGGAGAGAGGGTAGTGGGGAGAGAGGGTAGTGGGGAGAGGGGAGAGCGTACTGTTATCGTGTCGCTGCGACTGCTGCGTGAGCTGCGACAGGTACTGCGACTGCGCCGCCGTCAGGCTGCCCGACATGCCCATCGGCTGGAACAACACACAAACATACTTGTGCACTACAACCTCATGTCTCAAACAACACATTATTCTTAACCTGAGAGAACTTAAAACTATCACTGGTGAATTACAATATCAATCTGAAGAGCGTACTTAGCATATAAATAAAGACAAACAATTAAGGTTGTACACACAAAATGGATGTTAATATGTGATAAACTGCCTGTCGCCATACAAAAAATTCGCGTCAACCGATCGCCACAGTAGTGCTACTACCCGTAGATATCGCACCAGGCGCAGTGTGTATAGTGATTACTAAACGAGACTACGATAAACTTATCTTAAAGTCATCTAATACATTCTATTATTACTAGCATTTAACCTTCCTTTTGTCGTCGTTTACATAAAACTTAAAATATTAATCATCTTATTGAAACTATTTATTTAATATTATACATATTTAACACATGAAGTAGTATGTGGATCACATAATGTTGTTTCATGTGGGATTTAAACCCAGAACACTTGGCGCAATAGAGAGCGGTATGGCGACCCCTTACACCACTAGGGCCCAAGCGTGCAGTCATTTAATTGTGACGAAGATGGTCTCTAGTAACCAAGTCGATAAAGTTAGATTAAAAATAAAACGATTAATGTCTACCTCCGCTACGACTAAAATAAAAACCACAGAATCTTAATTTTAGGACATATTGTAAAAATAAAGAATCGCGCGATTATTTTTATTATCTTTAGATATTGAAACTTTAATGTCCCATAACATTCCTTCAACACTGTACTATAAATTATTACTTTAAAAAATTGCTTTGATCAGTGCATGGTTCCTCAAGTCACAGAACATCAGTTTCACTTGTCATAATCACTTTTAATACTATACCTATCTACTAATGTAACTACCAAACAATGACATAAAACAACAATCCATAATGTCGCACTGCTGGGCTCGGGTCTCCTCTCAGGAGAGGGTTAAGGCCATTCGTCCCCACGCTGGTCAAGTGCGGGTTGGGGACTGGCAAGAATACGTTGTGGCTACGTAAATCTTGCCGTTGGATGTTTTTAAGCCGCCCAAAGGCCTCCAACTAAGCTTCACGACTGTTATCGTATGATAACAACCGGGACCGACTGCTTAACGTGACCTCCGAATCACGGAGACGCTCATGGTAACATGCCACCAGCGGTCACCCATCCAGGTACTGACCGCGCCATCGTTGCTTACCCTCGATGATTGTTTCTAATCACCGAGTGCAACTGAACAATGACATAAGAAAAGGAGAATTACCTGATGATGGTGCTGGTGATGGAAGGTGTCTGCTGTGGGAGGTTGTGTGTCAGTGGTGGGAGGTGGTGCCGTCACCGCATTCACCGGGGACTGTCGACTGCCAGAGTTCATTTGCTACACGAAATAAAAAAAAGGCATTCAAATATCATGACAGATTACGGATACAATTTCACCATTCCTAATTATCGAGTGGGTGTTGGGGGGGTAATCGCTTACCATCATGTGTGATAAGTCTGCTCGTTTGCCCCACTATTCCATAAAAAAAATGTCGAGAGAACATTTTTTTTATTTCGTTATATCAAATACAGTTGTATTCTGAAGAATTTTAGGTTGCATTTAAATTGTTACTGAATTGGTCATCACTCCCTCCGTCGCCGCTGCCTACGCAGACTACAGTACTGCAGATAGAAGGGAAACTTGACAGAAACCCTATACCAACGCCTTCAGGACAACATAGTTTTATAGGCCAAAAATTATTTCCTAATGAAATTCATATCCAAAAGTAAACTGTTATAAGCTCACTCATTCGTGCTAAAGTGTTATCAGTACTTGTAGTGTTTGCATTCTATTCATTCATTATTGTGTCCGAGAGAGAAGAAAGTATTAAGTCGTGTTAAGACGTGCGGCCGTGAAACAATCCAGTCACATGTTACATAGTTGGTATTACTTGGAAAGCTATAAGTAAAACCATAGTTCATATATTATATGTATGTATAACTAAGTAACCATGCCCTACACTTAATTTACAGGTTCTGAGAGGTAATCTTATAAGTTCAGTCGACTGTAAGGGTAGTGGGCGTGGGTCTAACAGCCGTCGATATAACAGAATATATTTTAGTAGAGACCTGTACGAGCGTCTGGTGATGTGGATGCGCAGGTATATGAGCGGGGTTGCTGTACGAGTAGGTGGTGATCTGACCGTCAGACGGGCCGTTGAGCTCATTGGCGTCCCACGGTTCCTGCAATAAGAACTGTGTGGTGAGCACTCACGTCGATGAGCGACCACATGTATGGGGGCGGTAGTGGTTGGTGAACCTGTTTTATTAATTATTATCGTGTGGAAGCCTTCTCGGGCCGTCACCCTACAGGGATTAACGGCGGGATGGTGTGTCGGAATTGGACCGACTAAAACCACTCGTTATGCTACTTAGATAGGAACATTGGTCCAGGAACAATAGAGACACGACCGTGACTGTTAAATCGATCATTTGTTCCGTATCTGGGTGTTATTTAACTATAATATTTATGTATTTAGCGATATATAAGTATGTATGTTTATCAGGAGAATGGTTACAATAATATAAGTCACGTCTGGTGTGAGACCAGACTGCCGTTTGAGATGTGCGAAGTTAATATTTATTTCATTAGTCGTCACATAAAAATGTGGATGCACATCTGTTAAAGCAAGTGTGTAGACTTACAGAGGTGTTGTTCTGCACCTGCGCGTCCCCGTCCGTGGCGACATTCTGCGTGGTGACGCTGGGCGTGAACACCTGTAACACACATCACATTATTCAACACGGCCATAGGGGCCGCCATCTTTTATTTATTCATTCCAACCGTATCGCAGGTGAGCTCCGGTCAGCGTGACATTTAACGACATATATATTTCAATATATATTTACAGCTGTATTGTCAATCCTTGGGATGTTCAACATCTACAACAAAATTCATTCTATATAGTTTTATCTACCCACATGCGATTTTTTTTTCAATTTTTACAAATAAACTGATAACCAAAACAAGTCAAACCATTTTACCAAATCAAACTACCGATTTGGGCTAACCTTTAAATAAAAAACTGAGGAAAAAGTACTAGGACCTTAGTAACCTCAGGTCAGCTAGTTCAAAACTAGAATGTTCAAAGTTCATGGCAACAGCAGGTTTGCTGTTGGTTAAAATTGGCCAACAATACACATAAAAAGTACATAGCTTATAAAGATATGAGTTGAAAAGTAGCAGAGTGAGAAATACTTAGTGTCACCACTCCTATTAATTCCAGACGCGGCAAAGGGTATACCTGACAGGTTTACCTGCACAGTTAAACTTTACAGGTAAACCTGAGTGTGTATATTGCACAACTGTGCAGATATGTCTTCTACTCAGCTCAAGCTGACCAGATGGATGTAACTGTGCAGGCAAACCTGTCAGGTACACCCTACCGTGTATGGTTTGCTTAAAAGAGAGTAAACTATGCTGGACAACATCATTGCAAAAGAGAAGAAAAATTTTAAACAAACGTTATACCATTTTATCTGGCAGCGTAGTATAAGCCAAAACTCCTTTTTAAGAAAAGACCTATGTTCATCAGTGAAATCTTAATGTAATAAATTGGTAGATATCGTCAAAATAAAGGTCTGAATAGGTTTGTCTTGTTGTAGTCATCATGTAAAAATATTAAAGTCGCTTACCTTAGTATCTGAGAGAGATCCTGACCACTCCTCATTGTCCCAGTCTTCTGTGGTAGGGAATGGCTCTGCCATACTGCCCACTGCTTAGAAATGATTTAACGGTAAATCTAATGTTGATTTAAATTAAATTTTAGTTTGTTAAATTTTAGTTAGTTGATCAGAGGTGGACTGTTAAAACAACAATATGGAGAGGGTCGCAAGGAAAACGGCGCAGAAGACCATTGACACGATGGGAAGAGATTGTAAAATTTGTCGGGCTAAACTGGAGCCACGCAGCACAAGGGCGCGAATAATGAGCATCTTCGGAGGAGGCCTTTACCCAGTCAGGGGTTCTTGCAGTGCAGAAATTAGATAGACGATAGTTGGATATAGAAATTGATGAAAGTAACTAGATTTATGTTTAATACCTAGAATATAGCAGAATAGAATTTTTTTTTAGATCAACTAATTAGAAGAATTAAGATAACTTGTGAAAAAAGAGAAGAATAAAGGGCATTTTTATTTAATTTGATTTGTATGTATGTAGTGTGTATGAGGGGCGGTGGGGCTACGTACCGTTGGGCGGCTGGTCCTGCCACGAGGCGGAGGGCGGCGCGCGGCCGGGCCGGGCTCGGCGCGCGCCGCCGCCCCGCGCTCCCCGCGCGCCGCCCCGCCC
>PKRV01000156.1:73024-306535 GCA_003709505.1 Hyphantria cunea
CCCGCGCCCCGAGCCGCGCCCGCGCCAGCCCCCCTCGCCGCGCTCCCCCCGCTCGCCGCGCTCCCCTCGCTCGCCCCGCTCCCCCCGCTCGCCCCGCTCTCCACGTTCGCCAGACCCCCGACCTGACAAACGCATTTTCTCTACACCACAACCGATGCGACATTAAAAATATATTATTTTATACGATCATATGGTAATATGGTAATAAGCATAAGCGTAGTTTGACAATCAGTAATGTTTGAGTTAATATAGCAGTAGCATTTGACATACAGAATTCAGAAAACTGATCGTCAGCGATTGTCAGAAAATGAGTCTCTCAGCATATTGCTGTAGCCTGTGAGATTGTAGCTCTAGTATCTCATTCGATATCATGAAGCGAGGGTTGGATATACTTACGTGGGCGGGGTCCTGAGCGACTGCGTGTGTCTCGAGGCGGGTCGAGTTCACCGTTACCGGTCGGAGCCGGCGGTTTCTTTTTCTTTTTCTCACTGGTTTGCCACTCGCCCTGTGGAACACACATCACGTGTCAGTTCAGAGGTGCAAAAATAGCAACCAAGAAATATTTAAATGTCAAGTGATCAAAAGATCACAAATAAACAGATGAGTTGTTTTTTTTTTAGTTTATTTTAATAATAATGCAACAATGCACATTTCTTCTGTAAATTAGTGAAGTTGTGTAACTAATTTACAGAAGAAATGTGCATTTTTTAAATTCAAAAACTGGTACAGATAGCTCTATTCATTTGTGCGAGCGTGCGTGCTTTGTAATTAGGCAGCTTAAATATTTGTGGCCGAGTGACGTGGCCATCATCATCCGAACAACACGAGTTGTTTTCGCTTTTTTCCACGAGTACAATCTAATCACGGCTAATGAAAATTTCTAGTTCTTCACGGAGAAAGTTTTTAAGGACTCCGGGTAAGTTTTATTAATTTTCATGTGATAATTTCTTATGGTTTCTAATTATTATTCATTACCATTAAATAATGTAGGTATCTTTAGAAAATATGTTATTTTTATTTCTTTTGTTTTAGACTCGTGAAACCATTGCCAAAATATACCATTTTCTGAAAAAACATGCGACAGATATATTGCAACTACTAAGTAATCTAGTTTGCAGTGCACATCCAATTTTAGTATCGAAATTGAGTAAACAGCAGTGGTATCAGAGAGAACAATAACCAATATATTGGCTGAAGGAAAAGAAAGTGACTCTTATTTAAAATCTCCGTATAATAATCGGTATATGTGTTGGTATTGGTAAGCAACGTGGACGCTCAGGGCACGGTTGACTTATCTTGACATAGGCTCTGCGAACTTAAGTGCATGTACACTCGAAGTAACCAATAAGCACGAAGTAGCCAAAAAGGGATGTCCAATACGTGTGCCTGTATTTTGTTCCTAGGAAGAGTTATTGCGCAACCTTCTGCGCGAAATTCGGACTAGTCAAGATACGTCAGCCGTATTGTACATTACATGTTAAATAACTACAATATAAAGTAAAAAATAATTTAAACAAGTAATTATAGATTTAAAGTCATTTCGGCTGCTAAAATATCAAAATAAAACTAATAACATTCTGGTGGATGTGGTACTTTACCTGTATCCGTTGGCTTTCCTCCAGTAACAGGTTACAAGCGGCCACCATGTCATTGTCAGAGTCGTGAAGCGCCGAGCAGACCTCCTCCTCGGTGCGACACGTCATCTCCATTAGCTCTAGCACCTGAAACAGAACGAACAATTCATCACACAATCAGTTACACTAAGCAATCATATAGCCAGAGGGGTCAATCTATGGATAGCTGATCATACCTAACATCTAGAGTCTCCTCCATGCCTCGGAAAGCACGTTATGAAAAGAATTATACTAGAACGGGTCGTGCCCCGCCCATGGACGGGTCAGATGTTTGAAACGTTACACCGTTTTTGACTATGTTACATAGTTTATTTTTCAAATAGTAAGGCCACGCTGATTTCAGCACATAAAATGACAGTGTTCGTGCTGTCGTGTTTCGTTGGTGAGTGCGAGACCGGAGGCCCAAAGATGCAGAAGTATCATTAGACCGCTATGATTTGAGTCGCCATGCTGCATTGTCAATGAGTGTGAGTATGACTACAACTCACTCTTGGATTCTGCTTATTCTTTCTATCAGGCAGAGTCATTTCGGCATGATGCATATCAAAATGTAGTGTACGATATTCATTTTTTAATATACAACGCCAATCCTCGGCCCGACCCGGCCTTGTATATATCTATCTCCCCTTAAGAGGTCGCTTAGTATTTGAATTGTGGAGGACTGATTTAGACGCTAAACGAGAAAATTTGAAATTAAGTCGTATTTTAGTCAATCTAGTACGGGAAAAGATTCAGAAAATAAGTTTAATTTGCTTGCTTAATCAAAACGGGAAAAGATTCAGAAAATGAGTTTAATTTGCTTGCTTAATCAAACGTAATGCTTCTAAGACAACGGCATATTTGCAAAAAATATATATCTAAACATTGGTCATTTATAAAACCATTACATACGAATTTTAACAAATATTTATGGCTATCTATAAAAAATAGTCCTATAATAAGCTAGTTTAAATTCCTGGTCCCACAATCTCTAGGCTCTGCCTACTTTGAGATCACACAGTCGTGTGTGAGACGTGTTGAGTTTTAATTATTATCTAACGTAGATAACTCGTGAGCGAAAATAGGTATTGTAGCAGTAGTTGTTGAAGACGCACCTGCGTCGCTAACTGTTAAACAACAGTACATTGTGTGTAATCGACACCGTTACTCGCTTTCCCACGGCTGGGGAAAAATGACACGACTAATTCATAATTGTGTGTGAAATTCTACCGAGATTGTGATAGTGCTCGAGTAAAGTTCTATATTTGTATCTTAGAATTTTTCAATATCAGTTACGTATTAGTATTTTTTCTCTATTAAAAATATAACCTTCTACAAAAAATATATCTTGTATCGGGAGGAACTTTAGAAACATCAATGAAACGAACAAACCCACATACAGAACGAAAGTGTTAAGTTATCATTCCGACCCGATTCCAGACAGGTACAGACAAAAATAAAAAAATGAAGACAGGAAAAGAAAATCAGCATGAGTCTCACAATATCACAATTACCGGACTTAAAAGAACCTAATACGAAAATTAAAAATTTTTTTTTGGAAATACAGTCAACGTGATTACAAATACATACTTTAATTTCATGTGTTATGATTGTAACTATTTTTTTTAAATCACAAGTAATTGATAAAACAAGAAACGGAAACATAGCGCTTGTAGTAGCTTGTGAATATGTATATATACACATAGTATTTATATCCCGTCAAATAATTAATTCTTTTACCTAGTTCTTTCGAAATAAAAATGAGAAATGCCAACACATTTTTTATGAAACTTTCACCATTGTACAGCTAACCGAATAATTTATCTGGCATCATATAAGTTTTTTTTAAGTGTTCATTTTGTAAAAAAAAGAGTTCGATAAAGTCTGGTGAACTTATATTTTTATTAGTTGACGCATTTTTTAGCCATAGGGGCTGAAAAATTATAACATCGCAACAAAACTGAAAAAAAAATTAAAACAAAAATTTGCCGTTTCGAGTCAATTGACATTTTACATAGAGTGGCGACATATGACGTGGCGCAGAATATCCATCAGCGCTTTTAAGCATAATTACTATCAAGGACCTGTTAACAGAATGAAAGAACCTATTGCATTGAATCTGAATTCAGAATAATTGGCATCAATCGCTACTATTTTGACAATGGTTGTTATTAAGCATAATCGTTTTCTTTTTAAAATTTGATAAGAAAAAAATTGACATTAAAAAAGACTCAAGAATTGGACCAAATTGAAATGGGATCACACGGGAAGATCCAGCTTTCACATAGAAAAAGAATCATCAAAATCGGTTCAGCCAGATGAAAGTTCTGAGTAAGGGTTCTGATAAAAGTAACAAATAAACAAATAGTCGATTTGAAATTTTTTTTAAGTTTGTTAAAATCAACGGCATGGCATATTCATTAAAAATTACGGCTATCGCAGTGTTTACGCCTAAATATAAAAGTTCAGATTCATTATACAAAAAGAACCGGCCAAGTGCGAATCGGAGCGTTCCGTGCAAAACTAAAAATGTATGCTTTTCACAATTTTTCCTTTATCTGTGCTATAAGACGTTGCTTCGTACCAAATTTGAAGATTCTGATTCCACTGGAGTACCCTGTAGGCTTTGATTACCTTGCGAGTGTCGAAAATTTGCAGCATAAGCGACTGTTTCTTTTGATTGGCTTCAGGAGTTTGATTTTTCACAACTCCAAGACCTAAGTATTTCTGTGTGTATGTATTGTGATACCCATACGCGTTCCTTGGAGAAAGGGAAAGAAAGACAGACAGACGGACAACAGAGTGATTCTATAAGGTTTCGGTACGTATTCCTAAACACCCGATATAAAAGGCGGACTGGGGAATCCCCAGTCTTTATAACACAGACAACAACATGAAAACTATAAGACATGATGGAGATAAATACGTCTAATATTATCTCTCTGGATAATACTGTGGATTTACTTGTATTTTGATTTAACTAAATGCAAGGAATAAGCTCATATCTACTCATCCAGTAGATCTTGGACTTGGCAAAGACACACGCACGTTGTAACATGAAAGGAAGGCGCCGTCGTCTGTAGCAAAGTTTATACTGCCATAGACACTGGCGTTCACTCTATCTCTATGAAATTAAATATATGTACTTAGTATTGAGTTTATATGTATGACTGAGTAGAAAAAACAATCTAAGGCTTTTGTAAATAAACTATTTATTTATTAAGTGACATTTTTGCTTTTTTCACATTTGCTACTAGGGAACGGATGGTACCGCGCAACATAATCTCCGTCCCTGAAAAACACCCTCCCTCTTCCTTTCATGCAGACAAAAAATGGACTCCTGCATACCATGCCGATGGCCGTCATCACATGCCTTAGGTACCTTTAAGGAACACTTCAGACCGGCGAACATCAAGAAGATCGAAAAGCCATCTCCCTCTTCCTTTCATGCAGAGAAAAAGTGGACTCCTGCATACCATGCCGATGGCCGCCTTCACATGCCTTAGGTACCTTTAAGGAACACTTCAGACCGACGGACATCAAGAAGATCGAAAAGCCATCTCCCTCTTCCTTTCATGTAGAGAAAAAGTGGACTCTTGCATACCATGCCGATGGCCGTCATCACATGCCTCAGGCACCTTTAAGGAACACTTCAGCCCGGCGACCATCAAGGAGATCGAAAAGCCATCTCCCACGTATTTATATTGTACAATGTTTATTTACAACTACGTAAAAGGCATGTTCCGAATTGATCATATGTCTAGTCTTGTCACTTTTTGATCTACATTTTAGACAGAAATCTTATTATAAAATTATTTTCAGTTTATTTACATAGAATTTTAATTTTTATTTAAATTTTTTCAGTACTCTAGTATAAGAATTACAACAACATTATGCCGCGTTACTTCTGTGCATCTACCATGGCTAACTCTACATCGCCCTAAGGTCGACTGGCAGAAAATGCCTACGGCATTAAGTCCGCCTTTGCCAATTTTGTGCATAAAGATTTAAATAAAAAAAAAAAAAATCAGTATATTTAGTTGAAGTTTGCGTAAAACGAATTCTAAAACGAGAGAACTCTTATAAATACCTTGAATTGAAGTTTCCTAAGCGCCCTTATCGCTTGGATAAATTAAAAAGGAATACTTATAAACTTCCAACTTGACGTCAATGTCTTTTCAGAAACCGTAAAAACTGAAAGATTGTGAGCCATTAAATTGTAGGAGACCTATTTGGCCTCGGATCCGATTGCTGGATCGAACCAAATGTTTGTATTATCTTCAAATATTTGTTTCTGAATTCGGGTGTTCTTTATGTTTTTTTGTACTTACAAACAGTATATAAGTATTCTATCAGTAAATCTGGTCTTCATAGCAAACTTAGTTTGAAACTGGATGGCGATGTGTGGGAGGGAAATGTCCGAAATATTCATTTATTTGATCTACAAAGTTTTAGGCTTTCTACGTATTTTTTAATTCTTCTTCTTCGATAAAAATAGCCTGTTTGTTATTTTATTACATATTATAATTTATTCATGTTTTAATTTGAGTCAGTTCTTTTCGTGCCGTTCACGAAATTAGTTCATTCTAAATGGATTTATAATAAGTATTACTAGTTTTACTTTCGCATTCATAAGTAGTAAGACAAAACCTAAAAATAAGCAGACAAGTACTTATAACATCTAATAAGCTTTTAATAATAAAAAAATATTATTAAAAGTGTCCAAGAGATTATTTTAATGAGTTTCAAGAATTTAAACCTTATCTTTACACACATTAAATCGTCATCATTATTCCTTTAAGAGGGTATAGGACTCTCCATAAAAGGGAGGTTTTAGTCTACTTAGATGTAAATACCTCGTATTAAATATCTAAAATTCAATAAAATAAATATATGCTTCTTCATGTTCTTGTTGTTCTTCATTAAAAAAAGAATATACAAATAAATGTCAACTTACCATTCTTCGAACGTCAGACGCGTCATCGCTTTTACGATCGATCATGTGTGCCATTCGGAGCTGTTCTGTTGTTGCCTGTGGACAATACATACATACATATTATAATTATAAGTTAATAATCAATATTAGAAGGACTAGAAGATACCTAGTGCATAGTGATTAGAAAAGATTTTTTTTTAAATCTTGTAAGATATACTCTTGATTGTCGGTACTTGATGGATCTTCTTAAAATACATTCTAGAATTAAACTCACTTGTAATTATTTCACTATTTTATTAATCGACTTCAAAACAGGAGGTTATCAATTTTTTTTTGTTTGTTAATTCCAAACTTTCGACTGGGTAAACCAATTATGTTGTTTTTTTTTTATTTGAAACCTGGTGTTTCCTGTTCCCATTTCAATTTGGTCCAGGTCGTGAAGACGGTTTTTTTCTGTGTGTTAAAATTTTGTTTCACTTCACTCCTGACCTGGACAGGGTAACCTTTGCTAATTCCATACGACACCTTTGATAATGGTACAGGCCAAAACAGGTCAGTATTAAAGTCAATTTAATAGTGGCTTATGTACAAGTGAGTTTAATTCTAGAATGTATTTATAAATCTTATTAGAAAAAGTATTGCTTGCACTGTCTTTACGGCAAGCAAAGTCGTCATGAGAAAAAACGATTTTGAAGTTTTATTTACAAATATAAAGGGGGTTTTGTTCATTTATGTAACAACTTTCATTCACTATGAGATAGATATAAACATCAGAACTTTATATCATTAAAAAAAATTTTGGAGTATCAATCATATTTGATTAATTATTTTTTTATTCAATAAGAATCTCATCAAGAATACAAAGACAAAGAAGAAAGTCTGCAAGAGCGGACTTCATGAGATCGGCTAGTAGATGACAAAGGGCCTTCTATTTTAACTGATTATATATTAAATAAGTAACAAGTAAACAATAATATTATTTGATAGTAAAAAGAATATTGGAGTATGTGAATGTTAAAGTACTTCATATATTCACATAAACTTGTAGTTCTTATAGAAAGCTCATCCGACTTTGTCGGTTCACAGCAACAACCAGCTCAAAAGATAAAATTAATTTTCAAAAAACCGACTCATCAAGTTTAATATGATGAAATGATAACATTCCTATGTTAATAAATAATAATAACCCCAATTTTATTGAATTAACTAGCGTTCGATTGCGGCTGTGTATGCGTATGTGTCGGTTATAGCGATATTTTTTTAAACTGATGTAACTTTTTCTATTTGCCAACCGATTGAAATAAAACAAACACTAATATTAAGCGATGTTTAATACAATACATACAAGAAAACCACATCCAAATCGACTCACCCACTTCTTATATTAGCGCGCACAAACACCCGAGACAAAATCACATCCAAATCGACTCACCCACTGCTTAGATTAGCGCGCACAAACACCCGAGACAAAACCACATCCAAATCGACTCATCCACTATTAGATTAGCGCGCACAAACACCCGAGACAAAATCACATCCAAATCGACTCACCCACTTCTTAGATTAGCGCGCAAAAACACCCGAGACAAACACACAAAAATTCTAGGTTTTGATTGTCACTTTAATGAAGATCCCTTGGCCTCACTTATTACTTACATGTATGGATACAGATAACAAGTCTTCAAAATGTTCCGTCATAGTCGGACTGGTTCAAAAATTCATAACTCAAGACCGCACTATAATAAATTATGCCTATACGTACCCCTTCGTATTTTGTATCTATTTCTATTACTTTTCCAATTTAAAACGGAATATTTTTTTAAATAAATTATTTTTCAAACGGTTATTGTTGTTGCGTATTTCGCAACAACGATGACCGTTTATAATAGAGATAGCTCCGTTCATAGATATGATAAACAGTAGTTGACCTTGAATCACGGAGCAATGTCATTGACACCAACTTTAGCCTCCGACGGTCGCGGAAAGAAATTGTTACTGAATATGAACTCGGTGATTTCTTTGTTGGTAAAAATTTTGTTTGTTTCCTCTTTGTGATGCGAATTGAAAGATTTTTTTTTTGTGTTTTTTGGATCTTTTTATTTAATATTTTAATTGTAGATTTTGGGTTGTTTTTTTTCTTTCAAATCACTCAACAACGATTATGCCGATGTCATATTTATTGTTTGTTATTATTGAAATGTTTCAGTCTAAAAATTATGAAAAACTAACTGGCTCAACATGTTGTATTGACTACCACTCTTGATTCTGCCATGCTTTTTATCAGGCAAAGTGACTGTTACTAAAAACAATTATTAATTTTAACATTATCTTGTATAAAAAACTCAACTACGTAAAAACTTTTGATAAAATTTATATAGCTATGTCACCCGGTCTATTACTAAGAAATCTATTTACGTCTCATTAAAATCGATTCAGTTGTTTAGGTACCACGGTGGAACAAACATACATAGATTGAAAACTAATACCCATTCTCGCCGTCGTCGGATAAAGCCACCAATATCATCAGATTCTTATATAAAAAGCGACTTCAAAAGCGAACGCTCACCTCAACACGAAGACGGTTAAGCAAAGGCCAATAACAGGAAATATGACCAAGCATCACCCTACTAATGATTTACAATTCACTTGAAATGATCATCAAAACTTGGCAACGATTCAGCGGTGTCGTCTAAAACTTAGAGACAATCGTGTCAGCTATTTGTATGATAATAGAGAAATATTCAGGCTTACGCATAATGTATGCGTGTTGCTAAGGATAGTTCACTCTCTTTCAGAGGTCGACGATTCCATTAAGGACACATGAATAGTATTAATCCATACTAATATTATAAATTCAAAAGCAACTGTCTGTTACTCTTTCACATATTTAAGCCGCTGAACCGATTTGGTTGAACTTTGGTTGAACCCGTATAGAGATAGATTGGTCCTCGAGAAGGTTATAGTCGTGGGTGGAGAAGCGAGAAAGCAACTCGTATGTTACGGTTTCACGGCTAAACCGCTATACCGATTCAATTCAAAATCATGTATTCAATTAAGACACTAATTGAAATTTATGAACGTTAAATTGGAGCTACAGATAAAAATCATAGATCGACACAAACAGACGGCACAGATGTACTGTATTGCCAAAGTCAATTAGGTAAAAACACCAAAATCCACCGACTGCCTGTGGCGATCCATAACTTCCAGATACCAAAATGCGTATACAGCCTTATGAGAAGAACGCTGGCAAAGAAACTCATGGCCGCTATATTTTATAATAATATGTTTTATCCGTTTAATATTCCGTTAAATAAGTTTAGTAAAATTCTATCCAATTTGAATGTAATCCCTATAAGGCCCGGGCTTTTCTAAAAACAATTTTCAGGGAGAGCAATTCGACCGCCATTATGTACTGAACAAAATGGCAGATTAACGCACTGAATATTGAAAGTACAGATATGTTTAACAACATTCTTAAAGTCAGGAGATACATTTTCTTTACTTTGAAAGTATAGAAAATGTCTTACACGATATGTATATATTATATTTATTTGTAAAATAATGTTGCAATGAAGCCCTTGTCTATACTAAACTACACTAATATTATAAAAAGGCCAAGTTTGCGAGTATGTCAGGAATAATCTGTTTATCTTCTGATCGATTTGGATTTTTTTTTGCATAAAGAGAGCATTATTGTATTATAAAGGCTATATATATAAAAGAGGAGGGTGACTGACTAAGATACCCAGAAATCAAAGCACAGCCCAAACCCCTGAACCGTTTTTTTTATTAATGATAAAAGTATTCTTTATTCCGTTTCCTATATGTAAAGGGAGTTAATTGTTGTGACTGCAAGTCTAATATTAGATAGTACAAATGCCAGGCAGTATAATAAAAAAAATTGCTTGATTCCGGTTTTGTAAAGTAGATTCTCAGACAAATATTTTTTTTTATTAATCTGAGTCTGCATTATATAAAAAACAAAACTTTCTAGAATTTATATTAAGTTTACTCAAATATTTATATGTTGGTAAAATATTTTAATCAAAAGTGTTATTGATAAAAATTTATACATGTATGTCAACGAGGAAGGTGAGCGACTGACTAAGATACCCAGAGAGAGATCCACGCACAGCCCAAACCGTTAAACCTAGAATCCTGAAACTTTCCATGAAGGTTGTATGTTTAACGTAAGTGAACACTAAGAAAGGAGTTTTGGAAATGCCACCCCTAAGGGAGTAAAATAGAGAATGCTCCTAGGCTATATTCGAACCCGAGAAATGATTACCGCAACATCGACATACAAGCGGGCGGAGCCACAGATAAAAGCTAGTGTAATCTAAACACGATAATTTTTATTGCAACTAATTTAAGATGCAATATTTAATTGAAATTATGAGTGCAGGAATAATTTAAAATTGGGTCAAAGAACTGTGTAATTTTAGGCGGAAGTAGCCAGCGGAACGAGCCAGCCAAGTCGGCGGCCGCAGACACTAAAGATCAAATCCACTTGTAACTAGTGATATGCCGGATATCCGACATCGCGGATATCCAAATTTAAAAAAATATGTGTCCGTATCCGTATCTCTTTGGCTGATTTTGAACGAACAGTTAGTCTAACTAAATTTAGTATACTTAAGCTGTTAAATTCTAAATTATTTTATTTTATGTACATAATTATTTATATACAATGAGTCACGTCTATTTCCCAGAGGGTAGGCAGAGACAGTAGATCCACGTCTTTTAGCTCGTTCATATTCAACAATCGCTGCATGCATAATCGGTTCTTAATGCTTTTCACGTGAGTCTTTTTCAAAATATCACCAAAGTGGTCGACAGATGTTCAATGTTTAATTTTATTTACGACTGTTTCTCGCGGTACAACGACAACCGCGCGTAACGCCGACGGCAAAGCTAGTCTAAAAAGCAAAAGGCATTGTAAACAGTGTATCATAGTTGACAATCTTTCGACAGTTAACAATTTCGCTAGATAGATTATATTCTAACGGTTTTAACAATCTTACGGCGAAATACTTCAGTAACAAAAATTTGACTAGAAATGAACTAAACAATGATTTAATTCGCTTGTTAAGACTATAAAGACGCTTGCGTAACCGACTAAAATTCCTTAATGTAGCTGTTATATAAACAAGAAATCTGATTACTTCACTCATTTAGAGCAAGTTAATGCTTATAAACGTCAACTTAAATACGCATTTTCATTAATATTTGCTGCATTACGTTGAAAGATTTTTTTAATTGCAACTTACTACTGATATGAGCATTTTGTGTCACATTACTTGCATAAGATTTTTTCCAAGTTACAATGCTAAACAAAATAGCATACAACTTCGCACGCAAACTACAATGCAAATTTCAGGTTTGAATTTTCTTTCGAGGGTTGGAATTTCTAACCATAAAGATTTTGGGTTAAGGTATACACATATGACCTCGTAACCGTGTGGTGTCCCTACACTATTAGTTACCCTTCAAAGGAACCTATCTTAGAAAGAGGTTACGACAGTTTCAATAGACTTTTTCGTAACGAATGCTACAGCCGAATTTTATAAAATATACATTTTATTTAATAATTCTAACCGTAGTTGATATTGTGATGTCTTTGAAAGCAGTCCTTTGTGATATAACTTTTATAGCGTTATGTAGGACTAAGTCTATATACACATTTACTTGGTAGTAAAACGACATACAGTATCTGTTTCAATTGGCCAGAGACTGTACTAAAATAGTAGATTAAACTATTTTCTAACATTATGCACATGCATTATTAGATAACCTAATGAGAAACGATGAAAGGTATGCCCATTTACTATGAGATAAGCAACGATGGGAAGTCTTATAAAATACCAAAAAATTGTGATTTTTGAATAGAGATATTTTATACAGAGCTAGATCCCTGGTCTGCTTGGGGTATACTTATTTTAAGAGAACTTCTCTTGAATCGTGAATAACGCTTCTATCTATATAAATAGCTTTCTATACCTGTGGTTTAACCTTTTCCTTGGTCTGGGTTTTTTCTGTGGTCTTTCGTGTGTCCTGTGCATGCTTGCCGTCTTTCACGCCGCCCTTCGCACCACCCTTGGTGGCGCGCGCACCCAAACTCATCTTTAAACTATATACGTTATATTTACAGCCTCTATTTACAAGCAGCTGAAACAAAGCAAAAAAAACAAGTTAATTTAAAGTCACTTAACATTTGAATATACCTAGATATTTACAATTAGTTAAGAATGGTAGTCCAGAAGCCGCTGATGCGTTCGTGGAAGTCCTCCTGACTACCAAAGCAGGCCGCCGTGAGGTTTAGTGGGTAGACCGGTTCTCCAAGAGTCCTACAGATACCCCGAGTAAACGATCCGGCTCCTATCCGATCTAAGCGACGGCGGCAGCCTCAACGGAGATCAGCCAACTACCCAAGAGATACTTCAGTGCTAAAGTTTCTGCGTAAACACAGGTGCACTCTCGGTTCCCTCACTCTCACAACCCGATCCGATCCGATCTCCTGCGATCCCCTGGGGGAGAGATTAGGCGCAGGACCGAAGGTTTTACGTGCTCTCCGAAGCATGGATCAATGGATCATGCATAATTATTGATATAATTTGTGCGTATAATGTCATGATAATTGGTGTATTCGTTTATTAGACACAATCATTTTTCTGTGGTTTTTAGCGTGTAGGTAGGAGAGTTAGAGTCAGTGTATGTGCCATATACAGACACATACACCCCAAACATAACACATTTACTCTTGCATCGGGGGTTAAAATAGTATCAACACACTATTATGAGACTTTCTACAGATATTTCATTACTCATTTATATTAACGATTAAATTTACTATTAATGATACGAAAAACTTCGTTTTTCTGCATTTCTAACAGTAGTAATAAAACAGAATGTACTAGCGATTTGCGGTATAATATATCTACGTACGTACGGTATAAACTTTGGTCCCACCAAGACATAAATAATAGGGAGAAGACTTTTATTAAGCGCTTAATTAAAAGAAAAATAAGCATAGAATAGATGTTTTTGACCTTTTATAAAAGCAATAATGTCGAGATTATTCTGTTTAGTCTTTTAGAAATAAATGCCCATAATGCCTCGGTGTGAATTTATTTTTATCTGATTTTGGAACCTGAAATCACATGGTCCGGGTACTCCTTAGAGTAGTACGCTTAAGATCAGTCATCTGGGTGGTTGTTAGTGGAAATACCACATAGCCTTACTCCTGTTGCCCAGGGAGCTGGGAAATCCAAAAGGATTTTCATTCCCATCACCAAAAAAATAAAAAATAACCATCTGTAAAGAAGAATGCTAAATCGTCTTTTCAGTTTTGATAAACTGTAATAATTACATGTCTATGAAATAAGTGTCGTCAGTAAATTGATCACGAAACGTTTTGCGTTAACAATGAAAGTACCTTGACAAATCTAAGTTAAGGAAATATAACAAGTGTTCGAAGTAGCGAAAATTTTTCGTCGTATCGTGTCAGAAAGCGAAAGACGCCTACATCGACTAAAATAGACACACTTCATCGAAACCTTGGCAACGCAGGTGAAAAGAACGGGCAATATTGTGTAGGTGTTCCGAAAATTAGTCTCATTATAAATTAGTCAATAAACCCTCATTGAAGAAGTTACAATCGGGTTACAATAAGATTGTGATAGCTGAAGCTTTTTGTGTTGTAAGCAGCCATTCCAATTTTCTTATAGAAATTTCAGCCCTACGTAGGAAAAATAATACGAAATAACCGTCTGAGCGAAGCCGCAGGCTATACCTAGTCTCTAGAACACACAATATAACTATCAGCTGTCATAACAGCTACAACGATTACGACAGCATTATAATGGTAAAGTAATTAATGTAATAGACATGATGACTAATTTTATTAAACAGTTATATTAAAAAAAAAAATTTAGTAGAAAAAAGTTAAGATTTAGTTTCAAGTTTAAAATTCACGCGAAACGCTCGGTGGTGTCATAGCGTCTGTTTGTGACGTCACGTTGCAGACGTGATGTCACCATTTGTCAACTAGTGTCAATAATAGCCCTTATAAACAATAAAGTGATCTTTGATTGTATCCTAACTAAGTAACCTTTATACATACGTGACGTAACTCGCTCCGATTGGTGTTTAACCGCTCCGATTGGTGTTTAACTTAACATAGCGGATTGCTATTTTGTAGTTTTATTATTGTTAATTAACTATTAATCTCGCTCTAAATATGAAAATAAATATTTTTATACTCTATGAATCCCATTCTATCAGATAAATACATAAGTTTTGTGGTTTTTCCTTATCCGTATTTCGTAGTAGGACCTATTACAAATTTCAATTTAGTAATGAGCCTTTATACATCGACCCAAACAAATATTTTGACCCTACAAACAAGAAGACAAGTCAACTCATGGTAACCGAATTCCTTCCTTCCTTTAAATATTCGATTTTTTAAACTAGCAAGATACACATTACTCTACCCTACTCATATACTATACAGATAGTATATCTCGAAAACCAATAAACAAAACAGACCTTATTTACCGACCATTAAGATTAAGTTGCAATGCCAAGTTTATCTAAACACATATCAATTTATTTCCTAGTTAAATTGAAACTATGCCAACGGCAATCGCTTCTTGTTTTGATAGTGATAATGTCTGGCTAGCTTAATGATCTATAAAAAGATAAGTTTATCAATCTTTATAAACAAAACATCAACAAAAACAGACTAGAGATTTTTTTTATGGAATAGTGGACAAACGAGCAGACGCACCGCCTGATGGTAAGCTATTACCGCCGCCTATGGACACCCATAACACCTTGGGGGATATGGGGAGGGGGATGAGGAGAAGGGTTGGATTATGGGCATCCGGTATCCTCACTCACTCGGTGAAACATAGCGCAGGCGCTGTTTCACACCGGTTTTCTGTAGAGGTACCAAAATAACTTAATTTTTCGTATTACTACCAGAATAACATCAACGTTGTTTACATTTCGCATGATGAAATCGATCGGCAAGTACCGCGTTTTCCTATTTCCTTATCCTTTTTCCTGTCAAATTACCATTCTAAAATAAATATTTTCTAATAGGTAAAACTGAAAAGTGGAAGAATATAACATTGCAAGGAAACCACTTGAAATACTGTACTTAGTAGATCTTGCTGATAAAATATCAAGCTCCTCTCTGAGTGAAAGCTCAAAAATTAACAGTGAAATATGTGCCACAAAAATTAAAATTGTTGGTAGTTAGTGTAAAATTTCATGGAACTCATAGAATATACACAAGCAATGTAGGGAATCCGATGTACGAAGCCTGCCGAGCCAAGAATAGATTACGCGGAAAGGTTTTGAAGTCGTCTGCTAATGGGAGTCACGGCAAATTCTATTACGCTCAGGTAATTTGAAAATAAATAATCAAAATAGACTTTATATCATTATAATAACATATACTTGTAAATACATGTTTATTTTACGTGAACGGCGCATGCCTAAAGTTGCATTGGTTAGTTAGTAGTTTAGTTGCTTTAACTAAAGAAAATAATATTTTAGAAAAATTACGTTAAAGTGGTAGGTGTATCTTAATTCTGAAATAACTTCGCTACGAATGAGGTACATATTTTTTAGAGCGAAATACAAAATAGTACATTTTAGGTACATTTATTTAGTAATTAGTAGAATTTAATTAACTCTGGTACACTCGCTACTTTGACTCTAACTGAATAAGGAAAGTGTCGGAAGAGAACGTCCGTCGCGAACATTTCGTCGTGATCGTGTGTAAAGCACCACGGACCGATGATCGTTATGTGTAGACATGGATCTTTCAAAAATTATTGTATCTACTTTTCAACAAATATTTATGATCAGAAAAATACAAGTAACAAACCTCATACTTTTGCGACATTAAAATGCCTTCAGTTTAAAAATTTAATTATGATTTTAAGTAATAAACATTAGTTATTTATAGAATAACCTTAACTGTGACGAAAATAGATATTTTTGGTATTACAAAATGCATGTTTTTAAATTAATTTTGAAAACAGGATGATATGTGTATATCAATTCTCTGGTACCTGTACCTACAAGCTTTGCTTAGATTGAGACCAGATGGCGTTGTATGAATATATTTTTTTTTTTTTTGTAAAATCTTATTAACGCTAAAATTGTGAAGTTTCTGGATAGATGTATGAATGTTTGTAACTCAATTATGCCAGAATTGTTGAATAGAAGATGACTACTTAAATAAAAATTCATAGCCGTCGTGGATTTACTCTACCTACAGTAGGATTTGAACTCACAAACATTGTCTTAGCAGTCAGGATCACTAACCACTAGACGGATAGTTTATTCAGGGCAAAATTGTTTACTACTATTTTCGAATGAATTAAAAGTAAAGCTAGCATAATTATACTGATATTAACAATAGTAGAAACAACTACACATGTGTCTTTAATACTTTTAGAGGATATTTCTACATTATCAATATCTTTTAATAGTCAATGATGGATATAAACTTCTTATTAGAAAATATATTTTAACCTAATACACCATGCAGGTCAAAACATATTTACTTTCAACATTTCAGTACTCAGAACTATTGAACACTGCCCAACGATATAATTGGGTTTGACTGGAGTGGTACTACTCACAGGATATCAATAACAGCATTCTGTAATGTTTCCTTCGCAAGTGTAAGACCAGAGGTCCAATCAGAAGCATCTCATCGGGCCTTCTTAGCAGGGGTCATTGTACAGCATTGTTTTGTCTGCATTAAGTGAGTATAACCACTACTACTCTTGGATTCTGCTCATGATTTGCATCAAGAAAATTTTGATCATATTAAACAATTTATTTTTAGATAACAAATTTTTATAACTTCTTCATTGATGCACGGCTCCTATTGGTAAAGCATAATGTTTCATAGCCTAGTTTAAGTTTAGAAATTAATTACACATTTCATTAGTTACTCTTGTACAGAGAGAGTAACATTATTTATATCGATTGTTATATTCATTCAAACTTTGATAAGAAACAAGGAATTAAAGTTACATTAGAACATAATTACTGTGATGATTCATTGCTTTCTGACTAACTACAAAACTGGGAAGAAATAAATAAATGATCAGACAGAACACAATAGGTACCTAAATAATCCCCTAATACTTGTATAAACTCTAGTATATCTGACCTATGTGGTGCATTAGGCTAAAACTTTATTTCTAACATTTCCTGTGTGTACACAGACAGTGGACTTTGAAAGACTGTTGACGATCCACTAATATTTGGTTGTGGTGATAGTTTGAGAAAGAATATAGCGAGTTACTCTACTATTCATTCCATAGCTATCTTAAAGCTGAATAAAATAAATAAATATTACAGAAATCTAATGCACAACGCCATCTAGCCCTAAACTAGGCAGAGTTTGTACTATAGGTACTAAACAACTGATATTAATACATACATAGAGTTTGTCTTGTAAAATTTTTTAAGTATGTAACTGAATGGAATTTGTTAGTTTTTCAGTCATGAGTAAAGGATGCACTGCAATGGAACCCCCAAAAAAATAACACTGTGACAATGTTGTCAATATAGAGTAGTAGGCCAAAAGCCAAATGAAAAGAAATGCCTACGTCCAGCAGAGGCAGATAATCAGCCAAATAATTTGATGTAAAACCATCGATTGGAACTTTTAGCAACCATTTTGTTATTTTTACTTTAAGTTGAATAAAGTTTATGAATAAACAGTTATTTCATTCTTTTTAAATGACTTCAAAACAGGAGGTTTCTAAATATTGTTCTTGCGATTTTTTCTTTGCACAGATTTCAAACAGATCTAAAGAACCCCCGATATACATTATGATAAAAGTTTAAATTGATAAAATTATGTATAGACCAGTAATGACATTGTAATTTAAGCCAGTCAAATTGAAACCAGTTTATTTTACTCTTTTTAGACTTTCTATGCAGGGAGTTAACATAGATGCAATTTTTTTTCTTTTTAAAACCTTTTTTTATTTTATTAATAGGCATGCACTGTGATGTTGAGTTAATAATAGTTAGTGTTGTAAAGGCACAACAAAAACAGTAGGTGAACCTATCTACTGATGAACACTACATTAAAATCCATTTAATAGTATAAAAAAGTCTAAGTGAACAGTTTGTACTGTGAAGATTTAAGAGAAAAATTTAAAACTATTTTTAAAAACCCAACAAATACTTGAAGTTTCTAAAATATTGAAGTTTTGGTGGTCCATTCTACAAATAAATAAAACTGAAGTGTCTGTTTTTGGTTTCAAATTATCAGTTTTTCACTAAATGCATATAAAAAAGTATAGATGGTACTTGCATTTAGAGACCATTTTTCACATTTTTGTCTGTTTGTTTGTGCCTGGAAATCTCCGAAACGGCTGGACCGATTTTGATGGGACTTTCACTGGCAGGAAGCTGATAATATAAGGAGTAACTTAGGTTATTATTGTTAGATTAACTGCGCCCGGCGGCATTATATGTGCCATTGTTTTTGTACCATGGGACTCGGCTAGTTATAAAATAAAATCAGTAATTAATATGAAGAAAATATTTAAGGCAGAGAAATATAGAGAGTAAACAATTACATAGAATTATAAAAAATATAATATTTGCAGATTTTAAATATCTAGTTGTTTCTAGAATTATGTGGTTTCAAGTACTGAATTTATCATAATAAAGTAGTTAAAAAAACACTATCACTGTAAGTTATTAATGATAGGTAGGTATCTTAAAATAATTTAAAGGTCATTGACTGACTTTGGCTTTGGCAAAATTTAAATGCATAGTATTTCTTATTTTAGAAATAATTAGCTTAGGTTAGGAAAAAAATGTTGAAAATGTTGTAAATAAATAATTCTTGGGCATAGAAATATAAAAAAGAGGCAATGTTATCAAGTGTGCCGTTATAACACGAAGTACGTACAATGTTTTGTAACCAGAACCTTTTGTAATCGTTTCGTTAGCGGTTGTTTTGCTAATACAAGAAACAATACATCAAAATATCAGCATTATAGATCATTAAGGATAACTAGTATATTACTTAAAACTAGTTTTAAAAACATTTAAAAAACACACCCACAAACCGAAGATAGCTCTATGATACAGACATAACTGTTCCCGAACTGAGGAGTACGCGGTAAAGAAGTAAACAAAACAACTGGGCGGATCGAGGTTAAACACTGTTTTCACCAGAAAATACACAATTACAATAATTAAAACACAATACACAGACAGCGTAACGTCCTTACTGACATATCGAAATAATTTTTTCAGTGCTTTTTTCGTAAAAATCGGAACAATGAATCACTGAATGTGGCAGTGCAAGGGCAACAGTCAAACATGAAATTATAGACAATTTTAACCGGAATATCGGTGGAAATCCCACGTATCAGTTTCATCGCCCCATTTCAATAGCTCACGTCATCAGAATCAAACACCGTCAAGACGAAACTCAATAGGCCAGCGGCACATGTGGGGGACGCCATTCTCGAAGCACCTTTCTTGGTATCAAAATGACAGTCTTTGTTGACGAAATAAAAGTGCACACCACCAGTTATCACATCGATTAAACGCACATCAACACACAATATCAATAAAAAATAGTTTTTACCTTATTTCTACAAGAAAATCCAAAATACAACTAAATTTCTAATAAAATTTACTAATTTCCATACCTGTTAGTGCGCTCAAACGCAAGCTGGTCACGTGACTACCTAGTGTTGGACACGTAAAAAAATTTTAATACCGGTTAAAGGATTGGCCAGTTCCACAAATTCAAAAAGTTTCTAAATATTGTAATATTATTAAAGAACAATCGAGGTATTTAAAAAAAGAGATAAACACCATCACAGTATTATTAAACAAATTAAAATTTAGTTTAAGTGTTATATAACAGTGCCTATTAATCGATACACGCTGTATTCGTACATTCTCACTTGAATTTTTTCGATCGATTTTTTTTTTGTAACACTGTGATAAAAACAAAAATATGAAATTGAGTTTGAGTCAAGCTTAAAACCGCCTCAGGGGTTATGAAATAATTAACTGTCTTTTGCAAGTACACTCACGTTGTTCAGAAAATGGCAAATTTGTGATATTTTGGTGAGAAAGAAATATAACAATAAAATTAATTAATGAAGAAGTTCAGCTAAAATAATGTAAAATCTACCGAATGCAAGGATTTAATGCTAATGCAGTGTTTTTTTTCACTAAACGCAGATTTGTTTTTTTATTGTTTTTAAGTTCATAATATTACACCCAGGGCAAGCCAATTACAGGCTGCCATCATTAGAAAAATCATTCTATACTTTTATTGAAGTGATCGAGTTCAGTTCACATTGAGCTTTTCTCAATCATATAGCCAACCTGATCTATTTTTTATAATTAGATAATAAATTTTTTGAAAATTACATCAAATATATGGTTTAAATTTCAAAATGAAAATTTTGTAATTTGGTCTAAGAGTTTTAAATCAAATAAAAAAATTGTAAAAATGTAAGTGAAAACTTAACCCCTTTTACTGTTTCTTTTGCTATTGTAATTATCATAATAACTTTCCAAGTTGTAGAGACCGGTACATAGCTTGACCAGATTCGTTAGAAGCACAGAAGTAGTTTTTTTAGCCCTTTTGGTTGATAGAGGGACGTGGGGATTGGGATAACACTGTTCTGAGCAAGCGCTCTGTTCGTCAGTCGACTACACTTCGATTTTGTTTGTTTTGATTTCTTGTTTTTGTTTGCGAACTTAACCCCACTACGCCGAAATCTGGCCAAGATAGGTATGACCGGCGGTCGTATGCTATTTTACATTTTACCATTTCATTAAATACCGGTTTTTTACTAACCATAGCATGGGAATACCGTAATTTTCGATGAATTATAAAAATGCATTTGGGCGTTACAATTTAATAATCTGTGCGGCATTTACAACCACAGTGCACTAAAAAAACGTTCTGAAAAGCCGTACACAGAAAAAATATAAATAAGAAATTATTTTTAATATACGGTTGAAGCAAAATAATTTTATTAAAATGAGTTGCAAAACTGATTCGATAGATGAACCTTTTATTTATAAAAACGATTAAATTTCCTAGATAAGACAAAAACTTTAAAGTTAGCCTGATAACCTGACGTCGCTGAACGAAACAAAATTTCCCGCTCTAATATCTGTCAAAACATTTTTATTTTCTATTTAAAATTTCCGTGTTCATTTTGTAACTTTACTGTTTTTTGCGTTCAATACGCGTGTTATGTCTCTTCTTGAAGATATATTTTTGCAGGACGAAGCGAATGAAGCTGAAAATCTAGAAAGAGTCATCGAAGGTGACGATTACGATGAAAGGCCGCGGTCGTTATCACCAACCGATGATGAAAGTGATAGTGGGAAACGAGAAGATGAAGCAGGTAAGGCTTAGTATTGATAATCACTTTTTTCGTTGAGCAAAGGGCATCGGTACTCCGCAACACTTAGGTCGAACTGAATTCGATGGTTATACTGTTTCGAAGGGGACTGACTTCCCACTAACGATTGTCTTAGTGACGACCTCTCGAAAGCAAAAAAAAAATCCAGCTATTAGTAATGCCAATGCCCGACAAGAATCTTACGTTTCAATCAATATCATCCCATTCCTAAAAAAAGTATATATGTATTTATATCAGTTGTCTAGTACCCATAATACAAGCTATGCTTTGTTTGGGACTAGATGGGGTTGTGTTTTAGATGTAAGGAATATTTATTTATTTATGTATTTTTGTGGAAGGCCTTCATTCAGCAGTGGAGCTGCAAATATTAAATATTTTAGACATATGACACAACGCCATCTATCGATCTTGAAACTAAGCAGAGCTTGAAGTGTAATTACTAAATTTAATGATAGAATGTTTTAATACTTTTTTTGTTAGTACATACATAGAAAACTCCCACACTCTGAAACAAATATTTGCAATCCATGCAAACATTTGGCCTGACCCATGATCTCAGCCACTGAAGCCAAATATGCTAATACTGCCCTACTGAGGACTGTCTTATTATTCAAATTTTTATTCTGTAGTGGAATAAGAGAAAACAGACATGATATTTATGTGGAATGCTCCTTTTTACACAACTAGGAGTAGTATAGACATGGGTGTCTTCTGCTTCTCAGTCCAAAAAAGTTCTTTAATTTTCTATGTATGTATGGTATGTATTGGTGATTTCTTAATTTTTCAATGACAAGTAAATGGTTTTCCAGAGGAGGACAAAAGACGAGTGGACCCAGCATCAACAAAAACAAAAAAGGTGGTTAAAAACCCGAGATTTGTACTCAACCCTGCCCGATTGACTGGTCCCAGAGGCATTCAAGTTATTCCTGAGCATTTCAAAGATTTTAAATTTAAAGGTAAGTAAATGTATATGATCCATCAGGTAAATGATTCATTATTTTTGAAAATGTATATACAAAAAGGAGGAAAATGACCGACTAAGATACCCAGAGATCAATGCACAGCCCAAACCGCTGAACCCAGAGTTCAGATTTTTTTGGAATCCACAACTAAGGCGGTAAAATGGCATATGAAAATATCTACATCTGCTCGAATGAAGCAGAATGAAGCTGCGGGCAAAAGTTAGTTAAGTAAGAAAACGAAAACTTAGGCGGTAGTAGAACCTATATGGTACAGTATGTACTATGTACTATGACAGATAATTATGAAACATTTAACTTTGGACAACTGATTTCATTTTTTGTCCCTAATATTTTTTTATTCTCCATGTGCTAGTTATATTACAAACTATTTGAGCCTGTTACACGCAGTATAACAACTACAGTGGGTAACGCAGTGGAAAAAAGCTAGTACATAGAATATTAGCCATAACAAACAGACAGACAGATCTACAAAAAATGTCAATATGTTATTATGCTATAAGTACCATATAGTTTATGTACATTAGTATTTAGTAAAAACATATGGCCTTAATCTTCTCCTGAGAGGAGACCCGAGCCCAGCAATGGGACCTTATGGGTTATTGATTGATTAATAACTGGTTATTTAAATGTTACAGACACTCCAATTTTATTTATTTGTATAAAGACACTCCTATTTATTTAAATAGATGAAGTGTCAATCTATGATGTTCTCCTAGCCGATTTTGGGTTTGGCAGCCAGTTTCAACATAGACCAGCCAGTTGGCTGGTCTACGTTGAACGTTACGTTGAACGCTACGTTGGGTAGTTACCCAGGAGATATTACAGTGCACTAGTGTGTGGGCAGACACAGGTGCACTCTCTGTTCCCTCTCACTCTCAATCAAAACCCGATCGGATGGTTAACCAACACGACCAGGGGGAGTTCGTGCGCAGGACCCACAGCTTTACGCGCTCACCGAGGCACGGGGGTTCAGACCCCAACTTCCAAACTCCAAGCTGTTGTTAAGTATTTCTATAGTCAGAACATAATAACACTTTTGGCCTTACCCGGTATTTGAACCCGAGACCTCATAATTGGCAGTCGCATATGACATCTGCTAGTCCAATGAGATCTATGACTAAAAATGTGAATGTAAGTTTGAGTGTAACGCTTTACCTGCCGCTTTACAAAGGCCGTCAACGAACTTGTGACGCCTCTGGTGTTGAAGATGTCCGTAGGCGGCGGTAATCGCTTACCATCAGGAGAAACGTATGTTCACTTGCTTAAAAAGAAGTAGTCTTAGGTCATATCCAATTTTGACATATCCCTGTTAAAAATAATTCAGATATTACACTCAGGGTTTCGTACTTAGCGGAAGCAGGCGGTGATGCCACCAGATTGCGAACTTCTGCTGCGTGTTGCAGTTCCAGCTGTACCAGCATGTAATAAAATTTCGTAGCGTCAGCACTGATGTTGGATAGCACAAACTGTCCTTCTAATTAGGCGAACCACAGCTCTGGGTCATCGGGGTTGAATGGAGATGTTGGCACTCCAATGCGGAAGGTCACGCCGAACAGGGCTTCTTTCAGTTGGTTTACCGCTTTCGGTAGTATGCGGACAGAGTGCAATAAATATTAATACAAACAACACAGGTATCCATACATTAAAATTTTGCACCCGGCATCACTATAGCGGAGAGGGACTCCGGTAACAATGGCGGGACTAGTCACTGCTTACCTTATTTAAAGTTAATATATTCATTGTTATTAATTTGTTTTTTAATAAAGTCTTTAAAATCTTTTCTAGGCAAAGGACATGAAAAAGAAGATTTGGACATGGTTCTTAAAAAGCTGGAGCACTGGGCATATAGACTGTATCCTAAATTTGAGTTTCAAGATTGTCTCAAGAAGATTGAAAGTCTTGGCAGGAAAAGGCCAGTTATGGTAAGTTTGTTAAAAGTATAATGTATTTTGTTTATAAGATGATCCACTACTGTGTGCTTTTCCAAAAAAATTCTGTCTCGCACAAAACTGGAATGAACTGTCGCCCGAGGTATGCCCGGACCGGTTGTGTTAGAAGTTCAAAAAATATATAAATATGCATCTTTTTAGGTGCACCTTCACAAAATCCGTACAGACCAATTCCTGTCGGAAGAGACGGTTGTTCAAAAAGACTCGAGCGATGATGAAGCTCAACCGCCGCAGGAAGAAGATGAGTTCGACAAGTTACTGCGGCAACAAATAGAGCTAGCTCGTGCTACTCCAGCACCAGATTCTGTAAAGAAGGCTGCAAAGAAAGCTGATCAGTGGGAAAGAGTAATGGCGACCCCAATTTCTGATGACAGGTCAGTTTTATTGAAATTTTCTTTATTTTTACCCACTGTGAATCCAAAAGGAAGGGTAAATATTTGTACAGCCTAGTCTATGTATGTTTGTATGTTTCACCGTAGCACTACTACTACTACTGAACCGATTTTAATAATGTATGTGGTATCAAGAGATAAATAATAATGTCGAACGAAAGAAAGAGGGTTATGTTTTCCGAGTGTATGCATGTGTGTATATTTCTTTGACACGCTCTAGAGCCTAAACGGCTTGTTGTATTTTTATGCGAGTAGTGTCAATAGATTCGTCTTAGTCGGGTAAGTGTCACTACAGACTGTTCGCGAAAAGAAGTTGCCTCAAAAAAAATTCTCCTGAAAATACATCGAATCACATACGAATGTATTTTATATATAATTTAATTGTTTTATTTAAAAAAAATGCATTTAAAATGATGACAGATATTGACAAATATATGATATACGTGACCAAACAGTTAATGCCTATAAAACTTATACTGACCAGTACTAATACAAGTTATCGAGTTTGTTTGCTTGAACGCGCTTATCTCAGGAACTACGGTCCGATTTTAAAAACTCTTTCAGCGTTATATAGTCCCTTTATCGAGGAAGGCTATATATACATCATCACGCTAAGACCAACAGGAGCGGAGTATCAATGAAAAATGTTACAAAAACTGGGGAAATAGATTTTAATGGTTGGCGTGTTTTAGGGGCGGTCTTCGTTCAGTAGTGGTCGTCACTAAGCTTAACTGATAATATATAGTGTTGACCAAATGTATGTTATCGTTAGCATGCGTCCATTTTCATACCGTCTATGGGCGGTGGTAGTGGGACTACCACCATGGGAGATTTGTCCCGCTATGCCATAAAAAGAGGAAGATATTTAGGTTGTTTTTTTAAAAACAACAGTTGAATTATGCTTGTAGCAACTGTGGTACTTGTATATATGTGTTTGTATGCATGTAAATGTGTGTGAATACTTTTATTCTCTTTCAATTATAAAACAATACCAATAAATAGAGGTCTTATGTTTTTTTACAGAACGTCGTTAATGGTACCAAAAGCTACATCATCTCCTTCAATAAGTGAAGAACAAAAAGAAAGAATGCTCAGGAACCGAAAACTAGCTGAAGAAAGACGTTTAGCGAGACTGAAACAAACTACAAATGTAAATCACACTACAACTAGTTCTACCATTATTGAAGTTGATGAACCAGGCAGTACTAATACAAGTAATATAATAAATACAAGTAATAATACAATAAATAAAAAAAATAACAGATCGAATGTTATAGACAGTTCAGACTCTGATGAACAAGTTTCCACACTCAATGAGCCCATTGTGGTTGATGTTCATCACAATAGAAATGTTAATGATGATAAAAGAGGTGATAAGGTAGTAGATGATGATATAATTAGTCGTAATGACAAGGAAAACATGGTTATTGATGAAGAGGATATCGGAAATGATGGAATTGATTTATGTAAATCAAATAATCAGCACAGCAAAGCTCTAGATATTACAGAGATGAGTGACAAGCATAGTGATGATGATAGTTTTAAGATAAGAGAAGAGAGAAGAATTAATTATGATGAAGAAGCTAGATTAAGCAATAATATTGAATTTGTAAAAGAAAATGTACCAGCCATTGAGGAACTGAATGGTAACCCAAGCAAGGAAATCAAAGATACAATTGAAGTTGATACCAATCCGAGTAACAATTCAATTAATACTGATATTATAAATAAAAATGAAGATGAAAGTGAGCAAAACGATATCAGTAGTCTAAATTTAACTGAAAATGAAAAGCAGAAAGAACCCGCAGATAAAGTAACAGAGATAATGGATGTTGATTTTAGTGATGAATTTTAAGTTTATGACATCATTAAAATTATTTATTTGCACAAAATTGTTTTTCTTTCGTTATAGTCACCGAAACCCATCGTCATGAGTCTTTAAAGTCCACTCCAGTACATGGTCTTACCTTATGGTCAATTTATACTAGAGGATAGTGGAACATCGAAGCGTCAGTCTTATACTTAAACTTAGCAAGTTCACCCTTAACTCATCATATACATGTTTATTCTAAGCCAAAAAAACGCGATAATTCGACAATTTGCAACGCGATTGATCCGTGCGCGTGCCAAAGTGCCCAATACTGTAATCAACGCGTCGGAATCGAAAACTGGTCAGTATTAGACAAAGAGCAACACGGTAGGTAATAGCCATAGGTAAGCGTTCCTCTCTGTCAAAGTATAAGCCCAAAGGGACTTACGCATTGCTCTGTTATGGTACAGAATGTATATTTATATATTTGTTTTGAATGTTTTGTTTTACCCAACTGCGAAAGGAGGGTTAAGTTTTTGGAGTGTGTGTATATTTATTTGGCAGGCCCTAGACGCCTAAACAGCTTGTTGTATTTTTAAGTGAGTGGTATCAATAGGTTCGTCTTAGTTATCAGTGTGATATTGGTTACATAAAAAAAGTTTCTTTTGAGTTCTTCAATGAATTTAATAAGATGGCAAATATTGACAGTTTTTTTAAAATAATTCGTTATAGTCTAAGATCCCGCTGTAGGATTGGTGTGCGCATCGATTTTTTGTTTAAAACCAAATTTTTATGTTTATTTATAATTAAGAGAATATATATTTACTCGGGTGCCTATCAAAATTTGGCCGCCATTATTTTTAATTAAATTATTTTTAATGTATTTTGGTAAAAAAATTATTTTATTTATTTTTTAAATAAAATAACGTCTACATCACGGTAATTAATATGAAGATTATAAAAAATCACGGTTGCCGTTGCGCACCTGGCCGCACCTCTTTGCAGCTTAGTGTAAACAGGTATGATTTCGATAAATTTATACGTTTATAACCTATATTTATTAATTATATGTAAATTGAAGCTAATTTTTTCCGTTAATTATCATATATAGTTGTTTAATTAAATCTGGTCGCAAATAAGGGTTACTGGCTGTTAAAGATAATAAATATTTAAGGTAGAGTGAAAGATAGTTAGCGTGTAACATCATATGTCAGACGAGGACAGCGATTGCCAGCTGTGCGACGCTTTTAAGCCATTGCGCATGCGTCGAATGTTAGTGTTCTCAACTGAACAGATGCAGCACTTTATTCTAACATAAAAACTACGATGTTTTGGAGTTCGTAATAAACAACTCTCCCCTCCGGTCCGCTGTTGTGTTACTCCATGGAATCAGACTATAAAATGGTCTCTGGAATACGCATTTGTTGAAATTTGCATTACTTATAAAGAATTTGAAGCTTCGATTGCGCTAGTATGAGTTGACCCTTATAAAGGTTTTCGCCAGCTATTATACCCTGCCCAGAAGAGTTGGTATAGGATTTGTTTTCAACGGTTCCCGGATCCCTCCCGTCTCAGGCGCAGAGTGGCACACCGTGGTGGTTTAGTGGGTAGTCTGGCTGTTGTCAGCCAGGAGTCCCACACGAAGCGAACCCCCTGTACCCGCAGGCGGGGAGCGAAGCGTGTAAAGGCATTCCACCACGTCAAAAAAGAAAAAAAAAGGATTTGTTTTCAAAGTTTTCCTTGTCTACGCAGAGCTGTTGTCTTGCGACTGCGTAGTTGGCTCTTGTAGACGGCCTTTAAGATATCCACTGGGTGAATAGGGCTGGTGATACTGTAATAATTTTTCACACCAAGGCCCAAGGTTTCCAATTAAAAGATTAATACAACATAATTTAGCCACAATTATTTATTATAAATCACAGATATAAGCTTTATATTGTAACTACACAACTTAATTCCGTCACACATCTTACATTTACTTTTCTATTATACAGTACATTACATACAAAACAGTATGAGTTATTGGAAAATCTAAAAACTTTTAATTAACTATGGAAGTTTAATTATATACTCGTTTAGAAACTGCTAAAATGTCAAAAAAACCGCCAAGTTTTTTTTATAAATAGCATAATGGAGGAACGTCAAGTGTGATGGGAATACGTGGGTTTTATAAATTTATAAAAAATTGCAACAATTCAAATTTTTCCAAAATTTGCCGGATAATGTCGGACTTCTTGTTATGATTAGTACACACCACCGAAAGTTGTCAGTCCTGAATGAATTGTTATCAAACGACACTGGGAGATAGGCGGACCTTATTCTGGCACTTGTAACCGAGTATATAATCAAAATATATACACATATAAAGTATCAAAGGTTTTACATTCTATTGGATTAGAAACGCTTGAGTTAGTTTTTTAAAGAAATGGCATTAAAAACCCCTTAACTTTCTATTTTTTAATTTTTATTTATTTAGAAGGTTCTACTGTGTGTAATTATTTGAAATACTGTGATTTGGCGACAGTAATATGGCGAGTCAAGTGCGATATTATAATAAATATTTTATTATATATTTACGGTTAATGTATGAATGAGTCTTTTTAATGAGCACAATATTCTGACCAATTCCACGAAGTAAGCAATTAATGTTAGCCCTTTTCTTTTTATTTGATAGGTAGTAATTTTTTTCATGGTATAGTGGACAAACGACCAGACGTATCGCCTGATGGTAACCGATTACCGCCGCCTATAGACACCCGCAACACCAGAGGCGTCACAAGTGCATTGTCGGCCTTTGAGGAATGGGGAGGGGTTGGGATATGAGCGTCCGGTATCCTCACTCACTCGGTGAAACACAGCGCAGACGCAGATTCACATCGGTTTTCTGTGAGGCTGTGGTATCACTCCGGCCCAGCCGAAGCATGGCTCTCCCACCAATTTAATTAACCACTAATTTATATTCCCAAATACATTGCTAATCCATTATTTTAAGTGCAATATATCCTTTTTTAAGCTTACTTACTGTAAAATAACATTTCAATCAGATATTACTTTGACAAACGTTTTCAAATTTTGGCCTATAATAGACACAATTTGCTTAATGACGGAATTCATACTCTAAATATCGAACTTACTTAAACACCATAATAATTTAGAACTACTTACTATTTAAAATTAATGAAAACACATCTCTGTAGGACAACATGCTAAAGATTTGGTACAAAAAACATTGCTGTGAATAAAACTGTCTGTAGAAACATCACAAACATATCTTAAAAGTCGACAGATTTTTCCAAAAAGCTTTGTCAAACGTTGGCCTATAACTATAGATTATCGCTAAAGCAATTGCTGACACTTCATTATCATAGTATTATATAATAAAAGCCTAAAATTAGTAAGAACATGTAAAAAATATATTTGGTTTCCTGTCAGTACACCCAAACTGTTACTATTATTAGTAAAATAAATAGAATATTTCTATTTTATTAACCCGTCCGATTAGTGTGGTACAGCAGTCCAAAGCCTGTCTTTAGAGGAGCTTATATCCAGCGATGGATTGTTGAAGGGTGATGAGAAAATAGACCGAAGATTTAGATTTTTTTTTAAATATGTGCGGGTAGTTTGAGAATTTCACGTTAAATCGTTATCGGTCGGCATTCATAATTGCGAATAAGCTATTTAAGTTCCTTTTCAGGAAAAAATAAGATGTTTCATTATAATAGGCAAAATGAAATTAAAGGAATTAAAATCCCCGTAAAAGATAAAACAATTAAGAAAAAAATACCCACTACATTTTTTTATAATATAAATACATAACTACAAACTATAATAATATAGAGTATTTTAAGATAGAATTAGCCTTAATTAGCTTTTTAATTAATTTATTTCTAATCACAAAGACTCCGGTTATTGTTTTTTTTTATATATTTTTGGAGGATATTTTATTCATCAAGGGCATAGAAATACTGAATAAATAATCCTAACACATCACACACTGGGCTGTTTAGTCACAAACCAGGCAGAACTTGTACCGTATCAACCAGAACGCTGATAAATATACACAGTTTCATTATTAGGTGGGTTGTTTATAGTGGGTGGTGATGTGTTTTCCAGCTTTTATGTCGAAACTTCTATACGTCCGACATAACTTGGCGAGTCCGAACTTCGCGCAGAAGGTTGCGCAATAACTTTTTGCGAACAAAATGGTGGTATGTCACCCTCAGGCACGCGTATTGGACATCCCTTTTTGATTACTTCGTTCTTATTGGTTACTTCAAATGTACATGTAATACGGTTCGCAGAGCCTATGTTCAGACTCGCCAAGATGCGTCGGCCGTATACTAAATAGGATGGAACAAAAAATGCAGTATGGCACGATGAAACTAGTATTTCGCCAAATATCATACAAATCTAAATAAATAAAATTGGAGTGTCTGTTTGCTCCGGTCTGTTTGCTTGATTCATATTAATATTATAACTATCCGACTGACTGTCAAGCTTTTATGGCCAAACCGCTAAATATCGCTACGATATAGATTGAACCTTGGAGAAGTACAGTAGATTACTTTATGCGGGCGGAGCCGCTGCCACAATCTAGTTTTAATATAATTCAGTTGACATTATATATTTGAAGAGACTATCACTATTGTGAGGTTCGCTGAGGTTACCAGAAAGTATGGTCAAAATAAACTGTGCATTAAAAAAATTTAATACTACGACGTTTAAAATAGTGTTCATTTTGGTTTGAAAGTAAAAGAAGTGCGGAGTACCGTCAAAATTTAAAACTAGATAAGAAATATAGACGATACGACAGAAAAATTTCCAAATATTTAAAAAGTAAATACTATAAGTTTTCACATAAAATTCTTAGTAATTTTTGTGAAAATTTTTTATTATCGATACACACAAGTAGAATTCTGGAAGTAGTTCATAAAATTCAAGATTATATCTTAATACACCAAATATTTGGTTTAGGAAATTTCTTATAATACATATAAATTTATTAATTCTTACAAAAAATATTTTCAAACCAATACTTCACCCGTTTGATGTTAGAGGCACTTTTAAATCAACCAATAGAGTTTATTTGCCAATCACAAAACTCAATAAACCTACGGCATCCACAAAGAAGTAATCCTAACGTGATATTATATTAACGTAACACGTCACTTAGTAACGCCTAGCGTGACGCAGTGTTGATAAAATAACGCCTAACGTGACAAGATAGTAATAAACTAATGCCTAACGTCACAACGCTTGTTAGAAAAAACGCTTAGCGTGACATTTTTAGAAAACTTAGCGTCACACGTTATTGTTAAAATAACATTTAACACGAGTGTCTTGTCAAAAGACAGGAAAATCTTAGACTTTTTTCTTCCAATGTTTACCCCAGACTTAGCTATCGACAACTCCGAAAGCCAGAGAAAACATTTTTACGATATACCATACAAAATATTTTTATTATTCTAAAATATTTTTCAAAGCTACCCACTAATTTGTATCAGGAATTAAGGATGCGAAAAACGAAGTGAAAATCATCCACGTTACTGCTAATAACGACTGTTGGTTGTCGTTATTGGTAGCAGGGCTGGTTGATGGTGGGGTTGCTCCTTCAGCCGGTTGGTTGCCATTTTCGGCGGCTGGTTGTTGAGGTTGTTGTGGTTGCTGCGGTTGATCGCCGCGGCGGTTGTTCTGTTGTGGGTTCACGTGTAGGTCGCGGAAGAAGCCGATTTGGTGACTGTAAATTAATTAAATATGGGTTAGAAATTATAACTTGCCGCCAGAGCAGTGGGGCTTTTCCCTTCTAAAGAAAGGCTCCGGCGGGTCCCGAACTATACACGAAAATAACACCTTAATTAAACTAAAAAGATAAATAAGTTGCCATCTTTTGTCTACCTCCAAGCCAGAATTAAGAGAGAGAAGACTGAGGCGTTCAGTTTACATAAGTATTTCGCTGTATTTTTGTTTGGGAGTATGATACTGGCACTTAAAATAAAAATCTACATTAATTGCAAGGCACGACAGAACTAAAAAAGTTTTAATCAAATATTTATTTTTGTGTTGTACAGGATATTGAGACAAGTTTATGGCTGTTTAATATTATACTATAACCCTTAGAAATGAAGTAGTGACCATAAACAGGTGAGATACACAGAGCTCCCTATCTCTTTCTTACTGTCTCTCTCTCTATGCTATTCTCTTATTACAATAATACAATTTCAAATGTTAACCCCATTTAGCTATTGGAAGTAAATTATTTAACAATAAAACGAGAAGCAATTTAAATATACTTACAGATATCCCGCGGCAGCTATCAGCAGTACTAACAGCAATCTAGCTGGACTACCGTACAAGTACACTAGAGACAACAATATGGCAAGTCGAGATATCGCGTATAGATGGTCCAGCCAATCCCTCGCGAGCTGCTCATCTTGTTCTTCGACAGGAGCTGCGGGGACTTCGGCCGCGGCCGCTGGGGGCTCGGGCGGCGGCGCTGCTGGAGTTGCTCCGGCCGCTTGCCACCTGGAACCCAAAGATATATATCTATAAATTATCATGAAAATCATAAGATTTGCATTTTTGGGCAGTTTATATAAAATTCAACCATGGTTGAATTTTGACCACTAGTTTATATAACTAAAAATTTAGTGAAGATCATGGGAAGCAGTTAGATATAAACAGACCAGGATCGGATCTTCTGGAAAGCCAACGTCCAGCAGTAAACGTCTTTCGGCTAAGATGATAAGATAACGGTGATGAACTAAAAATATGGATATAATAATCTAATAGACAAAATAAGGTATGACTGAGTCAGCCTGTGACCACGGGTAGTGCAACCTGGGCGAAACATCAGGCAAATCATAAGTATGTAATACCTTTAAATAAGTGATCGAATCGTGATCGTGATTCCCGTGAAAATAATTATTATAAAAATATGGAAAAATAACTTAACGGGTTCGTTGGTCTAGTGGATGGTGCTGGCTGAACTGCCAGAGATCGCTTAGAACAGATATTGTGTAATGAGCAGTTCTGTGACTTAGTTTATCTGTAGTATGTATTTATTTGCATAATATTAGCATGTTCCTCAGCAGATTGGTTATCATAGGATAGGTTCTGCTTAGTTTGGGATCAGGAGGAGAAGAATATTTTTTTGCCAAGTAAACAAAACCATTTGCTTTGGTTTGTAGGAAGAGCCAGGTGTTGGCACACAAACACACACACACATTTCAACAGCAGAACTGCAAGTCTAATGACGCTGGAAGAGTGAAAAAAACATAATGCAAGTAAAGGCAGCAAACACATAGATAGGCTCAAAAGACTCAAAATCTTTTGTTGACAACACACCTAGTAGTTGTTGTAGTTGTTTTTTAAGGTGTTGATGTTGTCGGCACGTAGACCTAACGATGACTATACGGTATCGTAGTACAGTTTGGAGTCGGTAGTGTTCAGAGAAGTTAAAGCCATATCATCCAGTCTGCTATTATCATGCGAAGATATTCAGTAATTTGCATGGACAGACAAAACAGCACATGACATCACATAGATATATAAAATGACATCATAGTTTACTCAGGGTTGTTAGAAATTCGGAATCTATGTTCCCACGCTTATTTTAATTTATATATAGAGAAGAGTATATTTAATCTGTTGGTAAGTAGGCGACGCGCCAACAACCCACCTATTTGTTTACTACAAAAATCTTTAAACCCATTAAAATAGTTTGTACTATTTAATAATAGAAGTGACATAAATTCGTCACCTCTTAGATAAATCTTCTTATTTTAAGCATACTAGTGACAAATATATAAATATAATAAAAGAGGGGCTAGTGGCGTGCAGAATGAATGCGACTTCGTAAAAACGGCACCATATTGCGACCGAGGGAGGGGTTGCGGGTGGTCTGGGGAGGTGCATCCTTCCTTCATCTCGGGCCCTAGCTCGTTATCGCACTTATAGCAGGTACAAGAGTATCCAAATTGTGGGAACGTCGAAAAGGTATCCAGTGTATTCGTAATAAGTAGCAGGTGTATTATCTATAAACCATCGGAATTTCGGGAATCAACTTTGGGAAAATTGGGATTTCTTTGTCTCCGAAAAGAAGGATAACTTGAAACAAACGCTGCACCCGTCTGGCCACCGTGGTATCACCCTTGTGGAGGAACGTGTCACATGTTCCTTGACTGCTACTACTTCGACGTATCTTCGGTAGATGGCGCTGTAGTGTGTCTCTGTTTTTGAGTTGTACGTATGTGGAAGTCGCCACATCACTCCTCTCCAAGACTGGAGGTCGTTTATGAGTCAGCTGTCTATGCTCTGTTGCGGAGCTTGCCAGTGCCAGGAGTGAATAGTTGCAGTGATTCGGAACTGACTGAGGGAGAAAGCATGATGGTGGCGCGGTGAAACTGCTGCTGTTGACTTGCTTCTTCGAAGGCTGCTTCCAATCAGATCGGGGTTATCACTGTGGAGGAACGGGTGTGACGTCCCTCCTGCACAAAGAGAGGATCCTCCTACCACGCGAGGTGATCATGTCTGACAGGTCATTTTCCAACGGTTGACGTTAGGATATTGTACATATGCTAATCGGCGCGAGGACATCTAATGGCGCTGTAGTGTTTCTGTTTTTGCGTTGTACGTGGAAGTCGCCACACCCATAATGACCTCCTTTTAGATGCTGTTTTTGATGAAAATGATAATTGAAAGGAAATGCCAATTGCTACAGCGGGTAAGGTCGCGTCTTTTGTAACTCCATCTGGGCGTCACCGAGAAGATTTTTTAGTAGCTATATATACTTGTGACATCCTTGTTCTAATTAATCGGCCTTAAAGGTCAAGAAAACTACTTGAAATATTAACACGTAGCGTCACAAATATTCTCATTTAACTGTAACGTTCATAAAATTTGATATATCACTGCCAATGGCATCATCTGCAGAGACTGTAATGCACAGTTGAGTAAATATATTGTATACACATACAATATATTTACTCAACTGTGACCGAAAGTATGAATATATAAATCATGTTACAGTTTGCGAAGTTTAAAATGAGACATTTTTTACGCAGAAATAATTTGTACTAATTTTAGCCCCGTGGCTCAGAGAGCACATTAAGCCGTCGGTACCGGTTGTCATGAACATCTATGGCAATCGTTATTGGAAAGTCAAAAAAATATACTAACTACTAGAGCAGCCTTCGAATCTTCGAGACTGGCATGGAACCTTCGATGCCAGTCGCTCCGTAGAAAATTTGATATTCAAGTAAAACCAGTTGAACTAGTAGCCGACCCCAAATAATATTGGGAATAATAAAGGCTAGTTTGAAGAAGAATTTATCCTAATTTTAACCAGATGCTATTATGGGGTATTATTGTGACTATGTTGCCTGTCAGTTCTGAGTATGTCATGGCTACCAATGATGACGTATGAGTCCGATCGTTCACATTACATCATCAAAACCCTTTAACGGTCCACTCCTGTACATCGGAATCTCCTTAGGTAATAGGCGAATGTCTCAATCTATTGGCATGACGATTTATTTATTCAGACTGACCCTGACTGAAAATCTACCCATAATTGGTTCAACTGAAATTAATGATTTATCTTACTTTGCAACTTCAGAAGAACCGCATACAACAAACAGGCGGCAAAAACTTCATCCAAAATGACTAGATAATTGGAATTATACCATTTTACGCTTTTCAAGAATCTTTTAGAGAGCAGATGCTGCTATGAAAGCACCCATTGTGAGATCATATGTATTGCTCGACTGGCAAATTCTATTTTTAGAGTTAAAGTGACATTAAATTGTAGTTATTTTACATTTAGTCAAGTTGCTACAGTTGGTCAAGTATTTTTTTAACTTTTCCGTCTTGAGTTTATTTAATACTGCTTAATTGATTAATAAACTTTTTAGAATACGTTTATTGAAAGGAAACTCAATTGATGTTGTTATGAAAAAAAGCAATTAATGTTATGCCTCTTCTTTTTATATCATTAGTAGTCATTAAAGCAATTTCAAGCAGAATTGAAATAATTTGAATATCATTAACTATGTATTGTTCGAGTTCTTATTTCCTATTTCTAACTTAGGAAATAACGAACTTCCCTACAACCGTTCATGCTTAATTGAATCCCGTCAGGAAGTTGTCAGAAATCTTTTGTTATTGAGTGCTGCTAGAAAACAAAATAAAAAGCATCAGCTGCCAGAATTTTAGGTTATTAGTCTCATCAGTTTCTGCGTCGATTAATCGGTCAAACCACATAATTTCATATGTCAGTTGGATAAATGATTTTGATTTAATATATGACAGACTGCCTCGGTGGCGCAGTGGTAACGTATGCGACTACTGTACATGAAGTCTCGGGTTTGAATCCTGGGTCGGACCAAATGTTTGTATGATCTGCAAATATTTGTTTCGGAGTTTAGGTGTTCTCTATGGTATAATATGTATGTATTAAAAAAAAAAGTATTTATGTATTCATATCAGTTGTCTAGTACCCATAATACAAGCTCTGCTTAGTTTGGGAATAGAGGGTGTTGTGTGTAAATAAAAATTGGGCCTCAATGGTTTTAGGTTAATCAATAAATCCAAAATAACAAGATACACTTACATGTTCGCATACTGTTGCATATATTGCAAATAGGCTTGCTGCATCATCATCATATGGTTAGCCAGTTGAGCAGGATCATTCGGTACTGGTAAATATCCTTCGCCAAAGTTATAATTAGGGTACGGCGGCACCCTACCGTAATTATTGTTGACGAAGGAAGTCAAGTAATTCTGCATTTCAACGTTATGATTTTGGTCATTTTGTCTGGTCTCTGGTCTGGGGGGTTCCGTTGGAGCTGCTGTTTCAGTTGCGTTTGTAGTCTCCACATTTCGCCGTCTCAAGCCGTCTGTGTTGGTCTCTGGCTGAGAGTCCGCTCTACGACTTGGCGTGCATACCAAATGCATTGTGTGAGCGATCTGACTTTCGTAAGTTCTCAAAACGTCTTTCAATATCGTACTATCGTCCAAAAGCTGGCCGGAGTATATAATCTTCTGTTCGTCTGTCCTCTGAAATGAAAAAAAGAACAACAATGAGTACATGATGTAATAGCTACATTAAGATCTAAATTTGTCAACTTTCCGCCGTACTGAGCAGTTTAATTTTGTCAACATAGCGACGTCTAAGTTAACGCTTGGATTAACATCAGCTAAATGTTTTTGAATTCGTTTCGTTACTTTTAAACAAGTAGGTAAGTCATGCTGTAGATTGTACTGGAAAGGAAATAAGTACACGATCATCCTAATAGAAGGAGGCCTTTGTATACTTGCGGTATGTGCCTTGTGCCTGTTTTATTCCAATCGTACCTACGATAATAAATGAAGACAATTTATCTCGCTTAGGTGTTGACCTAATTGTTATAGGGTGAATATACTTAGTCCTTAAATTAGAATAAGAGAATAATGTTACGTAGAGCCATGTTGCTGGTTTGTTATTTAAGAAAAATACCGAACAAAAATTTGTTCTGCTCTTAACTGCGAATCGACCGCGACACGGACGGGATCAATGATGTTATTATTTCGATACGATATCATTTAATTATCGTTCAAGGCTCAACATACGACTGAATCAGAGTGTGTTCGCAAACCAGGAACACTCTGTTCCCTCTCTCTCATAATCCGATGAGATGGTCAACAGACACGGTCAGGGCGAGATCAGGCTCAAGACCGACAGCTTTACGTGCTCGCCGAGGCCCGCGGATTCAGACCCAAACTTCTAAACTCAGAACGATTATAGAAATACGTATGTATGTACGTTCGTACATACATACGACCCATCTGGGTGGGCTCCATTTGGATCGATATATTTTAAGTACTTTTTCAACGAACGCCTCAATAGAGTAAGTAGCTGCTACTAACAATCTTTAAATTACTGTCAATTGGGTTCAACGTGTTGTTTGCAGAGTAAATTTCCTATATTAAATCAATCACTGTACTGTGATAAACAAAAATTTCTTGAAAAAAGAAACTTCAAGAACTGGTGTAAATTAAAATGGGATCATACGGGAAGCATCAGCTTTCAAATTAAAATATAATTAACCAAATTGATTCACCTAATCGACAGTTCGGAGGTAACAAACATAAAAAATATAGTGGATTAGAAGACCTCCTTTTTTGAAGTCGGATAAAAACAAAATGCGTTTCTTTTTTTACTACCCAAGACTACTTACTACAGGGATCACGTGACGTTACAAAAAAAAGACAGAATTCTTTTTATTTAGAGTCAAGTGATGTTTCTAGTTCTAGAATGAATTGAATACAAATTCTTTATATATACAAACCACTATTTTGGTTATTGTCCAGAATTGAGATTTACTGATGTTAGGAAATGCTTTGTGTTTAGCAAGGATTATAATAATATAAGAGAATATGGAGATGATCCAGTAACTTCATATCATCAGTCGGGTTTGATCGGCAAGTTGTGTTAGTCAACGCAACACTTATCAAACACGAATAAATATTTTTGGAAATAATGTAAGCGTATTTGTTAATGATATGTAATGAGATCTTTTGTGAAATTGATACCAAAATAACCAACAATGGAGACAATTAACATTAGTATGTATTAAACAGGTTTTATAAGAAAACCAGCCTACCCGTGCCCACTTAGTTGGGCGTTAACCGATGCTTTCCTTCAAGTTGATTTACAACTATTATTTTTAACAGATTTTTTTATTCAATCATGATAAAATATGACATATGCCACTGCTGAATAGTGTAGCTTTTTGTCAGTGAAACAATTTTCAAGATCGGATCAGTACTTTCGAAGATTATCCCTAAAACCATAGAAACAAAGTTAGAAACTTTACCTCTTTATAATGTTAGTAAAGATAACGTACGTGAGATAACAAGAAAAGCAGGTTATCATGCAATGAAACTACACAATTCGAGACTGTTCAAGGGTAAAATTAAGTTATCATTTGGCCTGGACAAATTACAGAGTCACAGTTATTATTATATGAACATTAAACCGTATTCAAATCAACATAGGTCACAAAACACTATGTTGATGAATTGGCAGAAACTCGCACTTGCGTCATGAATTTGACTAATTACGTTACCATATTAGATTATGGCAGTTCTAGTTTAATCTTGTTAGACGTATGGCGACAAAACTCTAACTACAAACTAACTACTTCTGCTTGAAAATAATCAATTGTGTACGATTTATTTTTACTCAGTGGGAGCGGAATCATCTCAGAGGCGAAATAATAGTTTTTAGAGGAGTTGACGTTTTAGAATTTGATCCTGAAAGTTAGCCAAAATTTTTCATAAATTATGCTAATATATATTGAATATTAATCATGTAGATAGACCCTCTAATGACAATTATGTTTCCCCAAAAATAGCAAAATCTATGGATATGATATCTCAGGATCTGGTACGACAGCCATAGAGAGCTAAATCCTAGCCAAAATACATTACTAACATCATTGTTTTGAATTTAAAACAACTATACTGACTTCACGTCTAGTTTTCCATTGTGTAACGAATTGAGCACGACTTCAATTATTTGCAACTGCAATTTAAGATTGCAACCAAAACGTAATTGAGAATGAACTTAAATTCCTGTTTCCAGTGCTTGCCCGCGTGAACTTGGCAGTTGTCAGATTTCACGTAGCACAGTCCAAGGTTATCAGTAATCGGTCGATAGTACATAGACATAGTACAACGTGATGTTAATATAATCATTTACAAAACATTGTCTGCGTTCTACAGGATTAAGTACATCTTGAACATGTTTAGCTGTTACAAATCCTGCTGTTTTATCTGCCTCTTAATTAAAAACGTATACGTGCCTCACAATCCTTGTTTTCAAAACCTTTTGGTAACCTTATTCTTTTACCGTCAAGAAGTTCCGTGACTACCAAGGAAATAAATTATAATCTTAATCGTATATTAGCTGAAGACATTTTTCTATGTAGATTTAACAGATGGTAGAATATTCATTGATTCCCGTGTTTAGCATCGCACGCTCATATAAAAATTATTAATCTAAAGATCAGTATATACGTATTCAACTTCATATGTTAAACTACGTTCTTTCTTGGCATAGTGGGCTATCGGGCAGGCAGGTCACCAGATCGTAAGTAACTGCATTTTGAGTGTCTCGCTTCCCCGTAGGGGAGAGGCAACACTCAAATGTAGTCAGAGTATTCGTCAAATTATGTACTCCTAGATTATTTTGACCATGGCAGGCACTATAAACCAACTACGCAGGAGATTTTATAGTGCACAAATATGTGCGCAAACACAGGTGCACTCTCTGTTTTTTCGTTCTCATAAATGGAGGGGTCGGCTATCAGATACAGCCAGGAATAGATCGGGCTCAAGACCGACGACTTTACCGGCTCTCCAATTATTAAGTATGTATAAACACATAAATGTATGGGCAATTATCCCGATACCTAACTGTATTCGGGAGTTATGTTAGTGTCTCTTAAAGCGTACAACCTTACCGACTTAGCCGAGCAAGGCGAGAACTAATAATTTGTTGTTGTTGTGGCAAATAAGCACTCATCCCTATTACTTGCAATTCAGCGAATAATTAGCATAACCCGCAGGGATCAAATTAATATGAAATATCTTATAATTTAATCATTTTCACGTGGAAAGTGATGACGTATTGTTAATTTATATTTATCCCTTGTATCACGTTGTTATCTTATCAAACGAAATCGCAATCTAAACGGCTCTTGCGCAGTTTCAAGATAAAAACATTCGCGTAAATCTATACATTTAATATGATATGAACAGTATTTATACTGAGCTGTTTTGCTTTTCAACTAATGTTATTCATATCATCTCCCTACATAAACTACTGTTGATCCATGCTACATGAGAACACAAAGGAAAAAAAAAACTTTTAGCCTATGTCAACCGAGTCATTATTACAGTTCTATTGGCAGCTCATTCATTAAAATTGGTTAAGTAGTTTAGGGGCTGGTAGGTGAAACATACATAGACTAACTAAGCTATTGCTCTTCCTATTGGTTTCGCCGTAATCAAATAAAAATTTAGAAAAGGACATGGGGTTCTTTTCTCAATTTCCATCCATACGTAATACTTGTTTGAAGCTGCGAACTCACTGTAGTACGTATCAAAAAACTTTTTATGATAGAATTTAGTTTATGATTACAGTTCGACCTCTTTTTATCTATATCTTCAATACCCAACCGCTAATGTGAGTTATGTGTTTACATATTCATTTAGCTATCGCCGTAACACTAAATGTATGTGTCTCATATAACTGTTTAGTGTTCTAGGTAAATAAAAATATATGGGTATAGAAAACATGTTATAAGTCAAGTTGTTCGTCTAACTATCGGAGATAAATGAAAATTTGTAAGCATGAGTATATAATATGATAATGCTGTAGTGTGGCGTCTAGGAGTTATATTATCAATAATTTTATCTTAGCTGGCCTGGTAACCATGTAGTTAGTGATCTTCTACTAAACCAGATGTAGTGAGTTAAATACTCACTCAGAACAATAAGTATTGTGATGACTACAATCATCTATTCTGTGTCTTAATGTATTTTTTCTAAATTGATAGAAATACATAAATTTTTTATCAGAAGTCTGCAAACTATAGTACAGGTACTGCCTAGTTTGGAATCAGACTGCTGTATAACTATTATTTGTAAGGTATTTATAGCACACACAATCAATCAATCAATCAACAACCCATAATGTCCCGCTGTAGGGCTCGGGTCTCCTCCCAGGAGAGTGTTAAGGCCATACGTCCCCACGCTAGCCAAGTGTGGGTTGGGGACTGGCAGCACACACATTTTATGTCAATATATTACGTATCAAATTTAAGCACCTAGTGCCTGAAGCACACTGGTATTAGCTAGCCGTGATCCAAACGATTAACCGAAATAAAGATTGAGTAATCTACTAGTAAGAGCGGTACCTAAATCGTTTAACTCGAGTATTACGTACTACAATTGATCAACCATAGTAAATCGTTGTCGATTGTCAATTCGGGTTACGAAATATAGAGCAGTCAAGCGGTCTTGGATCGTCGAATTCTTGAAAGATTTAAATGCGGGCCTATCGCAAAGTCAAACGCAGTCACGTGACGGTCGAGTAGATGTGAAAGAAACTCACACTAGGCCTTTTTTATAATTAGTAAAATTGATAAGTCTAAGACAGATATTAACTGGTGTACAATAAAGTTAATTCTATTCTATTCTATGAGATTTCATTACTCTTAATTTTTGTCCTGGGTGGAAATCCCCCCAGATACCACCTATTGGCGGCATGTCGGTTCATTACTCTGACTTGCTGTGATCTTGTTGCTATATTGAATGACCGGTCACTTGACAGTATAAGACTAACGGCCACTTATTAACATCTACATTTCAAACGACACGAGTGCGCTGTTACCCTCTCCTCAAACTTAGGAGCTTGGTGACCTCTCAAATTGATGGAAAGCAAGCAGAGACTGAGGTGAGGTCGCAGAGTCAATCTGGTCAAATCGGCTCATATGTGCTACAGCATGGCTCTGCCAAAATTGCTATCAGAAGGTTAAGATCTAATGATAATGGACAGCATAGTATGATGCAATTCTGTTTTCTTTAGGCAGACAAAGATTTATCATCATTAACGGCTTTTTTTAGTTCCCCGCTGGACACAGACTTCTCATTTCGGAAGGTGTTTTACCTGCACTACAGAATTTGGTAGTATGAAAGCTATGAAAACAATATTATCCCTACAAGACAAAGCATCACCGACGCTCAGGGCGAAATGGTATAAGGATTCAAAGTAACAAAGACTACAGTGTGTTTAACCTTAAAAATAAATCTCTTAAAGATTACTCAAACAAATGTAATACATAATATTTACAATAGTACATAAATAATTATATAGAGGTTATTGTTAAAAGATGACAATTAATTTTCTGTCGCCCTTGGTAAAACCATTTCATGTAACTTATTTGTTGTCAACTCCTACATTCAAGGGAAAATATCATTTTGACAAGATAATTTGTTAAGAAAGCGTTTCTTTCCTGTATTGGACTGATGAAATAGGCTGTGGGAAACGAGGAATTACTTTTTTATTGGTTCTTTTAAAAGACAACTCCTGGTGGACTAGTACTATTCCTGTGTCGCGGGAGACTTTTTTTATGGTATAAGAGGCAAACGAGCAGACGTATCACCTGATGGTAAGCGATTACCGCCGCCCATGGATATCCGCAACACCAGAGGCGTCACAAGTGCGTTGCCGGCCTTTTAAGATGGAGTACGCTCTTTTCTTGAAGGTTTGAAGGTCGTATTGGTCCGGGAATACCGAAGGCGACAATTAATTCCACAGTTTTGTTGTGCGAGGAAGAAAGTTCCTTGAAAAGCACACAGTTGTGGACTGCCAACCATCAAAATGATGGGGATGAAATTTCTGTCGCTAAGGACGATGTCGGAAAGAGGCGGCAGGAATCAGCCCGAACAATTCCTCGGAGCACTCCCCATGGTAAATGCGGTAGAAGATGCACAGTGAAGCCTAGACTACAATGATTACTTGTCAAATATATATTAAACCAGCTGATCGGGGAAACTTCGTACAGCTTCTTCTGCTTTTTCAAATATTTTCTAAATTTAAAAAAAACTTGTTTTAGTAATGCGCACTTCAACTTCCCCTCGCAGGTAATAATCGCGGACAAAAAAGTGTGAAACAGCGATTGCGCTGTTTTTCACCGAGTAAGTGAGACCCATACCTCAACCCCGCCTAATCCCCCAAAGGTCGGCAACGCACTAAATATTTTTTTTCGGACATTACCTTCAGGCGGTACGTACCCTCGTTTGCCCACCATTATAAATATAATAACATAAAAAAAACAAACATTGTACTAACAATAACGAACACATAAGAAAATAATTGTCCAATTTGGCGCAGACAATCGGAAGTTAAGCGCGTACATACATTTTAGCAATTCATTTTTATAGATAGATGAACCCTATACTACAATGCCGAATGAATGCATGAAGTAATGTTATCTAAAACATACCCAAATTATGTAATCTGTGGACGCCACATATGATACGGAATGGTGCGTCTACTTGATGTAGGTACTTCAAGTAGAAATATTTCAGCATATTCAAATATTTTATCAGCATATTTTTATTACGCATTAGTTATATAGTTAACGATATTTATTAATTGCTTGTTAAAATGCTTTCAATAAAAATAATTGCAATTATGATTAACACTGATTGACGCACGTGAAGGATACATACAAATCCTGAATTACTTTATGTAATAAAAACTAGATATATAATAGGAATAACAATTAATTCAAATGGATTCATAAACACCTAGACTCAGAAGAACAATCAGTGGATCCCATAAAATGTTGTCTCACACCCCATGTGTTCATCGAAACCACCACATGCAGAGCACTGCAACCAACTACTACGCCATCAATGCATTTGCTTTCAGCATAACAGGATAACACCGTAACCAATGACGTCAAAACACGGGAAACAGATGAATCCTTTACGAGGCTATTTTAAAATGAAACGAATGCATCTTGTTCTTTGAATTTTGCCCTAGAGCCAGGATGAGAATTCGTCGATAACGGAGAGGTTCAATGAACCTTATTCCCATATTATAGGTTGACTGTTTTGTTGTGTGGTGTTTCACGGTCGTGCCTGGGAGAGCACGTTAAGCCGTCGGTCCCTGTTATCATAAACGTGCATTGTTGTTGGGAAGTCAATGCCCTCAAATACAACAAGACAACTGGTTTAGCCATCGAATTCGATTCACCCTCAGGGTTGCGGAGGTTTAATGGCATTTGCTTTGTGGCAAAACTGATATTCAGGTAAAACCGGTTGAACTAGTAGCCGACCTCAAATAATAATGGGAATAATAAAGCTAGGAAGAAAATGGTAGTTTTATAATCATGCTCTTAACTGGAACAGTTTGTTGCCGTATTGTTTTGTTATTGGTGGATAAAATTTTAAACATAAATATGAAGCAAGCTACCGCCTTTCATTTCTATTTCAAATAAAATAAAAACAAATCATTATTCGTAACACATTGTTTGTTGCTACGGAATTTTTAATTAGAAAGTAAGATTAAAAGCATGTTATTAAAAAGTTAAATTAATTCACACTGGATCACCTTTTTTCTACGCTTACAAAACAAGATGAAAATAATGTTTATTCAGTAGAAAGTAGTTATTACCCGACTGCGAGAAAGAGGGTTATGTATGTTATGTTTTCGAGTGTATGTATGTTTGTTATGTATGTATATTTATTTTTTGTATTTTTATGTGAGTCGTGTCAATAGATTCGTCTTGTCGTGAGAGCGACACTGGGTTCATCAACAGAAAAAAAACAATTAAAAAAGATATTTAAAACAAAATCTCGACTGTGTCAAATATGTCATCTTTATTAAATTCAGTTTCTTTTATAATCAATAATAATCAGTGTTAAAAGTTCTTAGTTTTATACCACACTCGACGTATTTAGAAAACTGATCTTTTTTTTGAGATTACGATTTTCGGACAAAAAAAAAATTTGGTAATTTAATGTACCCAGTGTCACTCTCACAACTAAGACGAATCTATTGACACCACTCACATAAAACTACGACAAGCCTAGGCTCTAGGATGTGCCAAAGAAATATATTTTACATACACACAAACATACATAACTTAAAAACTTTTCTTTTCAGATCTTTTTATCTTTGAGTTCTTCAACGAGTATAATAAAGATGGTCTTTTTGGTTTGTATCAACTAAAGATTAATCTGAATTGAAATTCATGCATTACTTCTTTCTTTTTAATGTGCTAACTTACATTAAGAAAGGGATTAGCAGAGGGAGTGTAAGTTTAGTAATATAACATAATACACACCTCTGGTGTTGCAGGTGTCTACATGAGGCGGTAATCGCTTACCAACAGGCAATATGTCTACTCGTTTGCCATATATATCATAAAAAATAAATAGAGGACAAGTCTCAGCTGGGAACATCAGAAATAAGACAAATAGGAAAGGAAGGATTGTTTTTATTGGTCAGCCTCTTCGTACAGTGGTTAGTGATATTAACTGCCATGCCAGAGGTTGTGGGCTCGAATCCCTCCCAGTAAAAATAATTTGTTCCGTGTCTGGGTGTAATTTTTCTATAATACATTTATGTGTTTAGAAATTGTGTTACTGTAAGACTCCAAATTATGGTTAATTCTAATATTTTCCAGTAATACCTAAGTTTTACCAACTAGTCATGGTTTATTTCGAACTTTTATGACCATTCACTGGGTAAATCTTAGGATTTGCCTCAAGACAGTAAAGGTTGAGATAAATATATCACAAGAACATTGTTATTGTATTATGTAGGGTAGGTAAGAACAGAGACCAGTAAAATCACAAAGTCAGTTTTGGAAATAAGGCAACATACTCAAACTATTTTAAACTCTGCCGAAGTACACTGTGTATGTTTCAATAACTAGTTTCACTAATTAAGCTCAAATTGCTCAAATATACTGCTTCAAAAATATTTTTTTACTAATTTTGTTCTCCTAAATATAAACATAATGTGAAAACTAACTGTTGTAAAATTGCAGTGTAAAGATTAGAATTCAGATTAAGTACATAACTCATGAGTATAAATAAATCAATACTTGATGCCTTGTGCATTTTTAGCCTATCCTAGATGCATGCCACTCTAACCTCACAAATTTTTATGTACCTTGCAACAATGCAATAGGAATCAATCCTGTGTCATAGGGGATTTTACAAACATATTTAAAATTAACACCAAGAATACCCAGACTCGGAAAAAGAATTTGTGGATCACTCAAAGTGTAGTCCCATGTAAGGTTTAAGCCACAACACTCAGCGCAGTAGAAAACCACCGCTGTTATCTGTGCTGATAAAATTTTTGAATCTTCACACGCATTACTTACAATAATACCAAAAATAAAAGAAATCAATGCTGGAAGTACACTGAATAGTGGACATAGTATCGCCAAGAATTAGATACAGATACGAATAAATAAAATTATAAATAAGAAATAAAGTACTTACAGGTTTACTTGGGTACACTTCTTCCAAGTGACCCTTCAACTGCCGCACCGTCCATGACGATTGACATTCTATGTTTTGATCATCAATTTGCTGGTTTGGAGCTTTTACAATTAATGTCACGTTATCTGGTATCATTTTTAAACATCAACAATTATCCACTATTCTTAAATAACACCCGAACCTGTGATATTATAAAACCACGCAATTACAAAACAACAACTTGTAAGTAAAACTCTAGAATTTTTCGCTGACGCAATAAAAGAACGATAATATTATTTATTTATCAAGTGACCTGTCGAATACCCAATGACTAAATAATCGGTTTTGATGTAAATAAATACATTAGATAAATGGGGCTCGGCACTTGTCAAATTTGATCATGAAATTATTTGTCGTAATTCTATTGGTCCAGCGCGGTGTACAATTACGTCAAAATATTGTTACCAATTACACTATTTTGGGTTTTATGCATAAAGCCTAATAATTTCCGTATGGCCTTTGGACTTGTCATATGACACGTTTGTTTCAGAAAAGGCTACAGGCTATTGGTCGAACGCCAACGAAGTCAACGAAGGTAAGGTTATGTTTTCTATTACTTAATAAAGAAAACTTGATTGATTACATCCAAATAAAATAATTGCAACTTATATTTATGTCACAGTATTTTAGTCATTTTGTTTATCGTTTTTTTAAATTCAAATATCCGTTTTTATTTTTCAATTAGGATAATAGCAGATAATTCTTGTTTTTGAACGGATTACTCCAATGTCAATTTCCTAACAAAAATCGATTATGTCACTGGCAGAATTGTCGACAGCCTAACAGATTGCCATATCCAAAAAAAAAATGACAAGTCAAGTCAAAACTCAGAAGCATAAATTAGCTATCGTTTACTTGATAGTGACTGACTGTGTTATGTTTACTTTAAACACCGCATAAGATTTGTAAAGTTTAGACTGACTCTCAAAGTTAAGACTATTAGCTATTGGTTACAAGTAACACAAGCTATGTATTAACATAATAATGTTCACAAATTAACAGAGAACCTGAGTTTTTAATGACTACAGTTCAAAAACAAAAAGTGATTGTTTACAAAGTACAAATAACAATCATGGGTGTTACAGTGTAAGTTGATATATGTATTAATTCGAGCATACAAGACCCTTAAACCAACTATTAAGTATTGAACGTATTCTCTACTAGCTAATCTGAACAATTTCGTCTGCGTCTCAAAAGGATACATTTTTCGTGTTCTTGAACTGTAACCACCTGTTTCAATCACTTCGTCGACTGTACCACGAAATCGGCGGTTTTTTGCCGCCCATGATAAATGCTACCCATCATTTGAAGAATGTTCAAATTGGAATGAGTACCTAGAGACACTGTTTTGAAACTAATCAAACGAACTTTTCAGCTTCATAATATTATTATAGACGAGCGTTTGCTCACAACTCTGCCCTGTGGATATAGGTTATCATGGCAAAAAGTAGCCTGTGTACAACTCAGCCAAGCTAAGCTTGCAATTCACAAACAAACAAACTCATAACTTCAATCTGTCTTCCTTGGCAAACCTGTGCGACATGTATTGGTGACAAAAATGCTAACTATTTTGCAAACTAGGCTTGGTTGCATTGTATTTCCATTGAATCAGAACGATCTGTATGCCTAATTTCATTTCAAACAGTGCAGCGGTTTAGCTGTGAAAGTGTGACTGACGGACAGAGTTACTTTCGAATTTATAATACAGTTTGGATGATGTTTATGATATTGTTTTTTTATAGTTTACAGCAGTATCCAGTTCCAGAAAACAAGACTGGTACACATGTTATAGAACTTTTAACTAAACGAATTCTCGCTTTAGGAGCAACTCAACAAGGACAGTTTTTAGTGGACTGTGAAAGTTATCTGTCACATCCACAAATGGGTTAGTATCAATAGCATTCATTTTTAGGATGTATGGAGTTTCTTGCTGGTTTTTCTCCATAAGAATGACATTATGGAACCAAGCAACTAGACATTAATGAAACTTTTTGAAAGTGCCTGAACTATAGTCTACTTGAAATAGAAGCAGGTTGATTTAGATTCTGTTTGGTAGTAATTGTAATTATAATAAACTTTTTTTACAGAAATTTTAACAATTAACACAGAATGGTTTTGTAACAATAATTATGTTGTAGATATCTGTGTGCAGCATTACCTACCATTACAGTTGTACCACTGGTAACACCACCAGTAATTAATATTATTGTACTTAAGTATGTGGGAAATATTTCTCTATAAAAGTATATACATTAATTACACCAACAATACTATAACATTTTATTTATTCCAGGCACCACAAAAACGGTCCACATACTCCATAACTCGGAACAACCAGCGTCTGTATTCTCCATACTAGAAAGCGGTACAAAAAACATTCATGTCATAGCTGACGGTCTATTTGATTTACTTATGATGAAATTATCCCACCAGTACACTTCTAAGAAACAAACTAAAATTGAGAGCAAAGGACCCCGGTTTGAACTTGGAGATTTTTGTGTTAAACTCGGTTCGGTCACCATGAATCAGAATTTCAAAGGCATTCTTATCGAGGTTTGTAGAATATATTATTTCTATACATGACTAACTAGTGCCCTTGTGTTTCTTCACATCACACCACTCATATCATTTTTTTGCTAAAGATAGTGCCACATTAGGGTTGCTAAGGCTAGGTGCATACAGTTGAACTTGACAGGTATACTAGACCTTATATATTCTTCAATTGTACAGGTATGTCCTCTTCTCAACTCCAGCTTACCTGAAGACTGTAACTGAACCACCTTAACATGTATGGCTGGCTTAAAATTATAAAACCTATAATGAAAGCAAATTTAATATGATAAACCAGGTAAAGCTGTCATCGCAGTGTTTACCGCCACCCATGTATCTTTCTTGAAAAGGCCAACCTGGACCCTATACTGTACTTGCATAATAGTGAATATGCATAAAATTTTAAATTGTCTCAAATATTTTTTCGTAGATTCTTTATTGGCATTATACTTAAAAGATATTTTTTTATTTAGTCATTATTTTAACTCAGAAAATATTAAATAATACGTGAAAATTAAGGGAGGGAAATTCAAACATACAAAACGCTACACTATTGGTCGAAAGGAAATGTGACGCCGATATTCACTTCATAGTAATTATCGCGAGTCTAAATTCAAACTGTGTTCGTAGTGTTTGTGAGCAAAATTACCTTGTTCCATTATTTTGAAACTGACTGAAACACGAAATGACAATGACGTCATTGAGTGTGTCAAAAGCGCGCGCAAAATGGCGGCGTTTGACTAGCTCAAATTTAGTCAGTGTTTTAAATTTCACTTTGAAAATTATTTTGACTATTTTCAAGCATATTTATATTTCTCAGATCAGATTAAGAAATAAAAAAGCATACATATGCCCTATTTCTATTTATCAATGTACACAGACTATAAAAAAGACATCTTTGTGGTTTATTGCAGCATTTCTTCCCTAAGTGAGTCACAAGAAATGCCGCGCCTTCTAGATATAAAGTCTGTCTGACTGATGTAAAAACATCTGTAAAAAAATACTACAGATTAAATATCATTTATTACCCTTTGAGCCCTCTCTCTATAATCAGAAAGAGTTTAGAACTCTACTGAGGTCTTTAACTTAATGAAATCTCTTGAAACATTGCTTTAATACTAGTTTTCAGTAAGGCAGTCAGTTTTCTGATTCAACTGACCTAATTGTATTAAAGACCTTTTTTTTGGTAACAATTATTGTTAATATTTTATCTTTTATTAATTCCAGGTAGAATATCGTCCCTGTGTAATGGCAAATGCTGTCTGGGGCTTGTTAAGAGAGTTCCTACAAGGGTTGCTAGGACCCACAGTGCCAGTACAGCCACCACAACATCTGTTAAGCAAGATGAACGAAATATACACACCGATAGACACCATATACCAATATCTAGAACATTTTAGTGCTTACAGGAAAGTTACGGGAATGAGAAATGCTTAAGTTTACTGTGGTTTTCATTTGTATTAAAGAGTGACTTTTGAGATGCATTGAGTGATGCTGTATTGACTGTGGGACCCTACACTATTTTATATAAGATAAATATTTAAACTATAATAAAAATAAAGCTAGATTTTAAAACTGTATTTACTTTTTTTAAAGTAGTATTAGCTGCTAAAATGACTGATTTGTCTGAAGGAAAGCATGAGTGGAATCTAAGAGTCACCATGCTCATTGTGAAAATGGACGATGCAGCATGGGGGTGATCCACACTATGGTGGCTTAGTGAGGTGATTTTTCACGCCCTGCTTAAAGGACCCGGGATAGTAATTCCAGATTTTATTTTTATACAAGACAATTCAAACTAATATTCCAGAAGGCATAATAAAAAATCCACCACTATTCAAATCGATATCACAATTGTCAGAAATGTTTTACACTTACTAGTTCTTGTTGGCAAGCGCACTAGCCGTTACGATTAGTGAAGATTTTAGCCTCCCTAGCCAAGTTTACATTTAACAAACGTAAATGATAACATAAAACAACTAATGTATGATAGTGACGTCATCACAACATTAAGTCGCGTGTTCAAACAATATTAGCCAATCATACAATAGAATAGAGGCCTTTAGCGATTGTAGAAAAAAATTCGAAACGTAACACTTGCAAGTTGGGTCAGGGGACACATAACAAACGTTTGAACGATACGCTATGATCCCGGGTCCTTTAAGCGGGACGTGGAAAAGCATCTCACTAGCCGCCATAGTGTGGGGGGCAGTGAGTCTGGTGGCCCCTACTGTTGGCTTCTACTCAAGCTTTCCATCAGGCTCACATTATTTTGTAAGCGAGAATCTGCCTGACAATTTTAGATTCCTAGATCAATTATCTTTTTCCTATCGATCAAATTATTAAGGTATCGCAATTCTCTTACTATATTCAAGTGGAAGGCAAGCAATTAGAATTTTGATGTTTTTTTTGACAAATCGCAACCAAACTCTTGTTAAACTTCCTTATCTATGTATATAAAAGAAGGTGACTGAATAAGCCTTCCCCAAATCCTTCTCCCCATCCCCCAGACCGGCAACGCACTTGTGACACCTCTGGTGTTGCGGGTATCCCTGGGTGGCGCTAATCGCTTACCATCAGGCAATACGACTGCTAGTTTGCCCCAAATTCTATAAAAAAAAAGATATCCGGAGATCAACGCACAGCTCAAACTGCTGAACCTAGAATCCAAAAATTTTGCATGAAGGTTCTTTATATAACGTAAGTGAGCACTAAACAAAGAATTTTGGAAATGCGGGTGGCATTTCCAAAATTCTTTTTTTATAACATAATAAATATGAATTACATCTTGACACAACTATTTGACTGAAAATCGACTTTCTTAAATGGCTTAAGAGTCAGGATAGCTAATTTGAATTCGATTATGCTGGGTATCACATAACGGCACTCTTAGAAGATAGAATAAATAAATATTTTCGAACATCTAACACAACGTCATGTAGTCCCGAACTAAGCAGAGCTTGCATTGTGGATAACAAATAATTGATTTATACCTCGTGCACAGCAGTCGCGTACATTACTACTGCGCCAACGAGGCAGAGCACGAGAAGGCACAAGTTTAAACATGAGAACGTAGTTTCTAAAAAATCTATAACTACAGTTAGCATAGAGATTTTTTTATGGTATATGAGGCAAAAGAGCAGACGTATCGCCTGATGGTAAGCCATTACCGCCGCCTATGGACACCCGCAACACCAGGGACGTGACAAAGGTGGTGCCGGTCTTTTAAAAAAGAGTACGCTCTTTTCTTGAAGGTTTGAAGGTCGTATTGGTCCGGAAATACCGCAGACGATAGTTCATTCTACAGTTTTGTTGTGCAAGGCAGAAAGTTAGAAACCTCAATAGGTTAAAAAATTCATAATATATTTTTAATCGTCTATCCTATCGAGAAATTCCTCTTTAAACGTCATTTCTGGCACGTCACTTTAAAATCGTCGTATCAAAGTTCATTGCCCAAATTTAGTGTACCTGACCAAATGTAAATGTATATGTATTTGTATGAAACTGATGGCGAGAGGTCTTGAATAGAATTAAGCGGGCTAATAGTTTGTTTGGTAGGGATCAAACAGTGTATCAAGCAGTATACCTATACAGCTTGTACTGTTTATTGTTATCATTGTTTCGAGTGTAGTGTACATAGAGATAAAGTTATCGCAGCGCGTAATTTGTAAAATACATAAACATAACTTTTAAGTTTAACGAACTTCTTAATTTCTGACTTGGAGTGATCGCAATAATTAAAATAATCGTAAGTATTTTAGCTTTTTAATACTTGTGTTGTATACTTGTATACAGATAATATTTAATAAGTAAATAGCTTTATTTTTACTTTAATTTTAACTCAATTTAAAAATATCCGCTTTTGCCATTTTTTCTATGAAAAGGGCATTAATTGTTAAACTGTTTTTTAATGTAATCCTATACTGTAAAATTAGATAGTACCAAGGCCAACACTACAATAAAAAAAATGCTAGATGCCGGTTTCGTAAATATAATCAGGCTTTAGATTTCGTAAAAGTAATACTCAGACGAATAATATTTTTTTTTATTGATCTGAGTCCAGATTATATAAAAACAAAACTCTCTAGAATTCATATTAATTATAATTAATTATTTACATGTTGTTAAAATATTTTGAACAATAGTGGTATTGATAGAAATAAACAATATAACCATTGCCCTAAATTCTTATTATTTAGTATCAACTGTAAGTCAACTGCTGTTTGTGACCTGGATTTATTTCTGATATCAACTTTATCAATAGATGTTTGTAATTTTATTATTGCACCATTTCATATTGAGGCTGATTGTAAGCTGTTAGTGGATTTAATTTTGATATTCTTTCTAACTGATAACCTTTATGTGTTATCAAGTAACTCTAGTTCCAGATATATTTTACAGATCATACAAACATTTTGCATATACTACTACTGCGACAGTCACTATAGCAAAATAAGTAAGCATAGATCTAAATAAATAAGTAGATAGAATTTGTGTACTTATTTTGTACTATTTATATTTGCCTAATATCATTTTAAGGGAATACAGATAACTGATAAGAAATACTCTTTATAACATCTCATAAATACTTTGAAATCTATTTAAAGCTATAAAAATTAGTAATACCACCAAGTCCGTATGTGGGAATCCGGATGCTCCATTTCTGCCCCCAAAAGAGTGCTTGGGCTGCTACTCCAGGCTGCTTGCGCTAGGGTAGCAGATGGTCTCTCCTATCACCCTTAGTCTTGCTTATAAGCAGACAGAGAATTTTGCAATCTCCAGCGTTTGAGTGCCTGTGGGAGGTAGCGACATTGTTTCCAGCCCTAATAGATCCACCCAAAGTGATGGCAGAGTTCCATACTCTCGCTTCATATCATGCCTGTAATCATGTTACCGAGTGAGAGAATCCACAAGCAAAAATTATCTTTCTAATGACAGGCCTGTATTCAGTAGTGAACTATTAAATGGATGGCTGTTCATGATGGTGATGACTATCATCGACCATGGACGCCCCAATTCATTAGATACTCATCATACTAATAATATAAATGTGAAAGTTTGTGAGGATGTTTGTTACTCTTTCACGCAAAAACTGCTGAACGGATTTGGATGAAACTTTACAGTAATATATCTTATACATCAGAATAACACATAGGACTACTATTTGCTGCGATAACCGACATATACGCGGGCGGAGCCGCGGGCGTAAACTAGTTATCTATACTAATAGTATGAAGCTGAAGAGTTTGTTGTTTACTTGAATGCATTAACTCAGGAGCTACTGGACTGATTTGAAAAATTCTTTCATCATTAGATAGCCCATTTATCGAGGAAGGCTTAAGGAAAATATCATCATGCTAAGACCAATAGGAATGGAGTTACAATGAAGAATATTTCAAAATTAATGATTTTTTTCCTTTTGAGAAAAGCTGCCTCCGCTGCGTAAATAAATAAAATCCGATAAAATTTTGCACAAATCATGTATGACAGAATTGTTCCACTGAACCCTCTTCCCGTGGTGGGGGGTCGCGTGTCCTACGCGGCGGCGACTTCCGCGTCGGCCCAAATGGCTGTCCAAAGAACGCGACCTTGGGCCAAGGGCAAAGCCAAGATGGCTACGCCGAAAGCTAGAGCGACAGAGAGCTCCAAGTTAGAATTGATCCCCTATAAAAGTTGTAAGAAAAAGTTCACGACAGTATAAGTCTATCCTTTACGGATTGCTCACTGCAAACTTTTTTATGGGAAACAAATTTGTTTTCGCGGTATAAAATCACGCGATGAGCTATAAAAAACTCAGTCGGGGCTGCGTGGGTAAACGTCTGCACTTGTAAAAACATTTTGGCGAAATGACTCGTCATCTGGTCAAGTCGTTAACGTCACGCATTTCGCTTCCATCGTTTCACTTTACGTAACAATTTACATGTTTGTGTGTATTACAATACAATGTGACAATATGGTGCGGTAATGAGAAACAACTTTACATAAGACTGTAGCTGATTAAATGAAAATATTATAACAAGCCAAAATGAGCTACAAATTAAAATTTAGTCTCCATTTAACATCTATGTACATAGCTCGCATAATTTAAAATGAAGTCGCTTCCGCTGTTTGTTCGCTTAGATCTTTTGAACTACTCAACGGATTTTAATGCAGTTTTCAGTAATAGATAGAGGAAGGTTTATGTGTGTAATTCATGCATATTATTGTCGAGATAATCCGCGAATTCCAAAGATTTCCATTCGAAGCCGGGCCGGGTAGCTAATCCTTATTTAAATAAATCTTTTGTGCGTGTGTATGTGACTAAACTACTTCTAAATGGCTGAACCGATTTTTATGAACTTTTTGTGTCTATTTCTGAGGATTCGAAGAAGGTTTAGAAAAAAAAAGGAAATTGATCCGACACGCAGCGTTACCTGCGGATGAACTTATACCGCGAATAACACCGCGGAGCTCATCAAGTTAAGTATATAACACATATTATGACGTTCAGAATTAAACCCCTAGTTGATATCAGGATGTCAACAGATAGTGACAAGTTTAGAGCCAAGGTCCATGAACTTTACAAGAAACAGCTAATAGGAATATTCTCATGACCTTATTATCTTAGGTATTATTATATTTATATTATTACTAACTTTTGTCGGTGACTCTGCCTGCATGTAAGTCGACTATCGTGGTAAATAGTAGCTTATGTCGTTCCTCGAGAGTCGTGAATCAAAAGATCTCTATTGTGAATTTATCCAAATTGGTTCAGTGTTTTAGCCGTAAAAGATTTATAGGCAAACAGAGTATCTTTCGAATTTATAATATTCGTACGGATATTGTATCTTTAATACTTGTTTCTTGTTCCAGTATCAGCTATCATGACCGAAGACTTCTCTTCTCTTACTCACGTGTGCTCTTTAGTTACGAACAAAGGACTGAGCAAAGCTCTCACAGAATGGTTCAAAGAAGAATACATCTTCACTCATTGGGAGGTGAGACATACTTTTGGTTTTCTTCTGCCTTAACTTAACCAATAAAGAGTTACTTCTCAAAAGGAAGTAGTGGGATCCTCATTTCAACACGGGCCGGCTCGACTGCGCCAGTACTACCTTCTCATAGAAAATCAAACTGAAATATCAGCGTTAGTGCTGTCGCGTTTCGTTGGTGTGTTGCCAGAGACCAGAGGCCCTATGACGCAGAAGCATCACAATAGGCCGCCATAATGTGGGTCGCCATGCTGCATTATTGCATTGTCTGCATTCGCAATGAGTATGGTGACCACTACTATTGGATTCGTGATTTCCATCAGCCAGAGAAGAGTCACTTTGGGTGGCTCATATATGTATAATATCAGCCAGCGAACTTTCCACCGCCGTATTCATTTTCGTGAAAATTTACCGAATTACCGAAAAACTTATTTTACACATTTGCCGAAGAACCGATAACCGTTGGGGTAAACGAGTTCTTGAGTGGAGACCGCGTCTCGGCAAACGTAGTGTAGGACGTCCACAAGCCAGGTGGAGCGATGATTTGCGCAAGACGGCTGGCAGGAGCTGGATGCGAGAAGCCATAGATCGAACTAAGTGGCGTGAAATTGGAGAGGCCTATGTCCAGCAGTGGACTGCGATAGGCTGATGATGATGATGATGATGATTATTTTAGTAAGCCCGTGTTAACTTCCCGCAGGGCCGCAATGTATACAACTAAGCGGACTAAGAAAATATTACACCTCCTGTTTGATTTAATTTTTTCTATACAAACCTTGTCCTGACAATATAACACACAAATAAAAAAATAATTGTCTAATTTGGTGCAGTCGATCGAAAGTTATGCGCGTACATACATTTTTGTGATTCATATTTATTTATATAGATTAAAACAAATGGTTCCTCATAAGAATAACATATACTTCCTCATAAGAATAACATATAATTCAAAAAACGTGAACACAATTACTTGACTATACGTTTGTTATATATCAGCCACACTTCGCTCTGGCTCATTTTGAATGCAATGATTAGAAATGACGATGAAAACTGACTCGAAAATTAATAAAAACAACTTTTAGAACGAGTTGTAAATCGTATCCAAATTTTAGCTCAATCGGTACAGAATTACACAAAACAACTTAAAAAAATTAAGCTTTTGGAAAGGTAAATATTTTCTACTAATGTATTATGGCCCTATTGGTACAGATAATGTCTAGAATCCTTATATGACCGATGGTTTGACACAAATGTACGTAGAAGATACGTCGTATTATCTGTATTCATCTTATCTGAAACCAGTGAAACAGGACCTAATGATATATCTAGGGGATGCCTGAGTAATCACGTTAGGACTAGGCGTTTTACCACACTTTACACACTGACTGTATTAACACACGTTTCACTCCTTGAAAAAAATTCTAAATTAAGATTAAATCTGTTTATGTTAAATGTTTCAGTACGTTGGCGACACGGGGAAGGGTGATGCGTACCACAGTGAAGTTATTCGTATCAAGCTACACGGCATCAACAACAGCGGTGAACAGAACTACGTTCAAGTCATCCTTAAGTACATGCCCAAAAGCATCTCCAGAAAACTGACATTCCGAGCCTACGATTTCTATAAAAACGAAATTGGTTTCTACGAGGTAGTTTTACCGGAATTATTGAAGTTTCAAGCCACGAAAAATGTAAAAGAACCTTTTGATAACTACGCAAAATTGGTTTTCGCACATTCCGATGGTAATAATGACGTGATCTGTCTTGAAGATGCTAATTTACATGATTTTAGAGGTGCCGTTCGTCAAGAAGGTATAGATATAGATCATTGTAAATTAATTATGAAAGTATTTGCGCGGTTTCATGGCATATCATTTGCAATGAAAGACCAAGAGCCTGAGAAATTTGAGAAACTGCGAAATGTTGTTTTCGAAACTTACTACGATGACCGTTTCTGGGATTGGTACACTGAATTCTGGAAAAGAATTTCTGCGATTGCTATCGATGCCGTAGGACAGGAGTATCCAGATTCTGTTTATTTGGAGAAAATCAAGGAGTTTGCCGTTCCGGAGAGGTACCAAGATATGGTAAATGCAGCAACGAAAACTTTAGAAACTGGTGTGATATCGCACGGTGATTCTTGGACGAATAATTTCTTGTTCAAATATGTGAATGGGCAGCCAGTTAATGCGATGCTTATTGATTTCCAAATAACTAGATGTGCTAGTCCTGTTCTGGATGTTTCTTTTATTATTTGCGCTTGTACTTCTCAAGATTTAAGAGACAAGTATTACGATGAGCTACTGAAATTATACCACGATACCCTTGCGGATCATATCAGGGCATTGGGTAGTGATCCGGATAAAATATATCCTTGGGACTTATTTATGGCAGAAATTAAGAAGTATTCGTATTTTGGACTAGCTTTTAGCTTCGAGTCCACTCCCTTCATAGTGTTGGCTCCTGAGGATGCTATTAATATGGAAATGGAGGTAGGTATATGAGTATAAATATAATATAGACGTATTTAATTCAGCTAAAATATTTTTTTGTGATTAAAAATACTGGTCAAGTTCGAGTCGTTATCGTACCGGGAGGGTTCCTTACCATTACTTATACATTTTATGCGTCTACCTGTTGCCGTTAAAAAACTGATATGTTGTATCGGAGCCCCCTTAGATATTAATTTTATTCAGTTTTTAGTATTTGTTGTTATAGTGGCAACAGAAATAAATTATCTCTGAAAATTTCAACTGTTTAACTATCGCGGTTCATGAGATATAGCCTGGTGTTGAACCGCAAAGTGAATGAACGAACGATATGAACGATAGTTTTCTTTAAATGTCGATAGAGGGCGTTGCGCATTCTTTCTGAATCGCGATATTGTTGTCGTCAGCCCAGTATTATAAAAGAACCAGGGAACCAGCTCAGGGAAACACTACAATATTTTAGAACAAGTGACAAGTTGTAGTTTTATTCACTCGACTTAGTTACCCCCAGTGCAATTGTATTGTTCCCACTAAATACCAGGCAACTCTTGGTATTTACGACCTGGTGACAGACGGAGAGATGGACAGCGAAGTTTTAGTAATAGTTCCGTTTCAACCTTAGGGTTTGGAACCTAAGCTTATAAGATTTGAGTAGTAACGTTAGACGGCGTTGATTGAATCGCCATTATCTAGTTGTATCACACAACCAAAATACACTTTACTTTATTGGTCCTCAACCACATCCGTCGGTCTTACTCTGTTCTTTTAAACAACTTTTCATAAAGTTCTGATCAATGCATATATTAATTTTTTATACCAATTCAGTTATACTGATGTGGCGCACTGAATTTCTGGGGTTGCTAATAAATAAGATATTTTATTTGGAACCAAATGTACACATATATTCAAAAAGTCTTTTTTCTGTTTCAGGGTGATGAGAAATTAAATATTAATGACGTTTGGCGCGTGGGCAACTTCAAGACAAAAGAGGGTAGACTCAGAGAGGCGAACAACGTCAAACACTGCGTTGACAGGGGATATATATAAATTATAAAGCACAATAAACATAGTGTAAATGTACATGAAATGTACGTAATGTAGGTCGTATTTAGTAAAAAAATTATATTATAGATTAAAAATGTGACATATTAAATTAGAAATCAATTAGTTTAGCTTAATTTAGCTAGATGGCGCTAGTCGTAAGATGGAAATAGTTCTTAAAATGTGTTACTAATTTGATTTTTAAAATTTTTTTTTAACAATATATTACTTTCTAGTAGTAAGACTAACTGGTGAGCGGTATTGATGCTAATTCTGTATGTGACTCTCAACACTAGAAATAATGATTATAATTTAATATACTTCTATCTTTAATTACATTATGTATTCTAAAAACGTATGTGGAAGAACTAGTGTCTTGTCCCTCCAACTTAAAGGGAGGATCCTGCGGTCAGGCGGGCAACTGCCCAACGGTTGATGTTGGGATGTTGCATATATGAATATCGGCGCGAGAACTTTTATTGCGCGGTTCAGGATTGGTAGTTTCTTCGTTTCCTTCGTTACTTCATAGTTCGACGTTTCTTCGATAGATGGCGATGTAGTGTGTTTTTCTTGTTGCGATGTATGTGGAAGTAGCCACACGTGAAAGTAAATATATTTACTTTGATATAACAACAATTAGTTCAGTTACTCAACTTAGACCATAATTTTTAAGGTTTCGTTCCCAAAGAGTAAAATGAGATCCCCATTTACTAAAATTCCGCTGTCCGCCTTTCTGTCTATCACCAGGATGTATCTCATGAAGCGTGACAGTTAAACAGTTGAAATTTTCACAGATCATGTATTTGTGTTTCCGCTACCACACCAAATACTAAAGAACAGAAAAAAATAAATGTTTAAGGGACCTTACAGGGAACGTGTTTTTTTGTCGTTTTTCTAGATGCACTTGACCGGGTTTTTGCGTTTGCTTTTCTTCTGTATACAAAAATTAGACAACGTCTTAATACATGCTCAATAAACTGTGACTAAACTCGTAATGTATAAATAGTTTTAAGTTTTGTTAATTTTTTTATGATGATAGAGTTTTCTTAATTTTACGCGCGCCAGCTTAAAACCATATTATTCGTCACAAATAAAATTAAGTAAATTATCATAGCAGCCTTATCTGGTATAGCTATAGTTTTTAGCGATGTCATATTAAAATTTAACTCTGTGATAATACTATATTAAGATCAACTTGACAATAGAATAGGATTTTGGAAATCACTTAACCCAAATAAGACAATTTTCACTAAAATATCTTATTTTAGTTTAGTGATGTCAAAAACAGAATTAGCAACAATTCGCTAAATGGATCTTATAAAAATCTTGATTATTAACTGCCTTATTGTAATATATACTATGGTTTTAACTCATTCATTTTGTATTTAGTTAACTTGATCTGTTAAATGTTATTACATTATTATAATATTTTTATCGATTTTTTTTTAAATAATGTGTTTAATTAATCATCCTATATTACCTTAAATATTCCTAAAGTAAAATAAATTAATTAAACCACAGCTAACGACATAGCCCACCGGATTAGCAAGCTTAAGTGGCAGTGGGCTGGCCATATTAGCCTCAGAACTGATAACCATTATATCTATTTTTTGGGCATCTAATACACAACGTCATCTAGTCTCAAACTAAGCAGAGCTTGTACTATGGGTACTAGACGACTGTTATAAATGCACATGCGCTTTCTTTTGTAAATACGTACATAATATATAAGGAAAATACGTACACTCCGAAACAAATATTTGCAGATAATACAAACATTTAATCCGATCCGGGAATCGAACTCTCGAGCACAGCAGTCTCTTACGCTACCACTGTGCCAGCGAGACAGTCAATCCTTTGGGATAGAAGAGTTCTAGAGTGAGATAGCACAACGCCATCGGAGTAGTGAGACAGTCTTACAGCGATCGTCACTTAACATATAATATATGTTTTATAGAGTTTGAATTGAGAAGTCTCGTGAAAATCCGACTGATTCGACCCCTTTTTAACCCGATTGCGATAGATAGAGGGTTATGCTTTTCGAGTATGTATGTATGTATATTTCTTTGATACGCCTTAGAGCCTAAACGGCTTGTCTTATTTTTATGTGAGTGGTGTCAATAGATTTCTCTTAGTCGGGAGAGTGACATTGCGTACATCAAAATAATAAAATAAAATAAAAAAAATATTTATAAATAAACTTTCTAAATTTCTTTTCAGTTCTTTCTATCTGTTCAGTTCTTCAATTAGTTTAATAAAGATGGTAGATATTGACGCAGTTAGGGGTTTTTTAATAGTTTCACTTAATTGTTTAATTTTAGAATAAAATATTATTATTATCTTTTAAACATTCCTTTTGTTTTATATTTCTGTAACATATGGCGCCACGAAACAAATCAAAATGATGTGTGAATACGACACATCATTTTGTTTTGTTTCAGCGTCAGGTTTAGAACCGCTTCAGGGGCATCAAGTTGAAAACCGTTCCATGCGTTAACTAAACGAATAAAGATGTATGAGTATATAGCATGTAAATATGAATAAACAGCTTTTCCCTGCGAATCCGCCAGCGTGTATATATATTTTGATAACGTCGACCCACGCTCCTTTACATGTAAATTATTTCTTTTATCTATAACTCTATCCTGAATTTGAATTTTTTTTTTTTTTAACTTTTAGTTTAGTTTATTAATAAAGGCGTATTTTTAGTTTTTCAAACTATTAATTACTGTTTCCTACTTTGCAGACCTCAAGAAAACGTATTATTCAGACGGGTTAAAAAAGTTGGAACATCATTGGGTCAAGTGTATCGAACCAACAGAAAGTATGTTGAGAAATAATTCGCTATTTATCTAAACTATTCGTTTTTCTTTTGTGGGCTAAGTTCTTATAAGGTAGTCCGACCTTCGTATGTTTGTATTTCTCTCAGGAATAATATTGACTTTGTATCTTCACTTACAAGTGAGGTAAACCCGCGGGTAAAAGTTTAGCGAAGCTAAAGTCAAATTTATACCTGAATACACGTGATCTCTTTACTGAGGAGAGGCCTAAATCCAACAGTGAACGGTTTAAGCCTTTTACTGATGATGATGATAGTACACATGCTTGTCTGCGTCTATTTTCAATTATGCTCGGCTTCTCTTGGTCTATCCACGATGTTAACTATACTATCTTAGGCACGCTTGCAAAACACATTTACAAAAAAGGTAAAAGTAGTCCACGTGTTTAATACCAGTTTTTCTACGGAACATCTGGTAATTCCCTGGTTTTTAGCGTCTCAATCTAAGAAAAAGCTTAAATACCCTTTCGAAAGATATGTGAAACTGTTCTTTGCCTACGCTGACGGAATTGATGACGGACTGTGTTTAGAAGATGGCGCTGTATATAATATGGAAATGCTGTTCGTCAAGAAGGTATAGATTTAGATCACTGTAAAATGACATTCAAAGCATTTTCGCAATTCCATGCTGTCCATTTAAATCTTTGATCTAATTTCCGCTTTAGGAGAAACGTACCATTTATATTTAGAATACAACAACAATAATGACCCAGTTTTAATTTTTAAAGCAAAATTGACAAGTTTCACTAAGCCCCTAGTGTTATTCTTATACATTTCTGCCCCGGTAATCGCTGTGATCGTTTCCTATATCCTATATCAAAAAATTATATAACAAAAAAAAAATGGCAAGGTATCTAAACTCATATTTTAATTATCTTGTGATATTGTATTATATAATTTTGAAGTTATTCAATTAAGGTCTATTAAGCTATTTTATATATAACCGCGAAACAGGAATATAAATTCCTGTGTCGCGGGAGTCTTTACAAACATACATGAAATGGACACAAAGAACACCCAGACTTAGAACAACAATTTATGGATCACACAAAGTGTTGTCCCATGTAGGATTTAAACCCACAACACTTGGCGCAGTAGGAAGCGGTGTGGCGACCACTGAAACCACTAGGCCAACCGTGTAGTCATTTTTAGATTATTGACGCCCAGGGACAAATACACCAACGATCACTTGTGTCACACAATTCACAATGATCTATAACAGTTTAAATTATAATTATTTCTTTTACTGTGAAAATCACAATTTTACTATTATATTTCTACATTCACATTTTAATGTGATTAAACATCGGTAATTATATTCCGTCCCTGATCCCTTGTACTCATTACACTTGAAAAACAAAAAATACAAACTCGAATCTAAACGAATGTGATGTAACTATTTAAACGGATAATTTATGTATATCACATGGGTAGATAATAGATCTTAAATTCATTATTATGAATGCCAACGTCCATACCATGTTGAATACACCGGTTCTCGTCCGATCACCGAAGTTAAGCAACATCGGGCGTGGTTAGTACTTGGATGGGTGACCGCCTGGGAATACCACGTGATGTTGGCTTTTTGCTGTTTTTGTTTATTTTGTCTCATTAATTTCCCTAATATTGGCTTTTTGCTGTTTTTGTTTATTTTGTCTCATTAATTTCCCTAATAAATTAAAATGCAAAATATCGTTTTGAAATTCGGTTTTTATAATTAGGAAACACTTCAGTAAGTTGGTAATGGATGGTTTATACACCAGATCAGCATAACTTGTGTTTTCACGGTAACGGGGACTAATAATGTAGGACCTTTTTTTAGTTTTATTTAAAACACGAAATATTTAGAATACTGTACATCTGTATTTAAATAAATTGTATAAATGTATGAAATATAAATTGTAAATCTAGTCTTTTCTGTCCTGAGTATCTTTTCGAAGAATATAAATGTAATGACTTTATAGATTATTTTGTCGAGATATTAAGTAACATATACTTTGTGCCGGTAAAATATCACCCATGTGATAGGAAATGTACTACAATAGGAGCTATTTTTGCGTTTTTCTCATCTGACACATCATATGGATGAATGTTTTTATACAGATAAATATTATTGTTTCCTTTTAATTTTTATTTCTAAGTGTTTTAATTTAATATTGATGGTATTTTAAATAAAATGAAATATTGTTGTCCTTTACGTTATATTTTTTCGTCACGATCATGTGGAAAAATTTTGTATTGTGGGGGATTTTACGAACTTATATGATACAGATGCAAAGAACAACCAGTCTCAGAATAACAATTTGTGGATCACATAGTTTGGTCACAAGCAAGGTGTGAACTCGCAACACTCAGCGCAGTCGAAAAGAAAAGCGGCGAGGTACCGCTTAAACCACTACGCTATTCCTGCAGTGTGACAACTGTCTATGTTATGAAAAAAAAAAAAACAAAAAGCCAACATCACGTGGTATTCCCAGGCGGTCACCCATCCAAGTACTAACCACGCCCGATGTTGCTTAACTTCGGTGATCGGACGAGAACCGGTGTATTCAACATGGTATGGACGTTGGCACAATATATCATAATTTTTATGTACCGTTCGTACATAAACTACATCATAGTACCGTCACTCGGCTCTTCATTATTGATTTATGGTAATTGTGTGAAAAGAGAATACATATTATCTTCAAACAAATAATTCCGTTTAATAATGAAAGTAATTTATGCATCGGTGATAATTCTAAATAGTTAAGGCTTTGCTTCATATAATTCGACTGGCAGAATTTTTAACTGTATAATAATATTTTTGTGGGAACTCAGACACCTTTAAACTACTACCGCAGACTAGACTAGACGAGGAGAGAATAAAGCCTCACTATTTATTTTACGAAGATGAATTACATTTTAATCGGCCTCGGCTGTTTGAACTTTTCATTTTACTGTACAGGTTTGTCTGATACTTCATAGTTCGGTCTGTGTTCGTTAGATGGCGCTGTAATATATTTTATTTCTCATATGTGCAAGTCGTCACACTACAAGGACAGTCGGCACTACACCGGTGTTAATATTCAATCTCTATCTTTCATTTCGTTTTACCTGTTTTTCTTGAGGTGTAAATAGAAATGCCTTTACGTATTCGTAAAAATAACAAAATAGCCTGTTGCAGAACGTTGCCAGAAAGGCCTCTCCCATTGCACATATTACCTTAGTCGTTGTTTATTTTTTTGTGACCATAAATAATTAATTCCACCTTACCATCAGGCGACACGTCGGCTCGTTTGCCCCCTACTCCATAAAAAAGCCCTTTTGCAATTTCTTATGAATTTTAAATATTACAAACTACTAAGCGTTTAAGACTTTTTTCAGGGAAACGTTTAAATTTTTTCACTTTACACTCCCTTGTACAGGGTCGTTTAATGCCGAACTGAATGCTCCTTCGTTTTTCTTGTAAGTTTCCCATATTTTAAGACAAGCTGTGCCTACGAATTAGTTTGCGTTGAAAAGTGACTTTGGGTAGCATTTATATTATAATCAGTAGGTATACGTATGCTGTTTCGGCCGTATTAGGTGTTTTTATTTATTTAAAACTTCATGCAATTTTTTACATAGGCAAACTTAATAACCAAGACATTCTCTTCCAGTCTGCCTCAGGGTGGTAAAGAAATCTTGTAAGGTAGGTGGTGCACAGAGGTACTGTATAAAACTAACTACAAAGATTACATAACAACAACAAAACCAAGATTCAAGTGTCAGGTCCTCATTATGATATCAGGGTTGGACAGCGATGGCGTGCTACAGGTGGTTATTCCTAATGTAATTTCCAATCAATTTAAATTTGTTTTTCTATTCGTTCATTGTATTAAATTCACAATAATTGACACCGGTGAGCGACGTTGAGTTATATGATGGCATTTAAAAACCACATGAGTAGATACTATATCTTAAAATATTACGATCTACTGCCAACGTCCATACCATGTTGAATACACCGGTTCTCGTCCGATCACCGAAGTTAAGCAACATCGGGCGTGGTTAGTACTTGGATGGGTGACCGCCTGGGAATACCACGTGATGTTGGCTTTTTGTTTTTTCTTTTCTTATTTTATTTAAAATATAAGTGAATCTCATGCATGCGTTTGAATAATTTTATATTTGTAACAAGTTTTTGTGGTGACTTTGACTAGTGTGATACTAGAAATATGGAAAAACTAACTAACTAGCAAAAGGTTGAAGGCGTTTTAATATCTGGCGAAGTTCAAGGAGTACACAAGGAGTACACAGCAAGACAGCAATATCAGCTTGGTCAGTGGAGTATCTAAAGCTTTGCACCGCGCTTCTAGTTTTCGCCCGAAGGTTAAGTACCCGTCCTTGACACCCCAGTTTTATTCCAAGTCAGACTTGAATAGTGTCTCCACTTGTTACCTATAGATTTAGTACAAGGAAATTACATATAAATACTTAATGTACTAACTAAATTTAATAATATAGAATAGAATACCTAAATGTTAATTTTGTGCGGTAAGTGAATAAAACGTGTCTATCGTATATTTTAAGAACAAAAGTAATTGCTTAAAATAATATCGCGTAATTTTAATGAAAATAAACTTCGAACTGTAAAACTTTAGTATGTACTTCTTTCATAAATGTTTTAGTGTTTTAAATGCAATAAAAATATCTTTTAAAAGGAAGTAAGTGGGTACCTACATCAATTTATCAACTACGTTATTCTTCTATTTGTAGCCGAGTAGTTACTTGGTTACACATGAAATAGAATAGCTGTTAACAGCCGACAGTTATATAAGTATACAGCCTAAATAGGGTGTGTATTTAACTCTGCTAGGATAGCATGCGTAACGATATGTAGAACAACAACCCATAATGTCCCACTGCTGGGCTCGGGTCTCCTCTGTGGAGAGGGTTAAGGCCATTCGTCCCCACGCTGGCCAAGTGCGGGTTGGGGACTGGCAAGAATACGTTGTGGCTACGTAAATCTTGCCGTTGGATGTTTTTAAGCCGCCCGAAGGCCTCCAACTAAGCTTCACGACTGTTATCGTATGGTGACAACCGGGACCGACTGCTTAACGTGACCTCCGAATCACGGAGACGCTCATGGTAACATGCCACCAGCGGTCACCCATCCAGGTACTGACCGCGCCATCGTTGCTTACCCTCGATGATTGTTTCTAATCACCGAGTGCAACTGGGCTATGAGCGTCTCTAGATTATATTAAAGAACGATATGTAGATTATATTAATTATTATATTTATTGTTACATTTTAAAATTAGTTTGAGTGTTAGCATAACTTGTTATCGTTTATAACGCGACATTAACTCGTTTGGCTGACAATTTCAGAACAGTACCTACAGCTGGGTGCAATCTCTGCCGCCCGCTGCGGTTATTGCTTACCTCGTAAGTTGAGCGCGGAACCGGTTTTTTATCGGCCGAGCCTACGGAGTGAGGGGACGTGAGAGGTTTTATTACTTGTTTATTTTGTTTACACATTTATTACAATGACTGATACAAGTGGTGAGTTAGTTACTATCGATTCTAAAAGTAAATTAAAGACTTTAAAATTAAGGAGAAGTTCAATAAAGGGTGATATACCTAAATTTAAAAAATATTTGTCAGAAGTCAGTTATAAGATTGAGTTAACCAATATTGAAAATGCAGACCTAAGTCTTAACCTTACTCTCAATGTCAAAGTTGCTAGATGCAGATAATATGCAAATGGAAATTGATAAGCGAGAAAGAATTGAGTATGATATCATTATAAATATTGCGAAAGCGAAAAGGTTAATTGAAAATTTTAATAAAAACTAACAAAGACGCGAGTCAACTGCAAATGAAACTCATCATAAATATCAAACTCAAATAAATCAGCATCAATAGTTACACTTTCTAGTCAAAATTGCAACCAGGCACTTTTGTCAACCGCATTGATAGAAGTATGCAATCCAAGAACTGATCAAAGACAAAACATCCGCGCCTTGTTGGATTGCAGAAGTCAGTCATCTTTTATAACGTATTCCATTAAAGAACTGTTAGGTTTAAATTCCAAGCGCATGGACTCTCTAAAAGTCATCGGCATTAGAAATAATTGTAAAAATTATGTCACCGAAATGTGTGATATTCTATTAAACTCCCTAAATAGTGATTTTAGCGCTAAATTGACATGTTTAGTAGTAGTAGATTTTTCAAATACACATCTAATTAAAAAATACGTTCAACGCAATCATAGTGCGATTACCCAAAACTCGCGTAATTCTATAGACAAACTCCTTACTAAATCTTGGGAACTTGAAGTGATTCCCAAGGCAAAGGTTTTAAGCCATCAAGAAAAGGCATGTGAAAATCATTTTTATGCTAACGTGTCCAAACTACCCACAGATTACCCACAGGCAGGATCAATGTAAGACTGCCTCTAACTGATAATCTTGGCTGTCTGGGTGATTCAAATAATTACTTAGAGAGAAAATTTAGGCGAAATCCATCATTGAAATTTGAATATTCTAAATTTATACAAGAGTATGAAGACTATGAAAATGGAACAAAAAACTCTCCCAAGTCGACTGGTCCTCGTAGGAGAAAATGACTACGACTCTCTAAGCGGCTAAAACGAAAAAACACATGAACCAAATAAAAGTCCTCAGATATATACATAGCAACTCTGAATGCGAGATCAATAAGAACATCTGAATAAGTTAGAGAATAAGAATTAGCGAGTAATAATACTAAATGGGACATAATTGGCATCAGCGAGCGGACTAGTTAGGACGGTTAGACTCACTAGAGTCGACGGCTCAGCAACCTCTTCCTCTGGCATCATTAAATCAAATTATTATGGTTGGGCTTAGCATCCAGGACTCTCTTTATTCAATTTTCATTAGAGCAAGTCAATACCGCACCACACCACACCACACCATACCATACCATACTATACTAGTACTTCTTTTCCAAATCGTACATTTTGGTGAAAATTAATACTAATTCCGTTGGTATGTAAATAGAAATTATCTGACAAGAGGTTTCCCTTGGTGTCTCTATGGTAGTCGGGCGCATCGAGGCGCTGGGTTTGCGGGTGGCCCTGGATAAGTCGGAGGCCCTGTTGTTCCGGCGGCCTCAGAGGGTATTGGCGGTCAGAGCCATACGGGGATACCGCACGGTGTCGACCGAGGCGGCATGCTTGGCCGGAACACCCCGTGGGATTTGGAGGTGAAAGTGCTCGCCGAAGTTTATCGACGGGTGGCTGAATTCCGGGCGGAGAGTGGCTTTCGCCCTCCGCGTGACGAGGTACGCGAGTGGCGTGAAGCCGCCCGTCGAGCCACGGTGGTCGTCGCCGCGTGGACGTAACATTACGCTTGTGCCGTACGTCGTCTAAATTGAGTATTACTATCAGGCGGTGCCCGCTTCAGTGCGGGCAGGCGCTGGGAGGGGTCCGGATGGCGTAAGAAAGCGGTTTCCGGATCCCTCCCGTCTGAGGCGCAGAGTGTCATTCCGTGTGGTTTTAGTCGGTTCGATTCCGACACACCGCCCAGCCGCAAGCATCGGTGGGGTGAAGGCCCGAGGGGGTTCCCACATGTAAAAAAAGCAAAAGGGTTTTGGGGTTTAAACCTCCTCTCGTAATGTTTCTACACTATTAATATTTTATACATCTCTCATATTTTTTTATCTTAATATTACAGTTAAAATGTTTAGTCATTTTATTATCTTGAATCCCCCGCGCAACTGTTTTTTTCTGACTTTTGAAAAGAATGGCTATTAGTTTCTTTGCCAATATTCTTCTGATAAGGCTCGAAAATTGGAAGTTATAGATCGACACAAGCGGGCAGTAGATTTTGGTGTTTACACCTAATTTACCTTGATAATCCAGCACATGCTGAGGCGTTTGTTTGTTTAGTTGTTTGTCTATGATGTTTAACTAGTGGCTAGTGACCCAGACTACTAAGCTAGAGATTATACGAACGATTACCACTCAGGATAATTGATGTGGATGTTTATTGATTGGTTCTTTCTCCGGGTGTACTTAATTAAACTGTGTTTAGAACTGTTTAGGTAAGTTTATTACCAGGTTATGTACTGATTAGCAGCATACAGTCATATGGTAGAAGTTTTTATTATTGTTGGTACTGGCCCTGTGTAACACTGAAGAAACGAAAAGAAGAAATCTTCAGATCCCTACTTCCTCGTAGATTTATTATCAACTGCGAGAGTCACATAAATTGATATATCAAATGCATGCTTTCGTTTCTGAATAATTTATAAGCCACATGACTCAAGTAAAGTGGCTGAACGTATATTTTAATTAGACTCATCCGCAGAAACATGTTGAAAGTGCCGTAATTTATATAACGACTTTAGTATACTTATGCAAATAGTAATTATAGGAGTATATGACAATGATATGGTATATACTTTATAAATCAATGATAATTATGACTGTATCATCATCACCAATCAGCACCCCGCAAAATATTCATGAGATTTTGATCTGCTGTACTGTAATGACACAAGTTTTCTTTTTAGGTTATAGGGGGCAAACGAGCAGACGTATCGCCTGATGGTAAACGATAACCGCCGCCCATGGACACCCACAACACCAGGAGCGTCACAAGTGCGTTGCCGCCCTTGGGGGATGGGAAGGGGGATTAGGGGAAGGTTTGGATTATGGGCCTCCGGTATCCTCACTCACTCAGCGCAGGCGCTGTTTCACACTGGTTTTCTGTGAGGCCGTGTTATCACTCCGGTCGAGCCGGCCCATGCATGCCGAAGCGTGGCTCTCCCACGATAAAATGATAGCATTCGTGCTGTCGTGTTTCGTTGGTAAGCCTTTGACCCACAAGGCAACTTAATTTATTAATTATTTAACAGATCATAAGTCTTGACTCTATCCGAGTAAGCTTGAGTAAAAATTAATAAACGAATAAAACCTTTGGCAGCAAATGAATAAAGTTTAATCTTGTTTGCACCCTGAACTATTAGTATTAGAATAACGTGCAAAGGCAAAGACGTTGCTAGCACGAGTGTCTTTTACAGTAACAGCTTTCGATCAACAGTCTTCGTGACGATCCAATCGAAGTCGTTTACCTACTTAAAGTATACGTAGTATTGCGGAGGAACGGGCCACATGTTCCTCCAACACAAAGGGAGGATCCTCCGACCAGGCGAGGTGATCATGCCTGGCGGGCCACTGCCCCAACGGTTGATGTTGGTACGTTGTATATATGTTAATCGGCGCGAGAACTTCTCTTGCGCGATGTAGGATTTGTAGTTTCTCAGTTACCTTCGTTACTCCGTACTTCAGTGTATCTTCGGTAGATGGCGCTATAGTATATTTCTGTTGGCGCTGTATGTGGAAGTCGCCACAGACTACACTGTCAAACTGAACATCCCTTGTCCCTCATTGGGAGTTTTCAGCCTGTAGGGACTGGGCGAGCTGTTAGATTATAGGAAACGCAATCAGATTTAGTTCCAAATTTTTCCACATTTGAAAAACCATAATCTTTGAATATCCTATTTTTCTAAGCGACCAGATGCGTTATAAGCCTATGAGAAATTCTCTTCGATTTTAGGAATAGTGTGTAAGGACAGAACACAGATTTTAAGAACATTATACAAAAAAAGTGTGTATGTACTTATGTACACGCGTTAGATGTTATACTTCTTTGCGTAACATGATAAAAATTTGTTGACTATAGCTAACTTCAGGGTGTCGGTTTTTCGCGACGGTGTGCGCGAGCATCGTAAAACTAAAATGTTGACTATAGCTAACTTCAGGGTGTCGGTTATTCGTGAAGGTGAGCGCGTGCATCGATAGAAATTACTCTCATCATTTTTCCCTAATGCGCCAAAAGAAGTATAACTTCATAAAAATATAAAGAACAATCAGACTCGGAACAACAATTTGTGGATCTTACAAAGTGTTGTGCCTTGTAGGGACTGAACCCACGACACCCAGCGCACACGCAATTTAGAGTCTTGAGTTATATCAAAATACTTGATATTATCTGTAAAGCGTGGTGCGGTATAGGTGTAAAAATGTATTAAAACCCACGACACCCATCTCACACGCAATTTAGAGTCTTGAGTTATATCAAAATACTTGATATTATCTGTAAAGCGTGGTGCGGTATAGGTGTAAAAATGTATTAAAAGTAATTAGTCTTGTTCTTGTTTAGAAGTAAATTATTACTCTGACTGCCACGGTGGCGTTGTGGTAGCGTATGCCACTGCTGTGCTTGAAGTCTCGAGTTCGATTCCTATGTCGAACCAAATGTTTGAATGATCTAGCAGATCATCATATTTATTTGGGGATGGGTCGTTTCTATGTATTTTTTGAACGTAGTTACAAAAAATGTATGTTTCTATTTATATAAGTTGTCTAGTACCCATACTACAAGATCTGCTTAGTTTGGGACTAGATGGCGTTATGTGTTAAACGTCCGAAATATGCAACATTTATTTATAACTAATATTGAACCAGTTCACGACATTATATACGAACTTGCGGCGGAACTTAGCAAATAGATGCAAAGGACAGCTAGGCTCAGAACAAAGAAATTGTGGATAACACAAAGTCTCATATGAATATGGAATGCACAACACGAGAAGAAAGCTATCAGGTGATTGTTGAACCTGTTAACTTTTATTTACCTTTGATATGAAGGTAAAGTGTTAATGTGGGGTGACACGAGTTATTATACATATAATTACTTTCATTTCGGACTTCAAAGAAAAAAGGAGGCCCTGGAGTCGGCTTTTGCGTTACTAAGAACTCACCGACTTTAATGAGTCGTGTTGAAGAGTTATTCTTTTATTTGGTAGAATATTTGCAGCAAGTACTTTCGAAGAAAACTTACTATTTTCCTTACAATGTTTCGCTTTTTCTACCTGTTCCTTTTTTCTTTCTTGTCTTAGGTAATATAAAATAGAAACCTAATTACTAGAGCGGTTCCCGAGTTTTGTGCTAGGTAGCACATTTGGCGATTTATATTTATTTATAAAGATATACTATAGGTATAGAAAGAAGAAATATTCTTTACCCTTTCTAACATATAATAAAACTTAGAAGTTTAGATGAATTTTGTCTCAAATATATAATTTCATTTACAAATACATCTTAGCAAAACTTTGGTGATCTATTGAACTACTTTTCTACTTAATCATAACAAGAAAGACAACGTAAACAAAAGATAAAGACTAGTTCTACAGTTATGCGTCTAGTTGCCAGAAATTCTAGGATTTTGTTGTCAACAGGATGTCTATTTTCATATTTATTGTTTTCTACAAAACTTATTACAAGCTTTTGTACGCTTTGTTGAATGAAATAACTTTTATTGGGCTATAACAGGTAAAGGAGGAAACGTGATTCCTGAAGGTGAACTGGCTTCTGCACATCCAAGAATACCTGGAACTTAAGACTTGTCAAGACTTAAGACAAGAGTCTTGAATAAGAAAAAATAAAAAGCTAGAATACGATTGTATAATAACTTTTGATAAAATTTAAATAGCTTTTGTCACTCTGGCCGTTGTACTAAATCTATTGACACCTTGTTCAATAAAATCAGTTCAGTTGTTTAGGTGTTACGGTGGACATACAAATATATTGACTGACTGACATGATTGCACATTTGGGCTAGTGGTTTATGCGGTAGCCACGCCGGTACCTTCATCGCCAAGTGTTGTGGGTTCAAATGCCAGTATATACATATTTATAGGCGCATTCACAAACTGGTTTTCACATATTAAACAGATATATACAGGAGATTTAAAGTCAGCGGGTCATCTAGAAATTTTAGATTATAGTTACCATCTTTTCTACTAACGTGTGACATAAGTCTGCATATACTTGTATGAGTAATATATCTAAATGTCAGCCAAATGTAAGCAATGTATATTTACCAAAATTATAACAATTTATGGATCACACAAAGTATTGTTCCATGTAGGATTTGAACCCACAACACTTGGCGCAGTAGAAAGCGGTGTGGCGACCACTGAAACCACTAGGCCAACCGTGTAATCTAGAATGGTGGCCACCATCCTCAATGTGACTGAGGACAATGCAGCATGGTGAGCTACACTACGCACTAGTGAGATGCTATTTCCCGCCCCTCTTAAACACTCTCCATGATAAAGGCTAGAGGAGGACTGCCATAGAGGCGATATCTCTACCCAATTGCAGGAGCTCAAGGGACTCAGTGGCTTCGGGACTGTTGATAATGCGTATGGCTCGTCGTTGCAACCGGTTGGTAGAATCACTTCTAAAAAAAACTTTTAGTTCAGTCTTAGTTAAAACATACACAATCAAGTAAGAATATCGCTAAGGATAACTCGTTCTTATTGTGCATTGTTATAAACAGCCGTCTTTACTGCTAGCTAATCCATATATTAGTTTAAGAACATAATTCTAAAACAGAGATAATAAAATAAATTTATTTGCAGTTAAGATTTAGTTAGTCAAATCAATCTAATAAAAATGATGTAGTTAATACTTTTCACTCAGTATTTCAGTTCTAAAATACATTAATTATGTATGTAAAACAGAAGCGGTACACAAGCAGTGTAATGATGGAGCTCAACTAGCTAGCTAGTATAACCGAAGTCTGGCTGAAACTGAACAAGTAAGTTCTGAAGACTGGATCCTATTGCGTGTCTGATAGATATTGAGATTTAAAACATTATTTATATGTTGTTTTTGTTATTGGAGTAGTTGTAAACTATACTGTTGTTAATTAAGGAAGCGTCGAACATGAATAGGCTACACTAGTCCCCTGCCTGGGCAGGCCTCTCTTTAGAATAGAGATTTTGGAATAAATGGAGTAGTTGTGAATTACACTGTTGTTCAATTAGGATGCCGTCGAACATGAATAGGCTACACTAGTCCCCTGCCTGGGCAGGCCTTTCTTTAGAAAAGAGATTTTGGAATTAATATACCACGCTGGCTAGATTGGTCGGTATAGGATTTGCTTCAAGTTTAACCTCTATTTGCATTACTGTACTGTACAGTTGATTTTTAATGGGCTCTTACGATACCCATGAGATAAATAGAGAGGGGTGATACTTCGCATTCTTAATCACTATACCTATTTAAATTAACAATTAATTGAGCTCTCCACATAATATGATTTTTTAAATATTTATTAAGACAATATCCTGTATTGTGGCGAACTTTACTAATATATTTTACAAGAAACGGATACAAATAACACTCGAACTCTGAACAACAGGAAGTGTTGTACCATATGAGGTTTGAACCCGGACTTAATGCAGTAGAGAGCGGCGTGGCAACCGCTTAAATTACAAAGCTATCCGTACAGTCAGTTCATTTGTATTAAACAGCTGCATGTGACTATATAAAGTTTAATATTTTGTAACGCTAAAATAGTTACATATAAGTAATTTAGAAGTAACAGAGGAAATATAAGGAAATTAAAAGTAAATGTGTAATTTTTAAGGCTTTTTGTGATTACCCAAGAGTCTCCAAGCCGAGATCCCATTCCTGTAGAGCGATCAGCTTGTGCCAAAGCATGGTTCTCCTAGTCTGTTTTTTACATGGTAGTTTTGTTTTTCTTATTATTATAGGCGGTTTTAGATTGCCTCGTTGGCCTAGCAGTTAGCGTTTGCGACTGCCAATCAAGAGGTCTCGGATTTCATTTCCAGGTCGAGCCAAAATTTTATTTGGGTTTTCCTTCAAGATATTGTTAGTAACAACAAACAAACTTAGTGGAAGCTTGGCAGCGTTTTACGCCCACGCCTCGAAGATATGCTATCTGGTGTATCTGGTGGTGATAAACCTATGTGGTATGTATCGATAATTATTTAATAAATGAACCAGCTTTAACATAAAATAAAATATGGAATAGCAATAGAAATTAACTAGATTCATACGTAATTTGTACCGCGTACTCTTCACAAGTTTGCCGTCAAATTGGCGGAGTCACTGCGGCCGCATCAAGTGTCTTTCCATCTAAACTGACAGGAGGTTAATTAAAGAGGGAGACAGCTACATCCAATCAACATTAGACAGAGAGAGACGGTTATGTTTTAAACAGGATATTCGAATTTCAATTCCCGGTTCGATACAGTCAAGGATCGCTCGTTCGAGATACGTTATTAGTGTTTGGGACGACGTCAAGTGACACTTGATTAACAATACATTATCGCATGCAGCAGCGAATGACTGCAGGAAACTGAAGGTTTCTGCTCCGATTTAAATAGTTGGAATAAAGCAGAATCTGATTATTAAAGAACTACGTGAGCAGATAGAACCACCTGATTTGATACGATTGACTGCTAGACGGTTCAGTTATCCTGATTGTCATCCAGTATAAATATTGTAGCTGTCTATAAGTTGTATTCATTTCGTGTAAATATATATAAGTATGTTTATAATCAGTCTCTGCTTTGAGTTCCATGGGCGGCTGTGGTCACCTACTTTAAAATACGTCACCCCGTAAAAAGTAAAAATATAAAGGCACGTCGGTAGGCAGCACATCATCACTTTTTGATTTACCAACCATAATAGAAACGTGTATAGTTGGGGGAGGAGGCCAGGATGAGTTAATCACTAAAATACTTTGGCAAATAATCCATGGTCGTTTAATTAATCTTCAACACTCTTAATTATAAAGGATTACACTGATCTGACCTGATTTAAAACTTTCCACCAGAACGTGTGGGTGCGTGCGCGCTCTCCCACAACTCAATTCACAATGGCCGCCTCGACAGCGCCAGTTATTATGTCAACTGTCAACTAAAAACTACCCACAAAATAAATGTGAGCGCTGTGAAATATTTATAATGATCACTAATATTCATATGAATACTAGCATTTACCAGCATATATGTTGGTTATCGCGGTTAAAAGCAGAGATAAGTTTGATTCCAAGGGAAGGACATATCCTTCCCTAAGAATCAAACCATCTTCATACCAAATTTCACAAACAACCTTAACAAACAGAGTTATTTACGAATTTATACCACGCTACGGCATAAGTGGGTCGGCGCAACCGGAGTGATATCACTGCCTTACAGTAAGCCGGTGTGAAACAGCACTTACTCTGTGTTTCAACGAGTGGGTAAGGTTACAGGGGCCCATAGCCCAACCCCCACAACTGTATNAAAAAGGCCCATAGCCCAACCCCTCCACTCATACCCCTCCTGATCCCCCAAAGGCCAGCTACGTACTTGTGACGCCTCTGGTGTTACGGGTCTGGAGTGCGCCAGCTCGTTTGTCCCACAATCTATAAAAAAAAGAATCACAAAATTAGTATGTATTTTTAAAACTTAAGGAGAGATATACATATCCACAGAAATACGATAAGAATTGTTCAAACTTTATAAATATTCACCATTCACGCAAGGTTTCATTCCAAGAAAATATTAAATAAAATCTTCTAACACCCTTTCCATTTATTTTTACTTTTATACAGGTATCAAGCTTTGAACACCGGTTCAAAGAGCGATATATTCAGTGTTACAAGCAATCTAAGCCGAGTGTGAAATAGAAAATAGCTCGCAACATCGAATGACGTCGATTGTAAAAATAAAGTGATGAAATATCGATAAACTGCGTGGGTTGAAAGATTTTGACGCGAATGAATGCGATATAACATATTTTAAAAGATTGAAAATGGAACTATTTTCTTTTAGTTCATATATCTGACATATAGGCATCTGATTTCCAATTAAAGTAGAACTGTATTTTGGCATTTTCTATGTATAATATGTATGTATACTTAACTTATAATATAAGTTGTCTAGTACCCATAGTACAAGCTCTGCTTAGTTTGGCACTAGATGGCGTTGTGTGTTTAAAAATGTCCGAAAATATTTATTTATTTATTTATTCTAATCTCTATATTTTTGCGGATGCCGCCATAATGATATAGGTACCAGGAGTGTGTTGTATTTCTATCAACATTATCTCGAGTGCTGTTTTATAGGAATCGTATTCTGGGGCGGACCAGGACCTCGTGATTACAGGCAATCCCACCTGGATATTATTTACTGTCTAAAGAAATAAATAAAATTGGAGTGTCTGTTTGTAATATTAAAATAACACCATTTTACTAAATGCATGTGTATACAAGGTTCTTATGTGTCTACACCAAAATATATTTTTTTCTAATTTATGTTTGTCTGTCTGTTTTGGGTAATACCTGGAATGACTGGATCAATTTCGACAAGACTTTCATTGGCATATGGTTGATGATATGAAAAGTAAATAAGGCTACTTCTTTTAGATTAGTTTCGCCCCGTGTTGCCCGCGGTTACAACAACAAACGGCTAACACCGCAAGGTTTAATTAGTCTGTATACATAACTAAAAATTATGTTTAATTTATAATTCCATAAGCAAACAGGAAAGTTTTTAATGTTAAGGCAAAACAGATAGAGCCACAAAACGGAGCAAATGAAACGATTCAATATTTATTTGATAAATACGACAGCCGCTGGCAATCAGACGACTGGCGACGGGGACGCAGAGTAGCAGAATTATAGATGAGACAGCTGGAGAATGCAAAAGACTAACTAACTAAGGTAGCAGAGTAAGGTAGGGAAGGAGTTAAGTCTTATAGATATAGCGAATTAAATAGTGGTCTCCCAGTGGTCAAAATTCGACCATCCTTTATTTTTTTACTTTTCTGGAGTCCTCCTTCACTTGATTGTGCCGATTTTTATAATTTTCCGTTAGTATAATTTTCGAAAAACAAATCAATAAATGATGATTACTTTTGTTTCGTGCCTGCCTTATTGGTCTAGCGGGTAGCGTAAGCAACTGCTGATCCAGAAGTCTCGGGTTCGAATTCTGGATCAGACTGCTGTTGGGTTTTTCTCATAAGAAATTCTTAACAGCAGCCCGGAGTATGGAATACGGCGGTTTTTCTCACTAGTGTTTCGGAGAGCACGTTAAGCCGTCGGTCCCAGTTGTCATGAACACCTATGACAGTCGTTATTGGGAAGTCAGTGTCCTCAAATATACTGACAACTAGTTCCATTTTCAAATTCAGTTTGACGGCATAGGTTGCGGAGGTCTGATGCCTGTAGCTACATGGAAAACTGATATTCAGGTTAAGCCGGTTGAACTAGAAGCCGACCCAAATAATCTTCGGAATAATAAGGGCTAACTAGCAATCGTATCGCCTGATGGTAAACGATTACCGCCGCCCATAGATACCCGTAACACCAGAGGTGTCACAAGTGCGTTGCCGGCCTTAGGGGATGGGGAGGGGGATGAGGAGAAGGGTTGGATTATGGGCCTCCGGTATCCTCACTCACTCGGTGAAACACAGCGCAGGCGCTGTTTCACACCGGTTTTCTGTGAGGCCGTGGTATCACTCCGGTCGAGCCGGCCCATACATGCCGAAGCGTGGCTCTCCCACGTTTAACTATATCTTATTACTATCGACTTCATCACCATCACAAACAGTCGTTATCACTACACTGATGGACTGCTCTTCTTAGAAAGGGAGTTCTGGTCTATAACACGCTGACCAGAGGGTTGGTGTATTCCTCTTTTTACCCGACTGCGAAAGAAGGTTATGTTTTTCGAGTGTATGTAAGTATGTATATTTCTTTGGCAGTCCCTACAGGCTAAAAGGCGTGTCGTATTTTTATGTGAGTGGTGTCAATAGATTCGTCTTAATCGTGAGAGTGACATCAAAATATAACAAAAAAGTTTATAAAACATCTTTTCTTTTTTGTTCTTCAATGAATTGAATAAAGACGCCAGATATTCACGCACTCGGTTTTTTTTAATAATTCGTTACTCTTTTGCAGTGCTGTTGTCCTGTGTAATTTACTCCGTTTAGTCGACTCTTGTCCTTAATCGACTCTCTCATGGGATGAATAGGGGTGACACTTTGAATTCTAAGTCGATTTCCACACAATTTTAGTTGCCAAGTAAATTAAGCTTAAAAAAAGTACTGTTATATTAAGAACCTCACATGTTGTCTCCTCCGAAACATAAGCATCTGTGTTTTAAAGACGGGGGCTAGTCAAATTAGCAGAATGTGGAGGCGTTGCTAAATCAACCGTGTTATAGTCCGGGAGCTTGCAGCTTTGACGCGAGATGGCGTGTCTCGTAAATTTTATTTCAACGCGAATTTATTTTACTTTTTGCACTCCAACGAACATAGGCGTGTAATTTGTTCGATATTTGATAAGATTTCCGATGTGCTGTTGATATACGAGTGTTTATTTACGAAGATGTGTTTGAGAACATAATTTGTTTAAGTACAGATTTTGAAAATTGTATGATAATGAATGCTTTTCTTTTCTAATTTTGGAGCGTTTGTTCATCAAGAGAAATGAAAGAAAGGGCTTGTAAAAACTTATAAAATGAACGAGGATGTATTTATTTCAATTAGATAGTAACATATATTAATAAATATAAATGACGTGGACATTACATATGGATAGTAGCTGTATGATACTTTTTTTACCAGAGTTTACAAACAATAAGTAGTCATAAAAGTAATGACTAATGTGATCTATAAAGTGCGGCCTTATTGCTTATTGTTCTCATTTTAAACAAGTACTAGGTATTTTGATATCAGTTAAAATCATCATCATCAGATCGTTGTTCACAGTTGGACGTAGGCCTCTTCAAAAGCACACCACTGAGCCTGGTGTGTTTTTGGTATCCTGTTGTTGGCCCTCTTACGCAAGTCATCCCGCCAACTGGCCACGTGGTACCCTACACTATGCTTGCCAAGACGCACAGCCAGTGTCATCGTACCAGCATCGTAAGTAATTACAGAGAGTACACATTTGTTAAATAACAAGTTTTTACTAAAAGACCAAAAGATTACTATTCTATTAAATAAATATTTGAAATATTAATAAAATAATATGAAAAATATAAAATACATATATTACTTACATACAATAATTTCAAACTATGGGAGACCGATAATGCTAACACAACATAGTTATGAACTAATTGGGCACGTCTTACAGAAATCGGTAAGGCATTTTACACATACGCTGGTATAATAAACAATAAATATTTCGGATATGTAACACAACGCCACCTAGTCCCAAACTAAGCAGAGCTTGTATTATGGGTACTAGACAACTGATATCAATACATAAGCAATTTTTTTTGTGAATAAATACATGTTATACATAGAAAAACCCAAACTCTGAAACAAATATTTGCATATCATACAAATATTTGGTCCGACCCAGGCTTCAAGCCCGACACCTTAGACACAGCAGTCGCGTACATTACCACTGCGCCACAGAGGCAGTCGTGTCGTCATGTCGTATAGAATATGCATGTCGTATATTAGTTTATTAAACTAGCAAGTGTTGTATATTATCTTATATAAAACTTTTTTTTATGTGACGAGGTTTACCGTAGGAGAACCACGCTTTGGCATGCATGGGCCGGCTCGACAGGAGTGATACCACGGCCCTTACAGAAAACCGGTGTGAAACAGCACCAAGTGAGTGAGGATACCGGAGACCCATAATCCAACTCTTCTCCTCATCCTCCTCCCCATCCCCCAAGGCTGGCAAATAGTGACGCCTCTGGTGTTACAGGTAGCCATGGGCGGTGAAATCGCTTACCATCAGTTGATACATCTGTTCGTTTGCCAGTATTCCATAAAAAATGAGGTTTATGTCTAAAACTCAATCTACTAAAAATTAATAATGACACTTAATTTTCTTATCTAACAGGTCGGTTTACTCACTAATGAGAATCGCCTTTAGATCCAAAACTATTGTAATGTATATTAGAAAAAAGCATTTATACATTAAAAAAATGCCAACATTAGCAAAAATTTTCGAATCAAAAATCAGTCGTACAACTACCCCTGCGTCGAGCAGATCTCGAGTGACGTAAGAATAAAACCAAAGAACATGTGCAGGAATTTTTACCAATTTATTACGAGAGCTTTTGAAAATATAGTCTTAGAGATTGTGGATGATTTTCGAAGAGTTTGAGTATTTATTTTATTCTCCCGGTAATATTATTAAATGGGTTTTCTAAAACAAAAAATACAAATAGGAAAAGTGACCTAATTTTTTAAAATTTTGGATAGTTGATTTTTTTTTAATTGGCCCATTTATTCATAAATAATAAAAAGTAAAAAACGGAGTCTGACTTTTATGAGAGAGAGAGAGAGAGAGATAGAGAGAGGGGGGGGGGGGGGGGAAATAGTGGTAAGTTTCATGCAAACTAATTTTTTTGTACCAATCACACGACTTATATGTTAAAGTTATCTAGATTTAAATACGGGATGCAAAGATTTTGTACTCTAAAATTATGCAAACGAAGTAGTATCAAATTTTGGCCCAGTTAAAGTTTATATCCAGAATGGGTGGAGATAACTAAAATAAAAAAATATAATAAAATATATGGTCGACCTTGCACCACTGGCCAGCCACTTATATAAATTATAACGCATTTACATATTATATTACCAGACATTCCTGACAATTACCACTCTGGCTCCCGAGCTACAAACGCTTGTGTTCCCGAGAGCCAAACTTATACTTTCGTGATGCTCCTGACAAATGTACCACCCCGGGGCACATTTCTCAACCATTCCAGCCGCACATTTACTTAAACTTTGCTTATATTTCATTTTATTTCCCATGTTATTTTGTGGCTCAATGCTTTTATTGACGCCTGAAAAATTATGACAACAACGATTTCTTTATTGCCGCGTTGACTGCGAAGGGGTGAGGAAATATATTGCTGTGGACTGATATAGCTTGTTGTTTTATGTTATTTATAATAAATAATTTTATGACTTTCACTTTGGTTGGTTAAGTCGAAAAGTATGATGATAAGAAAGTGTTGTAAAGTTTAAATGTGAAGTGAGTGCTATTTAGCCATTTTCATCAAAAAACCCATAATATCCCACTGCTGGGCTCGGGTCTCAGGAGAAGGTTAAGGCCATACGTTCCCACGCTGGCCAAGGGCGGGTTTGGGATGGGTAAGTAACTAAGCTGTGGCTACGTAATCTTGCCGTTGGATGTTTTTAAGCCGCCCAAAGACCTCCAACTAAGCTCTACGACTTTTATCCCATGATAACAAACGGGACCGACTGCTTAATGTGACCTCGAATCACGGGGACGCTCATGGTAACATGCTACCAGCAGTCACCCATCTAGGTGCTAACCGCGCCGTGGTTGCTTACCCTCGGTGATTGTTTCTAATCACCGAGTGCAACTGGGCTATGAGCTCCTTTATTGATTTTAATAATCATATTTACTTTATTTATTTAATACTTTAAGCACTTTTCTACATCGATGAGCTTAATTTCTAAACCTTAAGGTGGTATGTAGGTAGTAAGTAGATACTATTTGCCACAATAACATCTTTTTTTGCGTTAGTGCAGAACCGTGATCCGTATAATCCCTGTGGTGTTGGATGACAGTAATGTGGTAATGTCACCACCACAACAGAACCCAGGGTGACATCAGGAGCAACTTACAAACTTATGGAGGTCAGCACTACTGCAAGGAGAAGGAAAACTTGAAGCTAATCAGATACCCACCAATCTGGCCAGCGGAGTGTGGCCTAACCTTCTTATTAAGATGAGGCCAATGTCTGGACGTGTTGGTGGTCCTCACCGTTAGGACACAGATAATACATGTTATACTGCCCACCAAATCATGATCATTTTTCGATCTTCAGGCGTTTTTCTAGCCTTTTATATAAATAAAATATCACTTGGAATGTTTAATATTGAGCTTACATTTACTTATGATAGATACAATACTACTACTAATTCAGCAAGGTATGGTCACGTCACGTGCGCAAAGTTTGACCAAATGGCGCGTGTTTTGCATAAAATATAACAGGAATACTGATGAACAAAACAATAATTTTGTCCAAAGAACAAAATTACAGTAGTAATAAAAATACGTAACCTATAAATATGTAAAAAAAACTTGACAAGTAAGAGTTCGTTCTAATTGATCCGTAAAGGACTAATATGAGAGCCTTTTATGTTTTGATACATCATTTGATATATATGGATATATCAGATGATGTATCCAAACAATCTAATATTAATATATATATAATAATGTAATATATTTTAATTACTTTACCTTAATATGGATTAAGGTAAATCCATAAGAAAAGGTAAATCCACATTATTAATCTCCCAATTATGCAGCCTACGTGGTAACTAGAATGTTATGATCGTGACCCCAGTATAATTTTACTTACTTTGCTTCTTACATGGTATAGATGCAGTTTCTTAGAACTGATCACCATAACCACTACCACCACTCCGCTAATACACCACAGCGGTGAGTTGATTTTCACACATCAATAAAACGCTCCTAAAACCTTTTAACATGCAAAAGATTTCTTTTGCATAATTGCTATAAAGAACTTAAACCAGATATATCTAGATAATTCCGACACAGGGGGTAACTACCGACCAATCATCAATTTAGTTCGCGTTACTAACGTCGTCGGTTCCAACCGGGTATAACCGGATTGAGCCGCCCCAGGCTCAGTGACAGACGATTTATGACGGATTCAGACGATCGGATGGCAGAATGATGGCTCCATGTATGGAAACCTATTTGTAGGCATTGTTGAATCTTGTTACTTTATTATGCACACACATACATCAATTTTATCATGCAATTGTAATTACTACGAGAGGTATTAGACACCCAAACCTTAGATACAATGTATGTAAAGTTTGTAAGATGTAACGGACACAAACGATACACAGACTCAGAATGATTTGACGATACAGAAAAAATAATGACGCTCATCACTCAATAATCATCATAGTTATTAGATACTTACTTATGAAATTGGCATTTTGTATGGGAAGAATGTAAAGTCGGTTTTTTAGTGTAATATGTATCTCGGTTATTGCGGCAAATAACTGTTCATTAATTTTCTGATTTTTACCTTTGAATAACAAACAACAAAAAAATGTAATAAAAATAATAATAATAAATAAATATTTTCACACATTTAAGTAAATAGTTCCAGCCGTTCACTCGTGATGAAGTGACGTAGGGAAATAGGGTTTCATTTTTATATATGTATTTAGATTTATCAAAGTATGTACCATTCTTATCTATGTACTTTTGCCATCTCATTAATAGGTCATTGTTTCTTTTATTAAAAGAAACATAATATACTGAACGCGCGATCTCAGACTCCTCTGGGACTCAAATCATTACAGCTGTCAAATAAATCACGAATAAATATGAAAAATGAATGAATTATCTATGTACCATTATGCATGTACTATTGTTATCTATGCACTTTTGCCATCTCAGTTGTATTTCATTGTTTCTTTTACTAAAAAAACATATTTTAATATACTGAATCCGCGATCTCAGACTATTCTCGATCTCTAATCACTAGAGCTATCAAATAAATCTGTGAATAAATATGAAAAATTAACGTTGAGACTTTTAGTTTTTTAATAATGTAAAACCTGCTGCCCAATCGGCTGTTTCAAAATCTTTTTGTGTCATACCGAATATCAATTTCTAGATACTACAAGAAATCAATAATTCATCCTTACTAATATTATAAATTCGAAAGTAACTCTGTCTGTGCCGAAAGAGACGAAGCCGAAAAGACAAAAGCTAGTTCTTCTAAATATACAAAGAAGTCATTTTACTCTAGGTAACCTAGAAACAGGAGATCGACGTTATAACGTGTATAGGGGTGCTCTTGACCCGGCCGCAAGCGCGGGCTTGAATAATGAGGAGTTGTTACGTCATAGTTGTGCAGTCGCACTTTGCTTTTTTATTATTATTCACTACTTGTTGTACCTTTTCCTTTATCAGTTAAAGCTATAGCGAAAAAGAGTTAGGTTTTAACGAGAGTCTGTGCCTTGTAATGAAGGGTTCAGTATGTGATTCAGAAATATATAGAATTTATGTGTAAAATAGTTTTACCACGTGTCTGCTTTGCGCTTCTAATTAAAATGATTATCAATCCGTCTGCGCCGCAATCAACTAGCTTTGACCTCTATCTTTTATTTCTTCGACTTCCCATTCTTACACACTTACCTTGATCCCTATTTACGTTTTCTGTGCTCTAATCACAAAAGAAATCTCCGCTCAACCGATAATCAGCTTGTCCTCGAAGTGGAGGCGGTGCTGCTCTGGAATGCACTCCCACTTTAAGTGAGTATGTCCACAATCCACATTCATTTGTAACATTACATTTATTTACATATATATAACTCTTAGCTTAGCTCGTATGTTGTTCTGGACAACTATAACCTTGATGCATTTCCTATATCTTCTATGGGGGAGAGAATGCCTATGGCATTAAGTCCATCTTATGTACACAATCGCATGTAATTTTATATAAATAAATACAAAAAGAATCTAAGCCAGGCTGAAATCTACCTTTGTGCCAAATTTCTTTTAGATCCATTCAGTCTGTCTGGTAGTAGAACTCAAAACAAACCAACCAAAGCCTCCTTTCTAAAGAGAGGTCTATGATCAGCAGTGGACTGTTGAAAGCTATTGACCATCATGATATTGAGTAATAATAAATCTATATCCTCACAAATCTTCGCGTTCATTATTGGGATGTTTATTTACGGCTAGCTTACCCGGCGGACTTCGAAAAGGCATGTTTTTTTCTAAATTTCTAAAAAGCTATATCATTTATGCCCGCTTCGGCTTCTTAGGTAGTACAATCGTGGACTAAAAAACGTATACTTTCTCATAATTCTCTTTAACAACTAACCTTATCCTGACAATTCAAAAAAACAATTCTCCAATTATCCAAAATCGGAAGTTATGCGCGTACGTAAGACTTGGTGTGAGTATTTTTAATCTACTTTGTAATATTATTATTTCATTGTACACTTTCCTCATTCTTTTAATAGTTTATCACCATTTTTTCAGGTGAGCATAATGTATAAATAAAGTAAATAAACAAAGTATACTTTTTTTTTAAATAGTAAACCATTTATTGTTATAATATAATTATTTTGGATAAATATACTTGTCTTGTCAATTCAAATGTACTCAATATCAATTTGAAAGATAACGCAATCGTGAATATTCAAACATTTTTAAGACTATTGAAATACACATCGTTTATTAAATATCGCAAAAAGAATTCATAATATTTAACAATAACGAGTATTTTCTTTGTATCGACAAAGAACGGTATTCAAGATAAGAAATAACTTGAGTCTTTTATGTTTAATTTTTTCATCAGTAACTTGAATTTATTAGAAAAAATTTTGCCGTCTTACGTTTCAAAAGAATGCTTTTTGGATGTTTTTAACGATGTAGACAAGACGAGTAAAAATATCGAAGGGGGATGTTACAATATTGAACAAAATATTTTACAATAATTTATTGTACAGGAATTTAAGGTAGGAACCAGAATATTAAAGATTTTGTTGCGCTTGATAAAACTCGCGCACGTGGCTACAGTTCATGAGGTTTCGGGTTCGAATCCTGGGTCGGAACAAATTTTTGTATCATCTGCAAATATTTGTTTCGGAGTTTGGGTGTTTTTTATATATAATATATATGTATTTACAAAAAAAGTATTTATGTATTCATATCAGTTCTCTGGTAGCTATAATACAAGATCTGCTTAGTTTGGGACTAGTTGGCGTTGTGTGTTAGATGTCCGAAATATTTATTTATTTTATCTCTAACACTTTTCTCATCATATCTGTATGTACATATATGTTGTACATAATAGTATATACATATATGTACATTTTTTTAATAGTAGTAGTATATATAATTAATGCTTGGGGGCGCAGTGGTAGCGTATCCAACTTCTGTACTTAAGATCTTGATTCATTGGTACGACCAAATGTTTGAACAATATGCAAAATTAAACTTTGGAGTTTGAGTGTTTTCTATGCCTGAATTTACAAAAAAAAACAGTTGTTTGTGGCCATAAAACAAGATCTGCTTAGTTTGTTACTAGATGGCGTTGTGTGTCAAATGGGAGAAATATTATTATCATTATTTTTATATCTTTTTTGTTCTCCCTTTTATTACAAAGAGGAAGCTAAATCTAACACACGGGCTAGGCCAAGTGTGCCAGGGGGTAATAATATTGTGATTCTGATCGAATCCATCACAATTTTGGTAGATTTGTAATAGCTTTAGGGGACGAATAAAGGATTTACTGACTCCAGTTACTTGCTTAAAATTAACTTATAGACAGAGGAACACCTGCTGGTACTCTGACTCAAATACTGGATAACAATGAGACTCGCTTTGACCCACAGCTCCACATACATGTATATCAGTTATCGCGGTGAAGCGTAGTGTATCTCCATTCCAAATGTCATTGAATCGCTGCAATCGCTGGTTTAGCCATGAAAGTTAGACACAGACAGATAGATTTACGATATTAATTATAGGAGCATTCCAATAGGCCGCCATAGTCGCCACGCTGCATAGCTTTTGGGATTCATATACCTAGGTTTTGAATTGTAAACTCAGTGTCTGAATTATATAATTTCGCACGCTTATATTTGTGTACGTGATTATTTGATACTTAATTAAGATAATGATTGAAATTTGACTAAGCTGATCAGATTTCAGTATTTGTATATTTATAAATAAACTTTTGTTATTATTTATTATGATCTTGCATTCTGCATTCAGGTTAGTTTCATCAGGATTGCGTTCATTTAACATCAGCTAGTTTTGACTGTTAATATGTGCCATAAAATGTTATTTGCATTTATACTAGTAAAACTGGCTGGAATCAAATTTATATTTACAGGTAAGAATATATAAGTATTTAATAATCTTATTACTTTTTATGTACACTACATTAAAGGCTCAAATTTATTTATATTTTATTTCCCAAGTATAAAGGGGGGGGGGGAAACGAGCAGACTTATCGCTTGACGGCAAGCGATTAAAGCCGTCCATGGACACCCACAGCACCAGAGGCATCACAAGTGCGTTGCCGGCCTTTGGGTGTCGTTTGTAGAGAACGACATTCTGGGACAGTCATTTCATTAGTGGGAGAAGAAAAACATTTAATTTCATTGCAGATGCCAATACACTGCCATACAAACGACAGTCCTCACTGGTGTTTTAACACTTGGTGGACAATGTAAGTAAGAATTCCAGAAATTCGTTAGGGGAATTTGGAGCTACTCTTTTCCCTAAATGATATATATTGTATTCCTATTAATGGAATAGTATCTTATCCTGATTTGCACTCAGATAAGAACGAATCTATTGGACTGACTCCCGTAATCATGATATCGGATAAAAAGGAATAGCTGATGCGAGAGGCATGGCCTCGTTGAACAAGTACAATTGGGAAAATGTAAGGTACATAATCTATACTTAATACCTTAATATATGCTTGTCTGTTTGTTATGCTTTCGGCTAAACTAATTTGGATGAAATTTACAATGGGGATTCTTTGATTCTTGAGGAAAGATATATGAGGCTACTATGTAGTATACGTAGTAGTATACATAACCAATATATACGCTGCCGGAGCCGCAAGGAAAGCAAGTAGTACATAACTCCATTTATAGAACGGGCTACTTGCATATGTCTTTGAACTAGAAAGGTTCAAGTTCTACGTCTCCGGAGACTATGGAAGACCTATGTTGCCTATTAAAAAGAGAATCTCCGGAGATTGTTTGCATAGATCACAGCAATTTTTTTTTTAGAAACACATGTATGATTGTTTCTTCTTTTGATGATATGGTAATCAGCCGGATCAGCTATTTCTGCCATTGTCAAGTATTTCGAGTCTTCAATTCTAAGTCTTCAAGTCTTCAAGTGTTCGTCGTGATGGAGTTAATGATAAAAATTACCAAAAAAAAATGTGGATGACATGAAATGGGGACCGTCTTTCGAAAAAGAAAACAACCACATGTATGATTATTTCATCCGTGTAGTTTTAGTCGAATTTGGATATTTCACTTCGGCTCCCGTCAATTGATGGGCCGTGTCTAGTTATAAAATATTACAATGCTAAAGTATAGTTATTTTTCTTCTTCTTTTGATTATATGGCTACCAGCCGTATCAGCTATTTCTGCCAATGTCAAGTGTTTAAAGTTTTTAAATCATAAGTCGAGTCTTCAAGTCTTCGCCGTGATGAAATTAATGATAGAAAACATAAAAACATTTCATCTCATTCACATTTTTTATATTTTTAAACACAAAAAGCTATCTCCTAGAGTACAATTATTTGTAGGTTTTTGATTTGTCATCTGGTTTTTACAGAAATGATACGTATGTCATGTTTTTGACAAAGAAAAGTGAAGCCTGGTACGCTAAAGTAGATAAAATAACTTTACGCCCAGAATACAATGATGATACATTGACTACGTTAGCCTTCTTAAACCAGGAACACGATTTAAAGAAGTTTGGAGGTAAAAATGTGTTCTTTCTCTTTAATAAGCCAATACTTCTTTAAATAGTTGTATTGTATAGTTTATTTATCTACCATATCTCTGAAGTTGGCCTAGTGGTTTCAGTGGTCGCCACACCGCTTCCTACTGCGCGAAGTCTTGTGGGTTCAAATCCTACATGGGACAACACTTTGTGTGATCCATAAATTTGTTGTTCTAAGTCTGGGTGTACTTTTTGTCCGTTTCATGTTCATTTGTAAAGATCCCCGTGGCACAGGAATGTATATTCCTAATGCGGGAGTTGTCTTTTTAAAGAAAGAAAGAAAGGAAAAAAGATATATGAATTTGTATTAAGCACCTACATTTTCATTTATGGTCCAGCAGTAATCGTTTGCTCATTTGCCCGCATATTACTTATCTATAACATACATATGTATGTTTTAGAATCATTTCAAAGTAGTAGAGCCACGCTGCTTTCAGCACGAACGGGCCGGCTTGACCGGGGTGGTACTCCCCTCTCATGGAAGACCAATCTAAAAAGAAAACATTCGTACCGTCTTGTTTCGTTGATGAGTGTGAGATCGGAATCCTAACGATGCAGAAGCATATTAATAGGCCAGTCACTATGCTGAATTCCTGTATTGTCTGTATTCACAATGAGTATGTTGACAACTGGTCTTGGATTCTGTTCATGCCTTCCATTAGGCAGAGCGGAATCACTTTGGTAGGCTCATATATAAATACATATAATGTGTTTAGAAATATTTTTATCAGCAATCTGACTACTATATATACAGGACATATATACTTAGGACATATACTTAGGACTTATACCTAGGATATATACTTAGGACAGTCATAATAATTTATTATCATTCAAATACTCGTTCCAGCATTAAACAGTATCCTTATTGACAGTTTGAATCGTTCGATACAGAATTAAATTCAACAAATATACAAATTTCCACGTTCATTTAAATGGCCCTGGGTATTATTTTGCTATTTATCATTATTATAAGCCCGAACGGCATTATCTGTGGCAATACAAATAAATTTGAGCTTTTCACTTGGTTATCGATGGAATATGAAAATAAGAATTGACAAATGAATTGACTACATGGTTGGTCTAGTGGTCTAAGCGGTTACGGAGGCCCTGCTATTTCATGGGCCTCGTCGCGGACCGCCTCCATAGTGGTCAACTCGGACCTCGTACCGGTTCGGGCCCAGATGAGGTATCTGGGCCTGATCCTCGAAGGTAGCTGGCTCTTCGACGAGCCCTTCCGACAGCTTGCTCCCAAGCTGGTCGACACTGCCTCCGCCCTAGGGCGACTTTTGCCCAATCTGGGTGGAGTCAGTGTCGCAACGAGAAGCCTCTTCACGGGGGTTGTCCGATCGATGGCGCTGTACGGCGCACCGGAGAACCGGAACCGGGAGGGGTCTGGATGGCGTAAGAAAGCGGTTCCCGGATCTCTCCCGTGTAAGGCGCAGAGTGGCACACCGTGATGGTTTAGTGGGTAGTCTGGCGAGTCAGTCAGGAGTACCACACGAAGCGAACGAAGTGCGTAAACGCATTCCACCACATAAAAAAAAAGTGGTCTAAGCGGTTGCTCGCCAATTTTTACTGCTCTAAGTGTTGTGGGTTCAAATCCTACATGGGACAATATTTTGTGTGATCCGAAAATTTGTCTGATATCTCTGGATGGTTTTTATTATGTTTGTGACCGTTTCATTTATGTTTGTGAAGTCCTCCGCGACCGACCACGCTTATTCGTAACGGAGGAGAAGTCTTTAAAAAAACATATGGTGATTATAGAAAATAATGTTCTGTTGAAGTTAATATCAATTATTGGGACTTGTTCTACTATTCTATGCTTAGTTGACACGGGCAACTTTGTCTGCGTCTCCCAAAAGTTTTCAGCTTATCGTGCACTTTACTAGGCGTAGTTCAATCTTTTCTGAATTAATGCTTCCATCAAACAAACGAATAAATTATCTTACCCTACTAATATTATAAATGTGAATGTTTGTGAGCGAACAGATTTGGATGAAACTTTACAGTAATATAGCTTAGAATCAGAATAACACATAGGCTACTATTTGCCGCGACAACCGATATAAACGCGGGCGGAACCGCGAGCATAAACTAGTCTATTATTATAGACAGATTTAAAAAAAAAATTATGGCAAAACTGCTTTTGCCTATAGCCTTCCTCGATAAATGGGCTATCTAACTGGAAGAATTTTTTATATCGGACAGTATCTCCTGAGATTATCGCGTTTAAACAAACTATTCAACTTTATATACTATAGTAGTAGTTTTAAACTGTACTAAGTCCATATCCACCTATATTTTAAATAATAAATAATTACAGAAGAGCTAGGTCTCAGTATTTAAATATTTTTGACCACTTAGAAGACCCCTGTAACTAGACATATTATGTAGATGAAATTTTTACCATAATAAACCTCTTTTCAATTTCATAAAAGCCTTAAAAAGTAAAAAATATACAACCAGAATTGTATTTTAGCTGAATTGAGGGACTTTTTTTATTTCAGCTGGATACGAAATGGATGCGTCCAAAGCACTATCATTGCTATAAAGTTCGTTTTTCAAAAGAAACGTGTATTTTTCAACCCGGCATGGCGTTAGTTCAATACGCTGATGGAAAATATACGTTGGTGAGTATTTACTTCTTTATTCAAACATCGCACGTGAATAGGAGAGAGCCACGCTTCGCTACTGTGGGAAAGCCACGCTTCGGCATGCATAGGCCGGCTCGACCACAGTGATACCACAGCCTCACAGAAAACCGGCATGAAACAGCACTTGCGCTGTGTTTCACCAAGTGAGTAAGAATACCGCACGCCGGTATCCCAATTCTGCTCCCTTTTCCATCCCCATAGGCCAGCAATGCAATTGTGAAGCTGTTTTTGCGGAAATCCAACGGCGGCGATAATCGCTTACCATCAGGCGATACGTCAGCTTGTTTGCCCCTTATTACTTAAAAAAGTAAGTGACCCAATTTTCTTCTAACAAAGTAACGGATTGAACCGTTCCAATACATAGATATGTTCACGTCGGGTTTTTTAAACCCTACTCATTCATAATTTTAGTTTCAATTCCAATCTAAACTTTTTATGAAAGCAAATTATCAATTGCTAAGATTGCATAAGCTCAATCTTCGTGTATTTCAGATGGGATTGAGTGTATGGGGACCAGGCTGTTCGCTCCCAGCTCGATTCATAGACTTTGAACATTTCGTACCCTGGATAATGTCTAATATGGAAACTCGACGTACTTTTTGGAAACCGGAAAGTATTGGGATACGGCCTGATAGGTATCGAGATAAGTGGATGCTGTGGAGACTTAATGACCAAAGCTTGGCATTGAGACCGCGTAAGTGTACAGAGGAAATTTTAGGTAATTTCTGTATTTTAATCACTGTTTATGGATTTAGTTGGGGTTAATTTCCGTGTCTCGTACAGCATATAAAGCGGTCGATTCTGCACCTGATCTCGCCCCGATTGTTTCGGAAAGGCTTCTAATTGTGTCAGTGAGGGAACAGAAAGTGCGAAGAAGAAAGTATTAGCGCATACACTTGTGCACTATAATGTCTCCTGCGTAGTTGTCTGGTTTCCGTTGAGATTGGCCCCGATGGTCTAAATCGGATAGGAATATATCATCATTAAAGGTGTAAAAGAGAGTGGTTGTATGATAGAAATTATTATTATTATAGAACTAGTAATAGAGATTGTCCGCGTGGTAATGAATACATAGAATATAGAGTGCCACCATTCCGGCTATCCCTGGAAGCTGATTCAACATCATGCACAATCCTCATTTATGTACCTGACTAATATATTATTATAATTCTAGTCAAACTAAAAGATGATCTAGAAAAAGAAACTGTTCATGGCAAATGTAATGATGAAAACATGAGAAGCGACCAGCTTATTTATAAGGAAGTTACGGAATTCACTACTAGATGGGGATTGAATCCAAGGACCATAAAGGCCACAGCTGTATATGGGGTAAGTTTAAAGTAACAAATTATAGCAAACTTATAGTTTGAAAACTTCTTCCAAAGTTTGTCAAAGAGTTGGTGCTGTAGGTTAGACCAAATTTTGTATCACAAAAATCATATCAATTATTACACCTGGAAGAGCAATCAACATTGACGGATGTTGATAGTACCTTGTTAAACATAGAAAAGAACCTTTCATTAGAATGGAGCCTTAGACTTACTATACCACGTTCAGGCAGACGGACAAGTTGGTTTTTTTAAACCAACCTGTCCGTCTAACTGGATTAAATCAAGTTTTCCTCAGTTTCCAGTACTGCCTGTCCTAAGTAATTTGCTCCGTCAGTCAGTTTTTACTTTTTTATTTTTTCCTTAAAAAGGAAGAAAGTAAACCATATCCTTATTCTTCCAGCTATCACTATATGATCAAAATTTTAATAAAACTCATTACACTTGCGTCCAAGTAATTGCAAAATGCCATAAAAAATCTGACAGTAAATTAGAATATACAAAAGGCTTTGAAGAGACCGATATTTTTCAACCTTATGTTAAAGTTTTACCTGTAAACCCTACATCAAATCGAGATGTCTACCCACCATATGTATATACTATAAAAGACTCTTGGGAGAAGTATGAGTACGAAGTGATTGGAACCGACATTACTCATTTAATCTTTAGATTCGAATTTGAAGATCGGGGCCTGATTGAAGTGCAATTTTATGGAAATCGAACTGATGCGTATCCACCTATTGTAACAACAAGTAAGTTTTATTATATTACAATTATTTGTTTTTTTATGGAATAGGCGGCAAAAGAGCAGACGCATCGCCTGATAGTGGGCGATTATGCCGGTACTTTGTTCGGCAACAGTTTATTCTTTATTATTTTCTTGTTATTATTGTGGTGTGTGTGGTTATTATTTTCTTGTGAGGGCAGAAAGATTCTAACAAGCGCACATTTATAGACTGCTAACCATCTTAATGATGGGGATTCTTGTTATTTTTAATATTGTAAAAGCAAAAATAATACAACGTAATGTAGAAAATGAAGACTGATGTTCGCAATCCTTTTGTTACAAATGAAACTTCACAATACTATCTTTCCCAAAATATTCAGCAAAAACTTTAGTTATAAGATGTTGTTTGCAGCTCGACAACTCGAAAACTATTTAGTTCATACTGCACAAGGCCTTATAAGCACTTGGCCGATATTAAATACTTAATTACATATTAGGTATAACTTTGATATCGCTTATTACTTGATTTTTGGTGGACTGATGACAGACTTTCCTGATGAAAAAAACAAAGCTCTGCAATATAATAGTAGAGTGAAAGCCGATCCCAACTTAGTCAAGAAAAGGCTTGGACGATGATGATGATGACAGTATGAGTGATAATAACTTACACTGGGTTTCTGTTATAGCTAAGCTGGATTACCACAAAATTTACAGCTGTACTCGATGGCGTCGACCATATAAAACTCATACAGTAAAGCCCCATCGACCTTACATTTATAAAGACACATGGATGTGGTTTATTAGTTATCCGTACACAACAAGGTCTAAAACATATGAGCCAACGACAACCACAACAAGAAGAACAAAACGAAGAAAAGGACAAAACGCGAGTTTATCGACTGCTTATTGGTGGAATAAATGGTGGTATTTCCAGACTGTGGGATCTCCAAACTTGGACAAGGATTGGTGGAAAATAGACAAACGTTATCTCAGCCGAAAAACGACCACTTTCGATATAGGCCTCACCTAAGAATCTCCATAATAACTGGTCATGGACTGCCCACACCAAACGGCTTCCCACATACATCAACAGGTCGTCAAATCACCTCGTAAGGGGGGAGGGTACTATGTAGTCCGTTTTCCGGTACGTGGACGCCACTCCAGAAGTGTTTTGCCTCCGTTTACGACGTAATTTGGTGTCGTAATTTAAGAAGTTGGCTACAGCGAAGTTTGGCACTTTTGCAGTGTGATCATTATCATCATCACGTGATCACGCGATGATGCAATAAGGTAGTGTTCGTTATTCGGCCAACGAGCATGTTTTACGTCAGACATTTTGTACATCTATTTCTTAATCGTTTCACTGTGGATCTGTTATGTATTTTGTGAATTGCCTATAATTTTTACAATACAGACAGTGAGTGAGTGAGAAATATTTCGAATTATTAAATCATTTGTTTGTTTAGTGTATTAATTGTAAAATAAATAATAGACAGTGGTATTGGCTACCTCCAACTTGTTTTGTTTTATTTAATTCTGACTCCTGTTTTCTAAAACAATGCATTCTCAGTCCAAGATTAGAAATGGTGAATAATGGGAAACAAGAGTAAACCTAAAGTAGGTCCAAGAATAAGTAAATATTTTCGGATCTTTGACACACAAAGCTATCTGGTCCCAAGCTAAGGAGAGCTGGGAGAGTACACGCTAGGAGTAACAGAGTTGTGGGAATTAGACAAATGATGTACATGCATACTTTTCTTTCTTTCTTTTTACAAATTCATAATATTAAACATAAAAAACAACTTAATTCCGAAACAAATATTTGCAGACCAATAAAAGATTTTGTGCAACTCGGGACACGAACCTGAGACCTCAAGCACAGCAGCCGCATACGCTACCACTGCGCCATCGATACAGTTAAAACCGATATAATACTATGGTGGTGGTGTTGTTATAGGGGCACTATACTAAATTTCAACTGTCTAACTATCACGGCTCATGAGATAAAGCCTAGTGACAGACAGACGGACAGACAGACGTATTTAAAAAAAATCTTAAAGTCTTAGTAATAAGGTTCCGTATGGTTCCGTACCCAAAGGATAACCTTTGGGTACGGAACCATAAAAATTAATATGAATTATGATCGAATTTCGACCACCAGGCGAACTAGAAAAATAAAAGATTCAGAATGTCTGCGTAATATAATAGAGTTGACAATTCATTCTAGATATTATTCTCCAAAGTTCTTAGAAATACAAGTGGATTATTAAAACCTGTTCTTGTTGATTATGATAATTGGTACATATATATGTTAGGATGAGTTAGTAGGTAGGTACAGATAGCAACGGTTATAGCTAGGAACGCGAAACAGTTTCAACACACGACCGCTCGAGAAGTGTCAAGCGCACCGCTCAGCCGGTGAATCATTGACTCTGTCGAGTGCCGGTAGATGGCGCTGGCGCCATAAATATTTATACTTCCGGTGTAATAAATATTTAATGTTACACAATCCTGAATTATTAAATAATGATTGTATGTTGTCAATCATCAGAATAATTATGACAAACTATGTTTAATATTATCTGATAAGTCTGGGAGGTTAGTATTGAATATGATCAATAATGTCAGATGTATGGCGCCGGTTGGAATAATGCGGGGACATTCATATCCTTTCTGTTCTACTGGATGTGCATTGGAGAATATTATAAGTTTGTGCTAATATAATGTGTTGCTGTGATACATATCCACTTTTTTTTATAACTTCACACATATTATACATATAAAACACCCGTATTCCGAAACAAATACTTGCAGATCGTACAAGCGTTTGGTCCGACCCGGCAATCAAACTCGAGGCCTCAAGCATAGTAGTCGCATACGCTACCACTACGCCACCAAGGCTGCCAACATGTGTTTATAGTCATTTCGTTGGTTTTAAAATACAGTTTACAAATAGGGTAATTAAAAGGTATTTCTAGGGTAAGTCAAACTCTGAGTTAATGCTTTTGTATTTCACACAGAGACTCATATCATGCACACGCTTAAGTTTCTCGTTTCCCACTGGGGAGGCGAGGGATTTACGGATAGGCGCAGAGATATAATATAGATATTCGACAGCAAAATTATAAAAGTTAGAATATCCTTTTTTCTGAAACAGCCATGTTTATATTTCTTAATATGTATGTATTTATTAGTTTGGTTAAAGTCTAAGAGTATGACAATAAAATATTGATATGCATCCTTTGACTAAACGTTTTATTTGATTTAATTAGCATACAACTGAACCATTTGTTAAGCACTTTCCGGCGGTTTCTTTTTAAAAAGGGTGATGCAGAGCCAACATAACGCAGATGCACAAAACTAAAAATATATGCTGATGTGATATGTCAATAAGAAATAATTAAACCATAAGTAATAATTATATTAATACATATTATGAATACGTATTTAAATACATACACTTAAATACATATAACTACACACATACATAATATATACGCAATATAAATTCTATATGGAGACAGTACGATGGTATCAAGGTTGATCTGATAGTGTAAAAAAGGTTTCTACAATAAGTGTTTAAAATTTGGCTCGTTCAATGGAGTAATTTACTTAGATGTCAAATCCACAACGCTCAGTACCATAACACTAACTCTAAGCCACCCGTGAAATCATTAACTATGCCATGTGAGATACAGAGCAAGTCAGAAGATTGTGGTTTTTTTTTTTTTTTATTTAATCTGCCAAAATGACTCTGCCCTGCCTGATAGAAAGCATGAGCAGAATCCAAGACTGGTGGTCACCATCCTTAATGTGAAAAAGAACAATGCAGCATGGTGACCCACACTATGGCGGCCTGGTGAGATGCTTTTTCACGCCCCGCTTAAAGGACCCGGGATCATAGTGGAAAGGAAACACGTGCGCTGGTAGTGAGTTCCAGGTTTTGACCGCTCGGCACAAGAAGGAAGCACCGAAGAGATGAGTACGAGAACGTATGTCTTCCACTTTAAAGCGGTGACTTCTAAGGCCGGCACGTGTTGTTCTGTAGAGGAAGGGAGAGGGGGGATCAATTGGAAGAGCTCTTCAGAACACTCACCATGGTAAAGGCAATAGAGATATCTCTACGCAACTGTAGAGGCTCAAGGGTCTCAATCTCAATCATGGGTTTATCCTTTCCACCATTCCTTATGATCTTTTTGATTGAAATGCCACCAATGATTCCACCAGTGCTTACTGGTGGTATCATTGGTGGTGTTGGTAGTTTCCGTCGGCTTTGCTGTTGTTCGATTTGTAGTGGTTTTAGGCCCTTTAATATACCACCAGCCGTCATAGTAATAATCAGGTGGAGGTGTTGTCACATTCACAGTTATATGGGGTCTTGACTTTCGGGGTGTGGTTTCGACTGTTTGTGTTGCTGACGTCGTCGATGCTGGACAAGAATAAATAATAATATGTTCATAAATAAATATGTTCAGACATTTTAACACACAATGCCATCTAGTCCCAAACTAAGCAGAGATTGTACTATGGGTACTAGACAACTGATATTAATACTTATATACTTATTTTTTTTGTAAATACACACACCCAAACTCCGAAACAAATATTTGCAGATCATAAAAACATTTGGTCCGACTCAGGAATCGAACCCGAGACCTCTTGCACAGCAGTCGCCTTCGCTACCACTGCGCCACAGAGGCAGTCTGCTGGACAAGAAATAAAAATAATAAGGTTATTATTGATAATGATGTTTGGAGCAAAGTTCTTATAGAATAAATATGCTAATATATTAAGTAGGATAAGTTCATACCTAAGTTCATCAGAAACAATCTAACTTTCCTCCTTTTTACAACATTTATTTGGAAATCCACAAATGTGTACATTGATATAAGGTTCAAATTCATTTATTTTATAGCTGGCTATCTGCCAGAAAGTAACGTAAGCGGGAAAAAAAAGGAAGTTAATTGGTGTAGTAAAAAGCATAGAATAAGGAAGTGTATAAAATCGAGAGTGAGACACTGACAAAATTATGTATAAAAAGTGATTTAAAACCTATAATAAAGCTACGCTGGATGTATATAGACTTTCCTGATATGATATGGATACCATTATCTTACGGAAAACTTACTTCCTCAGTTAATAATAATAATACTAAAATAAATTATTAGAGATCTAATAACCTTATATATAAATGTCACAATCATGTACACAAACACACAAAACACACTCCCGCACATACATAGACACTCACAGTCTGTGTGTGTGTGTGACACACACACACCCACAGATGCAAATAACTATAAATGAAATTTTATTGTTACTTTATTTGTTATTCTTCTTTGCATTTATATATTGGGTATATAATAGTAATATAAGGTTCCATCTAAGTTGTCCCAAGAGATGGGAGCCTGGTGATCTGTAGCACAGGCTTTCATAATATAGACACCAGTCTCTCATAAAGGAATAATTTTTACACATTTTTTTACATTGTATTGTATTACTAGACTTGTACTTTCCTTTGTATAAGATTAATAAGTAAATTATTAATATTAAAATATTATCTTACGGGAAACTGGTAATAAAAATATTCTGTCCTCATTTTTTTATGGCCGTATCATGTCGTTAACATTACCAAAGGCACTATGATTTTGGTATTTTTATCAACCATTACATGATTATTTTGCATATTTGATACCTGCACTATAGGATCCCTATCTGAGTAAATCATATAGAATGAGCGTAAATGTCGGCACTTCTGTATTTATCATGTATTTTAATACATAAGAACTTTACTTGTAGTGGTTCTCAATTCGGTCATATGTAACGATTGCCGATTTAAGTCTTTTTAAGTCAAGTATTAAACTTAATATTATTTGTCTATGGACTTAGTTATGTACGCAGTGGTTGAACTTACTTGTAGATTCAGTTGTTGGTTCAGTTCGTTTGCCAAAGAAATCCACTTCAAACTGAGCATTTGTATCAAATTCAAATCTAAAAATCAGATGAGTGATCTCAGAGCCAAGGATTTCATAATTGTATGTTGCCCAATGTTCCTTGACAGTGTGAATGTAAGGCTTATAGACATCTTCCATGAATGAAGAATGTGGTATAGGAATTCTTTTAATGTATGGATCTAAAGGTGCATGCTCTCCGAAGCCTTTTGTGTACTCAAGTTGAGAATCAGACTTTTGTTTGCATTTAGCCAGAACTTGGACGCAAGTATAATTGGATCTGTCAAATTGCAAATTGCAGAGAGATAGCTGAAAGAAAGAGATATGTACTTATATATTATTTGTAAGGGATTTTTATTGAAAGTTATTGATAATCTTACTCATAACGTATTAATTTGGTGGTTTAAAAGCTTAATAAAACAGAAAAGGACTTACAGCATAAACAGCTAATACGCTCATATTCAAAAATGGATTCATATCTGAGAAGTCTGTCACCTCCCTATAAATCAGTTCACCATCCGTCAAGTCATCACATTTACCGTGTACTATTTCCTTTTCCATATCACCAGCGGTATTTGGATCAACTGTGAATATTGTCAATATCTAGAATATTGTCTACTTGATGAGTTTGACGTTGGCACAAAAATAATAATGATGGCCGCTGGGTCGTCTGATTTCAAACTGGATAAAGCATAATTGTTAAACTGACAGGCTAGTATTTGATACATTTTACTTTCATTTGATTACTTATGTTACTAACTTAAAGAGCTGTAATCATTCGAAATGGCGAACTGAGACGAAATTAAAAAAGAAGCGTTCCTTAAAATTTTAGGTGAATTACTCTAGTCAGCATTGATAAATCAGTCAGGAGAAACAATTTAATTTCTGTGGATTAATTTAGACAGATGTTATTACCAAAATTTAGCAAACACTTACGTGGTCTCAAAACCAATCCTTTTTCGTCTGTAATTCTCTGCAGCATCCATCGATCCCTACCTTTACGTTCAAATTCCAATTCATCCATTTCGTCCATTTTCCAGGCCTTTCGAGTTGGCCTTTTTGCTAAATTGGACATAATCCAGGGCACGTAAGGTTCAAACTCAATGTATCGAGCAGGGAGCGAGCACCCAGGGCCCCATGCACTAATTCCCATCTGAAATCATAGGGAATACTTGACCAATTTTATTTGTCATGTGGCTGGAAAGTCCAGTAATAACCAGTTCTTAAGGTATTCTTTAAAGGGTGTCAAGTTCCTATTTGTGTTCTTCCTAGTAAGTATTTACGTTTTCATCATCATGTTGGACGTAGATCTCACCTTAGTAAGGAGGTTAGAATGTTGCACGCTGCTCACATTAATATTTTATCCTTCTATATAGTAATGTCAAGCAATTTTGAGCTTTAGTTACTAAACCAGAAGAAAGATATATTCGTATAGAGCATTGTATATATGTTACCGTAAGATTGTATAAACCGTTACATTTTAATTTACCTGGCGAGATTGTAAACAGGCGAAAAGTTTGTCAACTGTGACATACTGCTTACAATATACCGTACGTTTGTAAGTAGGATTAAAATATATCGAAGTAAAACCGTCAGTAGGCCGTTCTATGGCCACAGAGCCAGGTTAGGTGACAACTTCTTTGATTAATCACAAATTCATTTTATTGCTACAACAATTTAATGTTCCTAATTCTAAAGATGAAAGGTATTTTTAACATGAAATCATTTTACAATCAAAGAAATTCAATTTACGTTACATTCAGCAGTAAACATATATGGCGGCGCGGCACATATGCTGTTCAACCAATCAGCACGAAAGATGCGATCCATCGCATCTTTCAAAATTTTTCATATCAAAATTTGACGGTTTCACTTAGATAGATTATAATCTAGCTAAAATGATGCGTTAAATGGTAAGCAATATGTTACAGTTCACAATCTTACAACTGTTTACAATCTCGTGAGATAGATTACAATCTAACGATTTTGAAAATCTGACAGTAACATATACAAATAACAAAAGTTACTTACTAGAGAAAATGTTCCTTCGGCGTAGTAAACTAGAGCCATGCCTGGCTCAAAAACACATGAAGTCATACTGTACCTAACGCGATAGCAGTGAGAGTGTTTTGGACGCAACCATTTCGAATCCAGCTGGATAGAAAAATATTTCATTTAATCCAGATTATTGTGATGTACCATTTTTAGCCTTATGAATAAGAAAATAAAGTTCTTGTGTAAGACACATGACAATATTATGACATTTGTATACTTTTGACTACATAGCGAATTGTATTCATAAATTTTGACGAAAATGAATTTGTTGGTGTGATGAAAGCAAAAACAAGCAGGCTTAAAGTTTTCGGACAGTATAGAATAGATAAAACGTAACTACAAATCGTTTTTCTCATTATTTTAGGGTTCAGTACTCAAAGAGCAAAACGAGACCCTATTACTAAGACTTCGCTGTCTGTCTGTCTATCATCAACAACCCATAATGTCCCACTGCTGGGCTCGGGTCTCCTCTCAGGAGAGGGTTAAGGTTTGGTAAGGATTGTTTCTAATCACCGAGTGCAACTGGGCTATGAGCGCCTCCGGCTGTCTGTTTCCAGGCTGTATCTCATGACCCGTGATAGTTAGACAGGTGAAATTCTCGGGGATGATGTTTTTCTGTTGCCACTATAGCAACAAATACTAAAAAATAACAAACATGATTTGATTTAAATTTGATAACCAATAAGTACAACAAGCGTGTTTTTTTGCTCGATATTGATAACGGCAACAGGTAGACGCTTAAAATGTATGTAATAATGGTACGGAACCCTTCCTGCGCGAGTCCGACTCGGAATTGTCCGATTTTTATGTATGGGCTTGCCAAAGTGACTCTACTCTGTCTGATAGAAAGCATGAGCAGAAACAATACAGCATGGTGACCCACACAATGGCGGCCTGTTGAGAAGCTTCTGCATCATTGGGCCTTCGGTCTCACACTTACCAACGAAACACGACTGCACGAATGCTGCCCTTTTAGGGTAATTCATTAAAATCAGCGAAATATGTGAAGTATTCCAATAAATTTAATTCAAACTTATTTTTTTTAAATGAATATTTTAGTACGATCTAGCTAAACAGCAATTTCGAAAATAAAAATGCAATTAAAGCCTGTCTTTATAAGATCCTAAGGCCAATATTACCATGACGATGTCCGCACGAGCTCCTCACTTACCTCCTCTTCAATATAAAACCTTTGACAGTCACTTAATTTGATATTTTCCATCTGATATATCGTTTGCTCCAAAATATTATTACCTGAGAAAGAAATGGGACGTATAACGACAACATTAGTAAAAGTTTTGAAGTAGAAAATGAAACTCAAAATGCAATCAAACTAATATTTTTAAAGTTAAAGTTTGCGAGTGTGTATTACTTTACGTTTACAGCTTCTAGACTAACTTTTGGTGTACAGCTATGGAGATAGCTGACAATCTGGATTAACACATAATCTATTTTTGTACTGAAACAATTTCCGTGAGTTCATGTGGAATGAGGAAATGATTGAATTAAAGAAATTTAAATTTAAAATAACTGCCATAAAGTTGATGTTAGAATTATTACAAGTGAAACCATAATATAACCCAAATGATTGGCGAACCACGTGTAATTCTTGGAAAAAGTCAAACTTTTTGCTCAAGCACATTGAATTTCCTCGCGTCCACGTCCTTGGAGAATTCCTACTGTTAATAAGTTAGATTCATATATTTTTCAATTTATTCTAATCAAGAGTTTTTAGGCGAAACAAAATTATTTCGAAAATCAAAATTAGGATATCACAAAGGATTACAAGGGAAGAGAGTAAGTAAACACAGCGGGGAAATTCGTAAACTGTTTTTAAATTAGCTACAAAAGTGCGTGGCAATTTTAGTTTGTGATTTCTTTACCTCGCCGAAAAGAGTTTATCAAAAAGATTGAGATCGAGACTCTCTCAAAAGATACAATATTATATAATATTTTTTTATTGATGTCAGTTAGATCCTAGAAAAATAAATTGACTTACGATTTGTGTACCCAATCGTCAATACCTGACCTCTTTTTGAGGAGGTATCGCTGTAGTTAAACCACATTAACTGGTACCCTGCAATGTAATTACACCCAAAAGAACATTTAGTCAAGGGCGTATGATAAAATCCCTTCTTGATTCATCTTGGGTACCTATGGTTGATATAAAACGAATAACGTAAAGCTAGTAGTTCCAAAAGGAGTTCCTTGGACTGCCGATAGTCTTAGAGGTACGTATATAAAACATAGTTTTGGGTCATGAGTGAGGGTGGCGTTAACACTGAACACATAAATATATAAAGTACGAGAAAATGTCAAGTACAAAAGCGAGTTTCACCCAAAACTTAAGTTTTCATGGGTGAATAGAGTATAGCAGAAAAACTTAAGGCTCTACAGTCATGCGTTGAAACCATTTTTTTATATAATAGCTGCTGAAATGACTCTTCTCTACCTAAAAGAAACCTGGAGCAGAATCTATAAGTAGTAAGTATAAGTATATTTAAAATCATCATGTGCACTGATGAGGGCTATCTTACTTACTTATCAAGTTTTCGTTTTACAAAACGTACACGGTAGACAGTACACTGTCTGGTCAGGTCAGAAGATTTTTGTAGATCTTAGCACAGAAAATTTATGTTTTTCAAGTAGTTGATAAATCGAAGAGTTAATATTTACCTTTAAAGTTATATGCATCATATTTCAAAGTTAGTAAAGCTATAGTCGTCAATGTCTCGTCGATATACTCCGGGTGTAAAATGTAGTTTTCAACTTTTGCGTACCACGCTTGTTTCTTTTCTGTTAAAAACCTCACAAACGCGTGATTTCTGGAATTGATAAATAATATACATGTTATTCAAATAGTTCATCAACATACTTACGTATTTCTAAATACATGCATTAAGTAATTGGCCTGTTGGTCTAATAAATCGGTGACTCTAACTGATAAACTAAAGGTGATGAGTTCGATGTTCGCCCTGGACAAATGTTTTTTTTTTCTGTTTTATGGAATGGCAGACAAACGAGCAGGCGTATCGCCTGATCGTAAGCGATTACTGCTATCCATGGATCGGGTTGGGGTATGGGCTCCCAGTATTCTCAATCACTTGGTGACACACAGCGCAAGCACTGTTTCACACCGGTTCACTGTGAGGCCGTGGTATCACTTAGGTCGAGCCGGCCCATTCGTGCCGAAGCATGGCTCTATCACGTTTGTGTAATGAGCACGATCATTACTTCTGTCTGGATGAAAATGATTTGATTTATATGCTTATCAGCAGTCACAGCACAGGCTCTACTAGTATGAGATCCAGACTGCCATATGTACCTTGTATCGTGGGCTCGGAACCACAGCTTAGGCGCCGGATGTAGCAAATTGATCTCTATCCTCCATAAGCGCAAGCCTGGGGATGTCAGGGGAGGCCATCTGTCAGCCTTGCAGAAGCACGCCTGAGTGTAGGCGCAAGCGCTTTTTTCTTTTGTAACAAGCAAAGGAAAGCACACGAGGGGGCCATCTACAGATCGTAGGTGACCCTTAGTACGTCAGGATTCCAGATATTTCCTTTCGAGGGTGTACTTGGTTCCCCGGCTTCTGGTAGAGAAGGTAGCGTACGGTTTTAGTCGGTTCGACCCAAGATCCACATCACCACATCAAGGTATCCGGGGGACTTTCCGCACAAAAAAGGGTAGAATAGAACTTATGACCTCTGACTTAGTAGCTATAGTGACAAGTGACATCAACATCACGTCAATAATCTTTTCCAGTCCATTGCTGGATTTTGCTTAGAAAGCTGCAGTGGTAATTAATCCTCTTTGTCGGCTGTCCTGAAGCCACTGAGTCCCTTGAGTCTCTGCAGATGCGTAAAGATTTGGCCTCTATGATAGTCTTTTATCGCTTTTATTAGAGAGTGTTCTGAAGAGCTCTTCCAACAGGGGGGGCCACTACCAGTTCTCCATTCCTCTACATGATAACACGTCACCTTGGGAGTCACCGCTTCAGAGTGGTAGAAATATGCTCTCGCACTCATTGCTTCGGTTCCTCCTTCCTGTGCCGAGCGGATAAAACCTGGAATTCTTTACCAGCGCACGTGTTCCCTTCCCACTATGATCCCGAGCCCTTTAGTTGGAGCGTGAAAAGCATCTCATTAGGCTGTTTTAGTGTGGCTCACCATGCTGCATTGTTCTTATTCATATTGAGGATGGTGACCACCGCTCTTTTTTGTTGGCCTATTATACCACGCTCACAACATCAATCTTGCTACCTACTACATGTAAATGAAAAAGAACGTGTTACTTACTTAACATTTTCCCAATTGTATTTGTTTAATAAGGCCATAGTCTTGGCATCAGCAATTCCTGTTTTTTCTGATATCATAGTTACAGGAATCACTTTATTAATTGTTTCCTTATCTGAAAACATCAAAAAGAAAACAATAACTATAAAAGTCTGATATTTCCTTTTCTTTTTGTGAATACTGAAAAATTCTCACACCTTCAAGAAAAAAGCGTAACTATTTCTAAAAAAGCCGGCAACGCACTTGTGGGGCCTCTGGTGTTGCGGGTGTCCAGGCGATACGTCTGTTCGTTTGCCCGCTATATCTTAAAAAAACTTGCTGCTGCTAGTTTTCCTCTTATATCGCAAATACGCAAAGTCATTGATTAAGAATACGGACTGTTACCACCCCTATTTATTAAAGAGTTGACTTTGCATGGCAACGGTACTTTAAATAAACTGAAAACTTAAAAAAATCCTTTGCCAACTGGTCTTTTCGTAAGGAAGTGCTTACTAATTGATATTGATATTGCTGATGATGATCTTAAAAACGCTCCTAGAATAGTCAGGCATTCACTTTCATATCCAGTACTACTTACATTCTTTTCCAAATGTTAAAACCCCAAACCAGGGTATAGGTTTCTAAATCAGCGAATCTGAATATTTGGTAATCCTTCCGTATTGTCGTGTAGCGGCATCTGAAATCATCAGTCACTATAAAACTGGCTATGCTGGTAAAATCGTAAATTATACTATACTGTCGTGTTGGATGGATCGCGAAAAAACCCTCTTTTTTGGAAGAAAATAAGTAACGAGTAAATATATATTTAAAGATTACTAGCTGACCCATGCCCATTTCATTAACCGCCCGCTTTTCCCATAATAAAATGGGGCCTATGTTACTCCTGAATAGTGTTAATTTTTGTTTGTGAAAGAATTTTCAGAATCGCATTAGTATTTCCGAAGATTGCTCACTAAAACCACACAAATGAAATTAGATATTATACTCTTTATAATATTAATATAGATAATATAGTTTTCAACTCTTCGTTTTTCTTTTTTTACACTTAACTTTATAATTTCTTTTAAGTCTATAGTTAGTACATAGTTTTCTCTATCATTGCTGTGAAGTGACTGGTTGGTGCAGAAAAAGATAAGACAGCACTTTTAGTCACAGTCAAAAATGATTAAATAACATACTATTACTGTATTTATATAAAAAAATATATAAATCAATCAACCTTTCATAGTACAAGCTCTGCTTAGTTTGAAGCTAGATGGCGTTGTGTGTCAGATGTAAGAAATATTATTATTTAATTATGAAACACACATTCACTACTGTTCGAATGATGTTTATACAGTTATTTTACCGTGGGAGGGCCACGCTTCGGCATGAATGTGCCAACTCGACCGGAGTGATACGACCTCACAGAAAACCGGCGTTAAACAGCGCTTGCGCTGTATTTCACCGAGTGAGTAAGGATGCCGGATGCCTATCTCCCTCCCCTTTACCCAAAGGTAGGCAACGCATTAGTGACGCCTCTGGTGTTGCGGGAGTCCATGGGCGGTGGTAATCACTTACTATCAGGCGATGTGTAAGCTCGTTCGACACTATTACATAAAAAAAATTGGGACTTTATTTAGAATGTCATGTTAAAATAGATTTTTATTCTGCCTCTGACTTCAGGGCAAAGAAATAATATAACACAACGAAGTAGTCTTTTCTGAAGTGTCCCATATGACTTAGTTTTAACCCAAAGCAAAACTATTAAAATTAGTAAAACGAAGGATAGCTATAAAGTAGTTCATTTTTCATCGCAACTTAGCATAGCCTTACCAGCAAAAATAAATAAAACTACACCAGCCATCACTACACTAGCTATATCAAAACTTTTATGGTACAACATATTAAAATTTATAGTGGTACTTACTACAAGTATTACTCAATCTCTTTTGGCAGATCAACTCGATATTATCGATGAAGGACGCTATAAAAACAAAGATAGAATTACATTATTGTTTGTGTCCATTATATAAATATATAACATAACTGTGTATTGATAAAATTTGTTGTAACTGAACATGAAATGTTTTACGATGTCTTATTAAAATAAGACATCGTAAAACATTACATCACTATTGAATTTGGTGTAAGGCTTACTATTATATTCTTGAATCCATTATTTAGGCTGTACTGAAGTCTAAACAGCACTATGTTTGTGGATTAAAATCCACAAACATAGTTCTGTTTAGACTTCAGTACACAGCAATAAACAGCACTATGTTTGTGGATTAAAATCCACAAACATAGTGCTGTTTAGACTTCAGTACAGCCTAAATAATGGATTCAAGAATATAATAGTAAGCCTTACACCAAATTCAATAGTGAGAATGGCCGGCTCATTTGTGTTATGGTTATGCTATCACTCGATGGAGTAATATCACTCCTCACACCTCACCGAAAACCGTTGTCAAGCAATTTTTTCGTTGCTTTTCGCCAAATAAGTGAGGTTACCCGAGGTTATATCTTACTATCAGACGATACGTCGGCTCGTTTGCCCCCTATTCCATAAAAAACAAAATTTTCAATGTTATAGTGACTGTAACATAAACTTTGGTGACGGTCTACATACTTTGACAATTTAAAAATGAATGAAATGCAGTGAATTTACTTGCATCTCAAGAAAAAAATACAAAAGAGACTCCTTCTTTTGATGATTTGGCAATCAGCCGAATCAGCTATTTTTACCAATGTCAAGTATTAAAAGTCTTCAATTCTAAGTCTTCGAGTTTCAAGTCTTCGTCGTGATGGAATTAATAATTAAAAATATAAAAAATGTGGATTACATGAAATGGGGAACGTCTTTCGCAAAAACAAAAAAAGAATTCCGAGAATAATGTCATGGACCTCTTTAATTCAGTTATTAGGTGATATTGAAGTTTTGTTAGTATAGTATAGTATAGTATAGCGAAATCTTCTAGAGACATGTTTTTAAAAAAGAGTATTTATGAAAAATCACATTCATACTTGCAAGTATAATTACAGTCACAGCAGTTACACCAATGGTACATACAGAAAAACTTTCAAAATACAATATATCACAGTAACTTCGAGAAGACACACTAGCAATCGTCACAAGGCTCTTTGATTGGACTAAAACTGTAACAATTGAAATATTAAATCTATAGGACATAAACAACTGCATTGTTCATATAATTTTAACGAAAATTGAATGCAATGACTGTACACAAATATAGCGATGATATTTTAGTTTGGTGGAACTATAATGAATATAAATTTTTAATGCAACAAGAGATAGTAATGAAAATTATTACTAACGTTTATACACACAAATGCCCATATTTTGCAGAGTATAAAATTAGTTCGACATACGTAAGATTCGAATAAGCCGGACTTATTCGACTAAAAGAAGGAAGGTAAGAAAAGTATGGATTGAAGAATGCAAACTATGGTTCGAGAATATCAGTGTCACATAACGCGTTTTCTCAGACCGGATGGATTGAATTTCATCAAAGAGTTCGGTATTCTGTTTCGGTTCGGATTTCGGTTATGTACTGGCTATGGGTTAATCCAAATAATTGAAATGATATTGATCTGATATCTCACACATCATCTGGCAGATACCTTGAGCATCACAAGCTCTCATAGGCCACATCTAACAGTTCACGCTTTCAAGAAATATTGTTACTCATTTTCGTCGCTTGTTGTGGTACTACTTTCACGAACTACAGAAAATAAAAAACAAAGATGTGACACATCAAATTTAAAAAATAATTTTATCAAAACCTGCGTTGCGTTAAGTAAATCATTTCATCCCCATCATCTGACTGCTTCATCGGCCTAGTAGTAGCGTACGTCACTGCCGTGCACAAGGTCTCGGGTTAGATTTTAGGCTCGTACAAAATGCTTGTGTGATCTGCAAGTACTAGTTTCGGAGCTTGAGTGTTATTTATGTAGGTATATTATCTACGTATTTATAAAAAATGTACCGTATACGTAACGTAAACGTATAAAGAACCCGTAATACAAGCTCTGCTTTGTTTTGGGTCTATGTGGCGTTGTGTAAGATTTTCGAAATATTTATTTATATATTTCAACCCGTTGCAGTTCATTGCATACACCATTAAGTCTGGAAAGTTTACTTGCTACATTTTGCTCTGATATATAAAATTATTGTGTCGCGGTGTTTGTAACCAAACTCCTCCGTAACGCTGGACCCATTTTTATGAAATTTTGTGTGCATATCGGGTAGGCCTGAGAACCGACCAGCACCTTTTTTTAACATCGCTAAATGATAAGGGTGACCTAACCCCTAAATTTTTTTTTAGCAATTTTTACTATAAATGGCAAAACAGCGGTTGCTAGGTCAGCTAGTATATTAATATTATTCTCTGAATGCTCGGCTGATCGAAGTCAATGTATTCAAATTCAGTTGATTAAATCAATTGAATAGATAAAGATACCGTGATGGAATTGATTCTGGTAATGAAGTGTCCGGTGATTTATTGACTTTGTCTGATTAGGTTCCTTTCACACTAGTGCGATGAATGTTCTTATTCCTTCAAATCAATTATTCGTCTGGTTCAGCTATTTTAGTTGTATCCATGTTAATATCATAAATTCAAGTAACTCTGTCTGTCTGTCTCTTACAAACTTTCTTTCATGTTAATATCATAAATTCAAGTAACTCTGTCTGTCTGTCTCTTACAAACTTTCTTTCATGTTAATATCATAAATTCAAGTAACTCTGTCTGTCTGTCTCTTACAAACTTTCTTTCATGTTAATATCATAAATTCAAGTAACTCTGTCTGTCTGTCTCTTACAAACTTTCTTTCATGTTAATATCATAAATTCAAGTAACTCTGTCTGTCTGTCTCTTACAAACTTTCTTTCATGTTAATATCATAAATTCAAGTAACTCTGTCTGTCTGTCTCTTACAAACTTTCTTTCATGTTAATATCATAAATTCAAGTAACTCTGTCTGTCTGTCTCTTACAAACTTTCTTTCATGTTAATATCATAAATTCAAGTAACTCTGTCTGTCTGTCTCTTACAAACTTTCTTTAGAAGCTTTCACGGCTAAACCACTGCACCGATTTCAATGAAAATTATTTATTATAACTATTAAAATTAAGAACTGAGTAGTCGGTCGTCTTAAGTCGATTGGGGTCTTAAAGGAGCGGGATCGAAGACTTGAAACAAAATTTTTATATGTAATATTTTTTTTTTCTATTTTTACTACCTCTTAGACTCATATCCATCGCTACTTGAGCAACTGGAGGAGCTCCACTAAGAGAGAGCATGACCAGAGTGATACCACGGCCTCACAGAAAACCGGTGTGAAACAGCGCTTACGCTGTATTTCCCCAAGTGAGTGAGAATACCAGATGCCCATCCATCAGCCCCTCCTCCATCCCCCAAAGGTGCACCGCACTTGTGACGCCTCTGGTATTGCGGGTATACATGGGTGGCGGTAATCGCTTACCATCAGACGATACGCCTACTCGTTTTCCCCTATTACTTAAATTTTTCTTTTATTTTATTTATTTACTCATTAGTCATATAAGATCAAAAGAGAGAGAGAGAGAGATGATGTATTTCTTGAGGTTGAAACAACAAATACTAAATAACAGTATAAAATGAATATTTAAGGGGGCTCCTATACAACAAACGTGATTTTTTTGCTGGTTTTAGCTTAATATTGATAATGAAATGTATAGATAATGGTACGGATCCCTTCTTGCAACTCAACCTACCGGCAAATTTTTTTGATTAAAAATATATTATATATAAAGCAAAGACTATTTGGCTAGGATTTTATTTGCTGGATGTATTTGCTTTGGCTTACATTCTACTTCCATATATATATATATTTATAGGCTATTCCAGCTGCGCGATCTATACAAAGATAGTATGTAAATAGTGAAGGAGGTTTGTCAATGCGTGTACATCGGGTCTTCACATAAAATAGATCTTATTTCTGATGCTTGCAATCCAAGTAAAGTACGGATAGCATAATAATTTCTATACTTTTATTATGTAATAAGTACATATAATAGAGTGGCGCTCATAGCCCAGTTGCACTCGGAGATTAGAAACAATCACCGAGGGTAAGCAACGACGGAACGGGTGGTGGCCTGTTACCATGAACGTCTCCGTGATTCGGAGGTCACGTTAAGCAGTTAGTCCCGGTTGTTATCATAGGATAACAGTCGTGAAGCTTAGTTGCAGGCCTTCGGGCGGCTGAAAAACATCCAACGGCCAGATTACGTAGCCACAATGTAGTCTTGCCAGTCCCCTACCCGCACTTAGCCAGCTTGGGGACGTATGTACTTAACCCTCTCCTGAGAGGAGACCCGAGCCCAGCAGTGGGACATTATGGGTTGTTGATGATGACATGTTATTATCATCATATATGATTAATCTCCTCTAGGTATTAATTAGTTTTACCTAATAGTATGTCTGTTTGCATTTTTGTACCTGAGTTTTGTTAGCATGTTTTTTAAAAAGTATAAAATACTGAAATTAAGGCCAATTTTAATTTGAAGATAAAATATCACCGTTTAGCTAGGGTTTCGATTCGAATATATTTATAATTAAAGAAATTTTAAAACTATACATTTTCTTATGTCAAGACCGCCAATTGTTGAATTAATCTTTTTTTGTCACTCATTTTATTTAATGTTTTGTAACATGTACGCAATGAAAATAAATAAAAAAATAAAAATAAAATAAATTATGTTTAGTGATTTTAAATGATGCTTTAGTATTGCTAAAGTAGATTTATCTATTCATTACAAATTAATCTGTACAAAAAAGTATAGTATATATTTAACAGCCTCGGTCTCGCGTGGTAGCGTAAGCGACTGTTGTGCTTGAGGTCTCGGGTTCGATCTGCAAATATTTGTATTTATGTAGTTACAAGAAAAGATATTTATATCAGTTATCTAGTACACCCATAACACAAGCTCTGCTTAGCTTGGGACTAGATGGCGTTGTGTGTTAGATATCCGATATATTTATTATTGGAACGAAGTTCCTTACGGCAGGCTTGGAGGGGATAGGGATTTTGCTGCGCGACCGAACTGAAAAAAATGTGATAGTAAAACCGTAAGAAAAAGTGCGTGGAATAAAACCGTAAAATGAGACGTGCGCAGGCGCGACAGTCGCATACACAAGCGAGTAGTGTATAATACCTTTCTCTTTCACTCCACCCCGCCAATACATAGTATATACTCATAAATTCATGGACAAGCACGTGGCGAATACTTACATTATAGATACATTTTACTCGTGAGTAGCCACGTTTATTTTCATATAATTTCGAATCGTCAACTTCGTTTCGTTCGTTCTACCTGGTGTCCCACGACACCACATAATTTTTATTATTATTTCAGTTATAAACAGAAATCAGAAATGTTTTTGCTATCGGTAATAGCCGTTGCTATTACGTCCATAGCGAAGAGATAGTGGCTCTCAATAAGCGCAGTCGAGTAAAATCATAATACGGAACGAATGGTACCAAATGCTGAACAAATTTATAAGAGATAGCGATTTGAATGCTACTAGTGGTTGTAAACATAAGGTTGTTATAAAAATGTAACGGTCGAGTTAACCTCGATGTTGACTGCCTCGATGGCGCAGTGGCAGCGTATGCGACTGCTGTGCTTGAGGTTATATGCCAAAACATTTTTTACTATTATTTATTATCCCCATTTATTGCGTAAATGGGTTGCTCTTCTACTTTTTGTATTCAACAACTTCCACTACAAACAAAACACTAATATAATAGTTGGGGCTTATTAACTATTTACTTAATTCATCATGCACTTCAGGTGCATTGGTGGCTCTAATGCTTCAGGAAATTTCTACCAGTCAATCATCGGGTGATGCATAGAAGACAAAAAGTCGGTGCATTTTAAAATGGGTTTACGATTTCTGTGAGCGAAACAGTGGAGATCGCATCTCGACAAACGTGGCGTAGGATATCCTCAAGCCAGGTTGAGTGATGATATGCGCAAGATGACGATGTAATAAAATATATTAACATATAGGAAAGAAAAAAAAAAGAAAGAAACAAACAAAGAAAAATACTTTAACATGTATTTCTATTCAGTGTCAACAAAAGCTAAAAGAAAAAAGGTCAGAGTCAAACAAAAAAGGCGATAGCTAAAGAAAAAGTTAGCTACTTTTAAGGTCCTGTTCTAAAGGAGGTTAAAAGGAGCTCAAGTTCTCAGGCTCCAGATGTACTGTATTGTCAAGGTAAATTAGGTGAAAACACCAAAATTCACTGCCCGCCTGTGTTGATCCATAACTTCCAGTTTCCAAAATGCGTAGGGCCTTATGAGAAGAATACTGGCAAAGAAAACAAACTCTTTTTAAAAGTCAAATTTTTAGGTACAATATTATTAGTATTACATAAATGGTTAACTGTCTGCAAGCTGTTACCACCTGAATTTCGTTACATTAAATGCTTCAAAAGCTAACGAACTAACAAAAAAAAAATGTTTTTAAAATTTAAATTGTGAAATCGCTACATTATATGACTTGTAGATCACCTAAAATATGAGTGGTTCGAGAGTGGACTGCGCGCTACGCCGGTAAGTCCAATGATCGAATAGATTTATTTATATGTTCAAACTTACTCGATTGTGGACTTAAGTTTCTTTGCATTGTTAAACGTCGAGCTCAGAGATCAAAGAAAGGTGTGTTAAAAAGAGAAACGCATCAAATGGACGGGTTTTAAATGTAGTGACGTCATGTCATCAATTTGATGTAGCTTAACATGACTAGCGGAAGCTAAGGAGATAGTTTTTTGTTTTTTCGAAAGACGGTTCCCATTTCATCTCATCCAAATTTTTTATCATTATTTTCATCATGACGAAGACTTGAAGACTCGAAGACTTAAGATTGGAAGCCTAAGAAGCCTAAGAAGATACTTGACATTGGAAGAAATACCTGATAGCTGGTTACCATTTCATCAATTGAAGAAAAAGCTGAGAAGCCGAGGATCGAACTAAGTGGCGTGCAATTGGATAGGCCTATGGCCAGCAATGGACTGCGATAGGCTGATGATGATGAAACATGGTCAGATCTATTTTTTTTTTCAAGTGCAGGTGTATACCAGTTTAGTAGATCTCTGAATTAATATTATAATGAAAGCGTATCTGATTATATTAACGGGTTAGTATTATTAGTGGGTTCAGGTTTCCGCATTTAATATTCAAATTCAAATTCATTCATTCAATTAAGTCACTAAGTGACATTTATGAACAACGTACGTTAGAGATATAGACTCAAAAATAATAAAATTATCAATTATCTCTTAAATAAGAACACGAGTTCATCTACATTGCCAGTATATTTTTATATTTCACGTGCATAAACAATGGAAAAACCAGGAAAACATTGAAAAGCATCCGATGTAGACGCAATAAAGATCTCATTTGTTATCAAACTTCATTAGGTCTTTAAAGAGGAGTTCTTTTCCTTTCAAATTGGATCATTTTTTGTTAAAAAGGCGTTCTTATTAGTTTAATAGTGAATGGATCCTCAACACTCCGCTCCATCCAGATTGTGAACACAAAGTAACTACAATTTATAGTTCCGCTACGTGACGTGCTACAATATGCGAGTTGTCTACGAACTTGCTACGAAAAATGCCACGTTTTGCTGCAGAATTCTTGTTAAGTAAAACATTTAGAGCAATGAAGGAAAATAGCAATTTAGTAAAATATATTTTGTTTACAGTATAACTATATTTGGTTTAAAAATTCAGCACAATTAATAATTGGATTTATTATATTATCTACATCTTCAGTTTAGTTTTGATTAAGTTCGTTGCGGTTCATCTTGGAACTTAAACTTAACTTTTCCTTGGACATCCCGAGCATCATGATTCGGTATGTTTATTGGTTATGCTGCTAATCCTGGTGTACATAAGGAGTTAGAGTTTCGGGAATGTAGTATGAGGGGATTATAATTAGCTTATTAATTTTAGACTATTTAATAGAGGTTTGGTGAAGACAGGATATTTTTAGAGTATCATAGGATATTTTTTTTTCTATGGAATAAAGCTGCAAAAAAGTAATAATTCTCACTTCTCACTTATTCCTGCACCGCCCAACGGAAGACTAGTAGAGTATGCCTTTGCGATTCCGCTATTTTAAATTCATAAAGTTAAGAAACAAAAATAAGTAAAATAAATATACGACTGGAGTTACAGTTACAGAGTTACAGGCTTCTATGAGGTGATGTAGCCACTTTAAATCAGGTGACTTCCAAAGCTTACACTATGGAGCCTTAGGTGCTTTTTTATTTTCGGACATATTTAACACACAACGCCATCTAGTCCCAAAATAAGTAAAGCTTGTACTATGGGTACTAGACAACTGATATTAATACATGTATACTTTTTTTTGTAAACGTACATATGTTTGGAGTTTGGGTGTTTTCCATGTATTATAGAAAACACCCAAACTCCGAAACAAATATTTGCAGATCATACAAACATTTGGTCCGACTCAGGAGCCGAACCCGAGACCTCATGAACAGCAGTCACATACGCTACTACTGCACCATTAAGGCAGTTGAAATTAGATTTTCCTGCTCTATCTTCTCCACTAGTGACCCTTCTGATTTCTTACCCTTTTTCTTCAAAAAACATACCACTATATATAATTTTCTTCATTAAATTATAAAAAACAGATAAAATTAATACACGTATATGTGAAATAATTGTTCTTTTTAAATATTTTGGACATCTGCTACGCAGCGCCATTGAGTATCAAACTAAATTGAGTTTGTACTATAAAACCTAGACTCATTGATTTGTAATAAATACATACTCATTATACATAGGAAACATACATACAGCCAAATAAATGTTTGCAGATTATACAGACATGTGGAATCGAACCCGAGATCAGCATATTCTCACGTCGCTACAGAGGCTGTACATAACATAAAACGATACTCCAGGAATATCATTTTATATTTCTATGAGAAAATCTAATATAAAAACATAAATATAGTTACATTTTCTATCAGAAGACATTTTTCTTCTCCTTCAAACAGTGAGGGAAAAGTTTTAAGCTGTCCTACTGAATCTTAAAATACAGTTAGTCGTGTTGTAGTTACACCGACGTGTAACAATAAGATTAAAGAAAGCATTTACCTTTAAAAATAATGACAGAGGAAGGAGAAAAGAAGAAATATTCAGAAATCTAGAATTTCACTTGTTCAAACTATCTCTATTTGAAAGAGGGTGTAAGGTTTCCTCACATCACCGTGGTAACCTGACCGACTGGTTAAGGCCGCACGGCCAATAGTATATGGTTTAGGCCGTTGGAGACCGTAAAGGAACATTTCAGACCGGCAGCCATGCCGGCGGCTTTTTTGGACAGCAAAGCTAGAGTCACAGCACAGAAGCATTTATATCATTCATTATTGTTGTGAAACTTTAAACGTTTACCCAGCACACCTGATGCGACGTACCTTTCGGTAGAAGCAAAATAAGCCATCAATCATCAGCCTATCGCAGTCCACTGCTGGACATAGGCCTCTCCAATTTCACCCCACCTAGTTCGATCTATTGCTTCTCGTATCCAGCTAGCCATAACCTTCCTTAATAACTGGACTTTCCAAAACTGAAAGAATGTTTCAAACCAGATCAATATTTCCTGAGATTAGCGCGTTCAACCAAACAAATAAAGTTTTCAGCTTTATAATGATATTATTGATAAATTTTTTTTTCAACTTAGTTAAATTGACGTAACAATCTCTGGCTTGGCATTGCAATTATATTCAATACTATCATATTACGTGACGGTGTAATGTACGTCCTTACTTATACAACATGGGCATGGGCATGGGCGCACACAACTTGTTTGCATATCGTTGAAAACTATCTCTAGTTCGGAAAGACGTATGTAAGTACCTGACGGAACTAAGTGGAAAAAAATAAGAAAGAGATTCACATTTTAAATATACCAAAGGTTTCCACATCATGGGAGAGCCTTAATTCGGTATGAATGGGCCGACTTGACCGAAATGATACCACAGCTCTATAGGAAACTGGTGTGATACAGCGCTTGCGCTGTGTTTCACTGAGTATGTGAGGATACCGGAGGCCTATACTCAAATCACTCTTTCTTACCCTTCCCCGTCCCCTACCCTTTCCCATCCCCTAAGGCCGGTAACGTACTTGTAAGGCCTCTGTGTTGCAGGTGTCCATGGGCGGCGGTAATCACTTACCATCAGGCGGTACGTCTAATCGTTATATATACTATAGACAAATTACACTCAGACACAACGAATGATAGTGCTTGTCTCACAATGATTGCGAACATTGAACCGACAACCCACTTCCGCTTTAGTGGTCAACCGATAGACAAAAAAAGCTTTCAAATGTTTTTTTTTTACGTACCTTTCAATTTTATTATTATTTATTTTATTCTAGTAAATAAATACTAACTTTTAAACATTTGCGTTTCATGATATAGTAATTATTTTCACTGGAATTAACGCGATTACTTATTTAAGGCATTATTTACTGGCCGTGGTCACAGACTGACAGTCAACCTGTGACCACGGCCAATGCAACCTGGTCGAAAGGCAAATCAGAGTATGTAACCTTTAAATAAGTGATCGCGTTAATTATCGTGAAAAAAATATTTAATTTATCACAGATATTTCTCATTCCATTACTATAGTTTACACTTCTTTTCTAACTTTAACAAAAAATAATAATGTTTGACGCATAAAATAAAATTCTATTGTTATATTACATCAGCACTTCAAGAGAAGCGTCCATCCTTTTATCGGCGTTCGGAAGCGAGTTCGAGTGCCACTTGTCACCCCTGACTGAATTATCGTTACTTTAACACAAAGGATTTACGATAAAAGCCTCCGACGGTGAACAATTTGTATTGTATTGCGTAGTTGTTCTTTGTGTATGTATGGAAATTCACTATTTTTTGTATAATGGTTTGAAAGAATAGTGTGAAGTTAGATTCGTAGCTAGCTTCTTGCTATAGGCCACGTAAGACTATTGATGAATGTTCTCGACGTGAATATTGAAATATGTAACGGGAATGGATATCAATTATGTCTTCAATCATGCTTTCGTTCAAATAAATAAAAGAAAAACAATCACGTAGCAACATAATAACACTAGAATGCAACTGATGTTATATTTGAATCATAACTGGATACTGAGCATATCGGAGTCCACTGCTGGACATAGGTCTCTTTAATTGCATGCCGCTTAGTTTGATTCTCGGCTTCTCGCATCCAGCTCTTGCCAGCCGTGTCAGCCGGATACTGAGTATTGGATGAATAAATATAAATAATGTTATATTCATTATACAAGCACTGGTGACGAAGCTTGAAAGAGACAATGGCAGATTTTGTACAGTCTCCGTCCCCACCCTTAAACAATTCATTTTATTTTAAAAAGACAATTCCCGCTTTAGTAATGTACATCTTATGTTATGAGGGACTTTACAAGACTCAGAACAACAATTTGTGAATCACAGATTGGGTTTTCTTATGTAGGATTTGAACCCACAACACTCAGCGCAGTAGAAAGCGGCGTGGCGACAAGGACATCCATGCAGTCATTCTTTGTACAAAAATACATAATATATTACTTAGTTTGTGAAATATATGGGGTTTTTTATGGAATAGGGGGAAACTAGCAGCCGTGTCGCCTGATGTTAAGCGATTACCATCGCATATAGAGAATTGCAACACCAGGATTGTCACATGTGCGTTGCCGGCTTTTGAGGGATGGGAGGGAGGAGATATGGGATGGGCTTGGGGTATAGTCCTTCGGTACCACGGAAGCACTGTTTCACACTGGTGTTCTGTGACTCTCCGGTCAAGCCAGCCGGATAAGATCCAAACCAAGACTTTTTATATAAATAAATGAAACTTTTGGAAGAAAATATCTTTATTCTTCTATAGAATAAATAAATGTTGAGACCTTAAATTGGTAGTAACTAACTTATGAAGATTATTAATAAATATTTAATATAATTTATATGAAATGTGTTCAAACGAAAATTATATTTTATTTTCTCCTATGAAATTAAAAAACTTAGTAATACAAAGTAAAACATTTCTGCTAGTAATGACTTCAAAATGTTATGCTTTGTAACTATTAAAAACTACATACGTATACGCTAATGCAGCTCATTACACATAATATAAGGAACAAATTATCTACAACGTTTGAAGGAGCAGGAACTAATTCAGAAGATGAAAGTTTGAATTAAACCTTTAAAATTTTAAGGAACATTACTTCAGTTATTGTTTATAAGGCATTAGCACTGAACTGTCAATAACATAAAATTAACGTTAAACATTGCGGTCACTGGTAATTACAAAGATAAAAAACTCTTTCATTTAAAAATAAAACAAATAACTATCACAATTTTTCCCTATAACACAAATATAATCAACAGCATTCATTAAAAATCAACCTTATTTTATATTCACTAGTGTTTGAAATTGCAGGATGTTTTGATCACTGTAAGCCTTTCTGGAAGTCGATAAGTCAATAATTGAGTGGTTTCAGTTCATAAGCTTTTTTCGCTATTAACTTTTAAACGTTTATTTTAAGTCTTTAAAACAAAGAGTTGGTTTAAAATTTGTGGTTTCATTAAATTCTTGCAGTTGACTCGGGCTTTCGATATAACCTTCTGAAATTGTCGCATCTATGATATTGCAATTACTTTCTTGAAGATGGGTTAATAGCACATTAAAAGGATACTATAAACTGCCTCGGTGGCGCAGTTGTAGCGTATATTGCGACTACTGTGATTTTGAGGTCTCGAGTTCGATTTCCGGGTCGGACTAAATGTTTTTTGATCTGCAAATATTCGCTTCGGAGTTTGGTTGTTTTCTATGCATAATATGATCAGGAACAAACACATAAAACAGCAGCCCAAGTCATCATGGTATGTCCCGGGGTGGCGGATTAACATGCAAGACTTTTCGGACGGCCAAGGTCACTGCCAGAAATCCTCGGCAACATAAAAAATCTGCTAGGCTAAATAGGCGCTTGGGTCCGGATGGCGTAAGTAAGCGGTTCCCGGATTCCTCTCGTCTCGGGCGCAGAGTGGCACACCGTGTAGTTTTAGTCGGTTCGATTCCGACATACCGCCCCACCGCAAACCCCGGTGGGGTGAAGGCCCGAGGGGGTTTGTTTATCTGTATATAGGTTCCCACACGTCAAAAAAAAGGCTAAATAGGCGCTTCATAGTCGTCGAGTTGCGGAAACCTATATACAGTACTAACAATCCTAACCTATTTTTTATAAAAAATTACCAAAACAACACCTCTTTTTTCAACCCAATCGTGAGAATATGTCGTACTTACAACGAAATGAATCGCGTTGAAGACGTGGATATATTTAATGATAGATTCTCCCAGTACAAGAGTGTCAAAACACATGTAATAAAGTCACAATATTCGTAGTGGGTATTCCCTTATATCTATTTTGAGTGCTCATTTCTTTTTTGCATTCCTTTCTACATAAATAAAAATGAATCACAAAAATGTATGTACGCGCATAACTTTCGGTCGACTGCACCAAATAGGATAGTTCTTTTTTAAAGTGTTTGTTATTGTCAGGATAAGGTTTGCATTGAAAAAAATAAATAATAGAAAGCCGGAGTTGTTTTATTTTCTTACTTCACTTAGTCGTATACACTGCAGCCCTGCGGGGAGTTAACATAGGCATACTGAAATAAGTTTTTCAGTAATTTGGAAATTTTTTCACGATTACATAAGAATTGTCCAAAATCTAAATTATCGAAAATTATTCCTCCCTTTAAGCTAAACTTGCTTTATTCTACATAATGTAGGTGAACAAACTTAAAGAGACTACTTGGCTCGACTACTTCAGTGCAAGTGGAGCTATCTGATCCCGAGGCACCAGATCGGCACGTTCTGATGCCAGATAATGGGTCGTCTGCGAATATTACGAGCTATCACGATTAGAAACGTTAAACTCGAGTTAAGTAAGAATATATTTGTGGTTTTATTTCGATATAGTTTGAATTATTAATTCACGAACTAACACCATTTAAATTGGTTTTCTATTAATTCTATTCCTCGATTGAGACTATTTCTACAACTCCATTTCAGCCTTTTGTTATTAGAAACACGTAAGTGTTTCTTATTTTTTTATTATGGATTGAGTGAGATTGGAGTTCAGGCTTGAAATGAATTTTCAAGCTATAAAAGAACTGAATAAAAAAATTTGAATTAAAATTAACATATTTCATGGTGTTGGCAGGTAATGATCACCCACGAAAATTTGTTATTCAAAAGTCACAAGTATTTTGACACCCTTTGATTCAGCTCATGTATACCATGTTATAACATAGAAATGAAATATATTATTTTACTATCATTACTATACGCGTGGGCACCACCACGCTTCGGCATGAATGGGAAGGTTGTTTTTCACCGAGTGAGTGAGGATACCGGTATACACCAACCCTTCACCCCATACTCCTCCCCTTCCCTCAAAGGCTGGCAACGCACTTGTGACGCCTCTAATGTTGCGGTAGACTCGATACGTCTACTCATGTGCCTAGAAATTTCATAAAAAACACGTATATTTTAAGAATTGTTGTTTGTGATCTGGTCCATGAAATCATTACTCTTCAGCGCCTCTGAAATTGAAATTATACACATTATTTACATTATCTGAGTGATGTCCATGAAAACAAGTTTACGAAACATAACACTATGAATATAAAAAAAGTATTTTATAAACATTAAAATATTTACAAATAAATAGTAATTAGATACAAAGTAAGAAAATGCTTTATTGTGATTCCTGTGATCTGCTTTGGAAAAACAATTTGATTCATCTGTGAGATGAACAAGACTGGGTGATGATAAAATAATGTGAGTATATAAGTGGCGTTTTATTAATTCGTTATTTAGATACAATATTATCTTATTGTAAGTCTAGTGTTCAGTGATACTCTATAATTTTCTATTCAAAATTCCTTATTAAATCATATGATTATTATTACCTAATTTCATATTATTTTATTATTAATCTAGTGTGGTTTTAATCAATCTTGTAAAGCCAAATCAATCGACTTATAGTACATATTAGTACTTTAAAATGAGAACATTTAGTGTTTTAATATTTTATTTATACATGAAAAGTTTTGTGTGTAAGTAGCTTATCTTTTTCAATATAATATATAAAAATCTCCAGTCGCGGTATTTGATTAGGTAATTGATAAGGGTGGTGCATCCAAATTTTTTTTTAATGGAAATGCATCCTAACACCTCGTGGTTCAGCTAGTAATAACTATGAATAGAACGCGCCTGCGCTGTGTTTCACCGAGTTAGTGAGGATACCGGAGGCCCATAGCTCCTTCCTCCACCTCCTCCCCATCTCCCAAAGTCCGACAATGCACTTGTGACACCTCTGGTGTAGCAAATGTCCATGGGCGGCGGTATTCGCTTACCATCAGGCGATACATCAGCTCGTTTGCCCCTATTCCATAACAAAAAAATATTAAAATGTTGTTCATCTTATTCAGCTGAGGAAATCCGTTCATGTGGCGTCGATAAGGCACCTGAGAAAACGGTCTCGGAAGGGACCGCTGATATAGAATGGTACCCTTGGATGGGGTTATTAATATATCCTTATGGTAAGCACCTTTGGCTTTTTAAACGGGATTAAGTTTAGACCAGCAAGTAACCGAGATTTTTTCATAAAACTATACAAACAAATTAAATTAGAGTGGCTGTTTGTAATATTAATATAATCGCTTTTTACTAAATGCATATGTATGTATACAAGGTACATGTATCAAAAAAATATTTTTTACAATTTTTGTCATTCTGTTTGTTTGTTCCTGCTCATCTCTGGAATGGTTGGACCGATTTTGACGGGACTGACAGATAGTGTCCCGTCAAAAGCTGATGATATGAGTAGTAACGTAGACTACACAACTAGTAATTGATATAAATAATAATAATAATATAGCATTTTATTCCTAAACATTGGGTTACAAGAGGTCCCTAAGTTCGGTGTGCCTTTTGGCATAGGCCTCCTCTAATTCCTTCCAGTGGACTCTGTCCCTTGCTACTCTCAACTAGAATGGTCCCGCTGTCTGCTTCAAGTCGTCATCTGATATAAATATAGTATTTTAGAGTTATCTTAGTTTAAGTATAGTCTGATGGTAAGCGATTACCGCCGCCCATGGACATCCGTAACACCAGAGGCGTCACATGTGCGTTGCCGGCCTCGGGGGATGGGGAGGGGTATGAGGGGAAGGGTTGGATTATGGGCCTCCGGTATCCTCACTTACTCGGTGAAACACAGCGCAGGCACTGTTTCACACCGGTTTTCTGTGAGGCCGTGGTATCACCCCGGTCGAGCCGGCCCATGCATGACGAAGCGTAGCTCTCCCACGGTTAAAACTTTTTATATCATTACTTGTTATATCATGAACAGATACAAAGGAAGAAATGCCTCAGACATCTACGGTTGTGTTGATAACTAAACAACTGGCGCTCGCAACTGCTTTAGAAATAGACAAATTTTCAAAAGTTGATTTTAGGTAAGTGATATAAATTTTTGTTTTGGAATAACCATGAATCTCAATTTAAAAAGCAAAAGCAAAAGCACGTGGAGCCTCCAGCCGCGGAGACCAACGAGCCATCGTGGCTCGACGGGCGGCTTCACGCCACTTGCGTACCTCTTCGGGCGGAGGGCGAACGCCACTATGCGATAAATCAGCCACCCGTCGATAAACTTCGGCGAGCACTTCCGCTTCCAAATCCCACGGGGGTGTACCGGCCAAGACGCACGCCGCTCCGGTCGACACCGTGCGGTATCCGCGTATGGCTCTGACCACCAATACCCTCTGAGGCCGCCAGAGGCGCGCTACCTACCGTCGATGATCAGGCCCAGATACTTCATCTGGGCCCGAACCGGTACGAGGACCGAGTTGACCACTATGGAGGCGCCGAGGGGCGGCCCACGACGGGGCCCATGGAACAGCAGGGCCTCCATCTTGTCTAGGGCCACCCGCAAGCCCAGCGCCTCGATGCGCCCGACCACCAGAGAGACTACCCCGGTGGCCAGGCACGCCACCTCCTGGAAGTTCACTCCCCGGGCTATGACCAAGATGTCATCGGCGTAACAAATTACGCCCAGCCCGGGGGAGAGACGCTCTCTAAGGACCCAGTCGTACCCCACGTTCCACAGGAGTGGTCCTAGGGCAGACCCCTGCGGAACGCCGCACGACATGGGTCTTCTAACCATCCTAGATCATCCCTGAAGCTCAGCAGCCTTTTCAGGTCACTACATGTTTCCGACTTCTCTCCCGGAAACATGTCATCATCATAGGCTGATGATGACATGTTTCCGGGAGAGAAGTCGCTTGGATACTGTCTGCCTGTTGATCTGCCACATTTCTACATTCTGTGAGATCGTGCTGCGGCGTTTCTTCTGACTTCGTGCATCCCCTGCCCAGAGGGCTATCTGTTTCGCCTATAGTGAATAGGTGTTTGTTTAAGAAACAATGCCCAATCAAGATACCTTCGACCTTCCTGTTGTTTTCTTTGCTGTTGTACTTTATAAAGTGGACTTGAATTCAGAACGCAGTAGTATCATACGTTATTTAAAACGACGTATTTTGTATTTTTAAAATGAGACTGGGGGCCAACAAACTCACGGATCAACGGGCACACCTGAGGTGTCATAATGCGTTGCAGTTCTTATTTTTTTTTAAATAGTACGCTCCATTAAATTTTATTTCTCTCCCGGTTCTTAGTACCCATGTATTTCTGGAAATATCGAGAAATCGAAAAATAGAAGCTAACTTCTTACTTTTGCAAATTTCCGGCGACACATGTCTTCAAAGTTTCACAAGCCCTCCTCGCCTTCCGAATGCTTTACTTTTATTTCAATTTCCGTGTAAAGTAAAATTTCTTACGAGCCTTCTAAGAATCAACAGCGCCTACTATAAATTATTATCATCATCATTATTACCAGGTCATAAGACTTTTCTTGTAATGCCAGTTTTTTTTATTGATTTCTTATTGAATTCTAGGGAAAAGTCACGTGTAGTTTTAGGCCACAATTGCAGTCTCGGACCCCATCTTCACGTGGTAGAATATGCCTATCATCCTGACTTCAACAACAACTACTACAGTGCGCTGGCCATGGTACAGATTAAAGGATCTATAAGACAAGGTTAATCCTCCAACTTTTGGTGAAAACTATGTAACTAGAGAATAGCATCATCTGTTTGGCAGTCGGTGTTACTGCATGATAAGCGATTACCACCGCCTATGGTAACCCTCAACACTGGAGGTGTGACAAGTGCGTTGCTGGCCTTTGGCAGCAGGCACTGCGGTATGGGGCTCCGGTATCTTCACTCATTCATTGAAACACAGGTCAAGCGCTGTTTACACCGGTTTTCTGTGAGCACGTGGCATTACTCCGGTCGCATCGGTTCATTCATACCGAAGCGTGTCTCTCCCATGGTGGTAGTAGTAGAGTAGGTGTCGGATTCGAATAACGGATCGAGCCAAAAGTGTTGTTGGGTTTTTCTTAGAAGAAATTCGTAATGACAACCCGGAATATGAAAGTTTAACCGTCGTTCCCCGTTGTTATAAGCATCTATGACTATCGTTATTTGTAACTAGTTGAACCTTCGAATTCAGTATGACAACAGGGATGTCTACGATCTTACATCTTGGGAATTATAAAGCTAGGAAGATGAAAAAGTTCTACCCATTACTATAACGACTCCTCGAGTTTCTCCGTTTTGTTACAACAATTTGACTTCGGTCCCTCTATGAAGAAATTTTAGTGTGTTCAGTTTATTTTATGTCATTTTGTGTGTTGCAGAAATAGTTCCAATCTGTTCGCCTCCGACAGTGTTTGAAGAACCTGATATTTATGCAATGACCTTAAAACATGGTAATTTAATATCTAATGTTAATTAAAAATATAATTCTGAATTTCATTTGAAAACTATTTTAAATCACTGAATTAACAAAGTTCAATTTTTCAAACTGTTTTAATATTTTTTTATACAGATTGCTCAAGTGCGATGGTCAGGGTCTACAAAATGGAATATGTGGACTTAAGCGAATGTAGAGATTATTACAGGAGAAATGACGTAAGAGCCATTTTATACTTCAGTATTATTAATGATAAATTATGGCAAACTCATGTCTAGTTGGGGTTTCATAATACTCTACTAGGGTTTGTTCATGAGTCTGTTTACGAGTCTGTCATTGTACGAGTCCCACTGCCGGGCAAAGGTCCCTGCAATGAACCACTTTCTCTCTATCCAAGGCTAGTTCTAGCCAGTTTTTGCGATTTACGGGCCTGCCTCGTCTTCGCCACCGATCCGGATCCCATACGACATAAGTGGCCAACCCAATCCCATTTCAATCTGGCAGACTTCTTACCCACATTCGCGACAGTGCAATGTTACGCTGTGTTTCATCGAGTGAGTGAGGATACCGGAGGCCCATACCCCAATCCAACGCCCCCTATCCCCCTCACCATCCCCCTTCCCCCCAGGCCGCCATAGTGTGGGTCACCATGCTGCATTGTTCTTTTTCGCATTGAGGATGGTGACCCCCACTCTTGGATTCTGCTCTTGCTTTCCATCAGGCAGGGCAGAGTCATTTTGGCAGCTTAAATATATAAAAAAAAAAAAACACATGTTTGTATTTTACGTTTTTTTTGGAAGTTCGGCATATTTCTAACATATGCACTTACGTGAATGCGTAACCGATGGACAGACGTAGCTACTTCCGAATTTATAATATTAGTGTGGTTTTTTTTCAGTTGGACGTAGCGAGTTTATGGCCAAAGCACGTTTCGTGCGCTAAAAGTTTAAAAGGCGGCAGTTGTTTGGGGAGGAGTGGAACTATACTTGTTACTAAACAACAGGGAAAGTGGCGATTGGTAAGTTTTTCAAGTTTTAAAATGGGTCTTGGCACAATCTGTTAAAGGTAAGGTGTAATGATAGCTGTAATATAAATAAGAAAAATAAAAGAGTTAATTTCTATCTAGTAATACAAAAAATAACTATTGATACCACGGCCTCACAGAAAACCGATGCAAAACAGTGCCTGCGCTTTTTTTCACCGAGAGTCGGAGGCCCATAATCCAACACCTCTCCCCACCCCCATTTCAAATCGACAAGTCTGCTCGTTTGCCCTCTATTCCATAAAAAAAAACTAATAAATAAAATTGATATTAACCGCTCCGTTGGATTATGAGGGAGAGGGAACAGAGAGTGCACCAGTGTTTGCGCACACACTTGTGCACTATATAATGTCTCCTGCGTAGTTGGCTGGTCTCCGTTGAGACTGACCGCTGTGGCCGTAACCAGCTAGGAGAACAAAAAGCGCCAAAGCTTCAAAATTAGGTTATGACAAAAAAAATATTTGTAATTTGTAGCTAGGAGTCGGTGTCTATGGTCCTGGGTGTGAGGCTCCAGCGCGGTTTCTTGATTATGGCAGGTACCACTATTGGGTCGCTAGGTCCATATCTAGAATTGGCAGAGTAGCTGTAACCAGAATGGATTCAGGGCATCTTATATTAAGACGATGTAAGTGTTCTTTACTATTTTGTTTATGAATAGAAATACAAATAAATATCATTAAAGTTAGATGTAATAGAAGTAATACATATTCTCGCGTAAATTCAAAATGACAGGCAGACAAAGGCGTCGTTATGCCTTTATTTTACCAACTATGGTCTCAGAAAAACAAACGTGGGGGTATAAAGGAAGAGAAGAAAAGCAAGAAAAGATAAATTGCCTATACGTGAATTGGTATTCGAATAGCAAAGAATTATTGACTTGCATATTTGATACATTTTTTCCCCAGCTACTGCACATATACAAAGATATGGGCCATGTGATATAGAGGAGATCAAAGATGAGATTTATAGTGAGTTAACTACAGTTTTCCCGGCACAAGCATTGAGGAACAGCACAGTAGGCACAGCTAACTACAATGTAAATATTCTCAAACTATTATTTTTCAAACTAAGTTTTCTTGTATTTTATTGCCTCGGTGGCGTAGTGGTAGCGAAAGCGGCTGCTGCGCATGAGGTCTCGGATTCGATTCCTGAGTCGGACCAAATGTTTGTATAATCTGCAAATATTTGTTTCGGAGTTTGGGTGTTTTCTATGTATAATATGTATGTGTTTACAAAAAAAAAGTATATATGTATTTATATCGGTTGTCTAGTACCTATAGTACAAGCTCTGCTTAGTTTGGGACTAGAAGGCGTTGTGTGGTAAAATGTCCGAAATATTTATTTAATGGGATTTATAATATTAGTAGGATAGAATGTCCCGGAATGTAAAAGCAATCCCCGTGTAAAAAAGGATGTATATATCTAATGTTTTGTTTCATTTTTCAAACTATTTTTCCTCTTCATTTTTAGTTGACGTTATACTCAAGATCTGATTATTCTTGTATTATTTTACGTATTTGGCATAAAGGCAAGGTAACCTCAAAGGCTTCACTCAAACTCCACAAATGGTGCCTAAGTCCATATATGATGTGTGGATCTGCAGATTCTATGACGATATTTTTCAATGTAGAAATAACTTTTGAACAGCAACTGGAATACAATGTGAGAGCGTTTGGAAAAGAGTTTAAGTACGTCGATGCAAAGAGAGTTTTATATTATCTTAATCAGAGAAAAACACATCCACCGATGCCGTGGCAGAAAAAGGAAGGTCATTCTTGGCAGGATTACAATACAGGCTAATTAACAGACACAGAGAAAAGTTTGAAGATCACTTTCTCTACTCGTTGATAAAATCTTTAATAGATTATTTTTTGAAATCAAAATCGAATAGCTTTTATTTCAAGTAGGATTTTTCAGGTACCTTCGAAACGTTAAATTACCGACTCTAGTTACGCGGTTCTGAAATGTGATTCCTATGGAGAAAAACCGGCAAGGGTGTGCAGATTGAGGATTCTGGATAATTACAGATTTTGGTTTCACAAGTCTTAAATATACACGTTTATATCAAAGAAACATAAATGAATAAGCAACTTTTACACATAAAATATGTGCATAACAATTTGAAATTTCATCAACAACTGGCAAAACTGGCAATAAGTTTGGTACATCAATATTATGTAATAAAATCTTCAGCTTCTGTATACGATTGAGATATGTCTTTTGTTCCTGTGTTCATGCATCAAGGATCTTAACACCTGGAGTATTAAAATTTAAAATTATTTATTCAATTAAGACACTAAGTGACATTTATGAACGTTAGATTGAAGCTGCAGATAAAAGTCACAGATCGTCACAAACAGACGCCACAGCATATACTGGATTGTCAAGGTAAATTAGGTGCAAACACCAAAATCTACTGCCCGCTTGTGTCGATCTATAACTTCCAGTTTCCAAAGTGCGTAGAGCCTTATGAGAAGAATATTGGCAAAGAAACTCATGGCCGCTCTTTTTAAAAGTGAGATATTCAGGTACAATTGTGTTAGTATTACATGAAATGTAAGCAGTATGCAAGCTATTGTCACCTGAATTTCATTTTATTGCAATGCTCCAAAGGTAAAGTATCAATTTTAAAATATCACTTAGTGATACCGTTGAAGGTTTGAGCCTATTAAACATAGACTTACATTCAGTTGCAAAATCTACCGTTAAAAATAATTCGTGACAGAACTAATAGGCTAGAGTTGCAGTTGAAAGAACTAAAATAATAGTATACGCTACAGCATTGCTGACCAGGACGACCAGTCACTCCAAGCAGCACCCATTCACGAGTATGACGCATGGATCGCCGTCATCTCACTCGCTATACTAGAGGAATTTGTACATTGAGCGGATGGCTTGTTTTTATAGAATAAACACCGTTTAAATATCAGTCGCTTTGCCCTAAAGTAGTATACCATAGGACATGACGCTGGGACGGTAGTTTAAATAAACTAGCCTAACTGTATCCCTATCGGTGTGAGCGGACGTACCTTCCATACTGCGTAAGCCGCCGAACTAAGTCTATATATCTGGACTGTCTAATGCGATTCCTATAAATATTGTTGTGTCTACCATACTTATAACTTCTTTATTTAGAGTTAGATTAGTGCTTAGCTTAGTACTTTGCTGTTATATATTTATTTTGACAGCATGTAGCATTTGGACCAAAAAAAATTCTATTATTCCTTCTAATACTAAGAATAAGTTAAGTTCGAGTACATTATTATGTTACTATCACTAGTTATCCGTTTGAGCCATTACTTTTGTACATTAGGATAGTAGGTTTATATCCTTGAGTTTTGTTTTATTAACTGGATAAAAAAAAACAGTTGAAAATCTTTTAACAGTATTGCAAAAATTACATAGTATAACTGTGTCTGTACTTCATATAAAAGCAATTGTAGGCAAATATTATTAAAATAAAACAATAATATTGTAACAATAGTCAGCAAAATTTATAGACTAAGGTCTGAGATTTGTTTGTGGTGTGAGTGTGTATGTGAGGACTTAACAGTGAGTGGACATGCAGCCACAACTATGGAAAACAAGATTAATGTCATTGTACACAATACTAGCAATAAGCCTCAAGTGTGCCTATAAAACATACATATAAGAATGTTTTCCTGGACTATAGTAATGGAAATATGTACATTTTTTAAATTCTGAATATTGCATGGTATCATTACGATGAGTTAAGAATGTATTGTAAATTACTAGTGTATTTGTAAACAAAAAAATGTCTAAGTATTTACATGAAATTAAAAACTTATGTTTTTATTATGAATATTTTTGTGGTTACCATTTAAGATCACGATTTAGTTTATCGTCCAGATTTATAATGTACTAGAATTTTTTTTATGAAATAGTTCTCAAACGTATCGCCTGATGTTAAGCGATTACTAATAAAATTTCAAAAGAGGTCGCTAGTGCGTAGCCGGCCTTTGAGGAATGGGGAAAAGTTTGGTTTATGGGCCTCCGGTATCCTCACTCACTCGGTAAAACAAAACGCAAGCGCTGTTTAACACCGGTTTTCTGTGCTGTGGTATCACTGTGGACGAGCCGGCCCAGTCATACCCAAGCGTAGCTCTCCCACTGTAGTAACTGTAGATTGAAAACAGAAGAAGTAAAGTAATAATCAACAGTTAAGCGTGGTTAACAATGGAAAAAAAATTAAAAGAATTTAAAGAAAATTAACACAACATTTCTTTCTATAAATTGTACGAACATTTTTTTTATTAATGAGTGCCACCCAAAATAACGCGGAACCAAAATAAAATTTTGAAAATACATAGAATGTATCTTGACCAATTTTTTCACACAAGTCATCAAACTATACCTTTGATATAGGCAGCACTTTATCAAAATGATAGAATCGAGAATGTCCAATTTCATTTGTTATTAACTTCCAGTTTCAAACAAGTAAGAACTTGGAGGAATCTCATTTAGTAAATCGGCCTATTCTAAGTCTACGTGGCTAAATTTGTTACCCTTTTACGGTTGAATCACGGATTCCCAGATAATTAAAGCTGGAATTATAACTTAGACCCTAGATGTGGTTACAAAGAAGCGTGTACACTATTTAGTTAGCGTTAAGTTGTGTCCAACCCGGACACAAGTTTCGTTGGTATGGTTATATATTTAAAGGGTGCACTATTAAAACTAACAAAAACTTCAATCACAGTCAACTACGGTTAAAGTGTGGTTAGAATTGCCTTTTAATCGACTGCAAAAAAGGAGGAGATTTTCAATGCAACTGTTCTTATTTTGATTTGAAAGCTGTGCTTCCCGTTTTCCATTTCCCCTTCAATTGGTCCAGTCTTTGAAGTCAGTTTTTTTTGTTAGTGCTTAAGTGTTGTTGCCAATAAGCTATTTTGAGATGATGCATAAAGGTATCTTTTACATATTAAACTGTAAATCTGGTAATTTTGGTATGGTGTGCGATTAGATAACCATTATTTGGTATGACACACTAGCAGCTAGAGACCTGATGCGTGTGTTTCAAGTAGCTTGTCGATACAGAGTTGGTCAAGTCTGTTCTTGAAGTAGTTTGTGAGGGAACCATAACCACGTCCTCGGAGCCTTTTCCAGGCTGTCAAAACTCGGTTAGGCAGAAAATGCGTGTTGGGATTTTTCTTAGAAGAATTTTGCCCTAGTCTCAGGGGATGTCCTTGCAAGTTCATGCTAAGCAAAGTAAGCTAAGGTATGCTGGGCACGTCAACTATACTCTGTTTTAGATCTTATTATTGTTTGGTGCAATACTATAAACACTTAAATTATGTGTCCCTAAGAGAACTCTTTTATTTTTCTAGTAAATCGCTACTGGATACAAAAATGTATTGTATGTATTATTTATCCTCTTTTCTCAGGAGAGGTATAGTAGTGGAATAATAAAGTTATTTTTAATGTATGTCACTTGCAAAATGTCTCTACTCTACCTGAGTGGGTGAGGGTACCGGAGACCCATAATCCAACACTTCCCCTAATCCCCCTTTCCATCCCCCATGGGCGGCAACGCACTTGTGACGCCCCTGGTGTTGCGGGTGTCCATGGGCGGCGGTAATCGTTTACCATCAGGCCTGCTCGTTTGCCCCTATAACATAAAAAAAGAATCCAAGAGTGGTGATCACTATACTCATTGCGAATGCAGATAATGCAACAATGCAGTATGTTGACCCACACAATGGCGTTCTAGTTATGCTTCAGCGTCCTCCAGGCCTCCGGTCTCTCACTCACCAAAGGAACTGTCATTTTACGGTGGTCTTCTGGCCCGTTCGTGCTGAAATCAGCGTGGTACTATCTTGAAATGATTGTACGAGAATAATCGATTGAAATTTCTTGATTTTCATCAGCGACCATCTGAAAGGATGGAAGTTAAAACAACAAAATAAATATATTAAAGTACTGTTATTGTTGACAGGATGGTAATCAAGTTCAACGTTATAAAGGTATCTCTTATCTCATTTTTCATACAGTGCGTTTTAAATAGCTCAAGTGACAGTTAGTTTACCTGTCAGCGTTATTAGTGTATCGTTACTTTGAACTTTCCCTTTCGCCTGGATCAGTAACACGGCCGCTAGTAGAACTGCGCTGTTGTAGTAGCTGCGCTGTAGTAAAGAGGCTAGGCTGTTGATTGGACGGCTAATAAAACTAGTTGCGACTAATGTATTTTATACATGTATAGATATATAATCTGAATCTGGGAAATAACTTCAATGAGTTTTATGAAATTTTGTATGCGGTTTTCGGGGGCGATTAATAGATTCAGCTCGAAATAGATATAGATCATTTCTGGAAAATTTATTTAAAAAATGAAATAATATTTAACTAATTTGCTTAATTTGAAAAAATATTCTTCCAAGGCTTTGGGGTGCCAGAGATTCTTCTTTGAGCTGGTTTTATCATCCAAGTAGCTGCGAGGAAGAACATATTTCAAAAATAGCTTGCAAGTTCGTCTGGTCAGTAGAAGCTAATCAGTACCAACAAGAACGTTTTAATTTTTTGGTACTGTGACTAAGAAGAATCTTTATTAAAATCCCGAAAATGCACTGAAGTTGCTGAATAAGTCAAATACACTAATAGATCAGAAAGTAGAGGAATTCCTAATACTACCTATAACTACCTTAGTTATTCTTACCCGTTTCAGTCCAGAGCAGATTAAATCACCAGGTTCTGCAACATTACCGCACTGGAATACTAACAATGGATTGAAAACTACGTGAATACCAAAGTCCAAAATAAGGCAGGACATGCACATGGACGCGTGAATTAATATTTAGACTGATCTGATGATCTTAGTAATATGTTCTTAAAAAAAGAAACATAATTAACATCTAGTAATGGTGCTGGTGGTATAAATTATATTATAGTATAGTTTGTAGGAATAAAATGACAAAAATAGTTAGCGATGAATTCGAAAATAAATATGAAGATACTCAGTCTAATATTTGGTTTTCCGTTCTGTTTGATTCAAGGTAAGTTGATCTTGGCCTATTAAATTATATCCAAGAATGTATTTATATCTTAATAATTTGGAAGAAAACAATTTTTTTTATATGGGCCTGCCAAAGTCCACACATAGCGGCCTATTGATATGCTTCTGCGTCATTGGGTCTCGGGTCTCGCTCTCACCAAAAGAACATAACAGCATGTCATTTGCTGTCATTTTAGGTTTGTCTTCTGTGAGAAGGTACTGTTACTTATTTTAGAGCTATTCAAACTGTTTAAAAGCCATACGGTAGTTCCGTCTCTGTCATTACTGATATGTATACAAAGGTATCCATGGACTAAGATATTAATCATTTTCATTATTTTTCAGCTTTGTCAATGTCATCGTGTGGAATAGACAATGCACCAGTAAATATTGTATATGAAGGTCAAGCGCGGATAGAAACTTACCCGTGGCTTGGCATACTTTACTACCCCATACGTAAGTGTGTTCTCATGACAGCCTAGTTAAACCTTTGAATGTCTAATACCTAATTCAACCCTACTAAAAATAGAGAGAAACCTTTCAAATGATTTGTAAAACACGTAATTTGAATCGCTCTTTACATAGGGTCGGATTGGTTTATGCTTTTTGGATTTAAAAGACTAAATTTCGTATTTGTTGTGTGGTGCTTAGATCTTTACACATTTTGTTACATAATTAAAATGTCTTCTTACTGACTCAGATTCCCTACATAACTAGTTTTACTATTAGTTGGCTGTGAACTAAAGTAGAGATGGGTATAACTTTACTAGGTATACCCGATTGAGGTACCAGCTGTAAATATAATCCAATTTCCTTGCTCAACCTACTCTTTAATGTTCGGCTTAAACATTAGCTTAAAAACTTATTTACGGTATGAGTTCAAATCAAATTTTAATATAATTGGTACATCCGTTCGAGCGTGATGAAGTAACTAACAATGAAACAAACACACAAACTTTCTTTCTCAGACTGCTAATATAACCGTAACATATTTCCTTGTCGTCGTCGCTGAGTGTTACAACTGATATATATTTCGTTGTCTTCAGACGACAAACGCTTCACAACGGCAGTGGTTCTTGTTACAAGACAGGTAGTCTTGGCTGCTGCCACGGAGATTGAAAGGCTGCCCAAAGACGATTTTAGGTAACTTTGATGTTCTTTTATTTGAAAATTGATGAAAGTTAAACGAACGATATTATGGGAAGTATTATAATTATTATAAAGTTCATATCCTTTATATGTTCAATTGTCACGCTAAGTACCTTTGACAGCTGTAGTAATCTTCCTATTCAATTGTTTGAAAAATGTACATTTTTTGTAGATTTCTACTTTCATTTCAAGTATTCCTAATTATATATATTAAAGAGGTCTACAATAGGACTCAGGCTCGAAGGACCATAAAATATTTTGATTAATATAACTTCTTGTGATTAAGATAGGCAACTGATTTGCTGGGATGCTTTTATTGTACTGAATTATAAAATGGTGTAATGTGGCACTCGCGGATCATCTGTGGAACTTGTATCTCCTGTTTACTTCTCATGATTATCACGTATAAAGTTAAAATATGTAACTAAGTGTATATGAACTCAAAACAGTTAAAAAGAAATAAGGAACAATGGTTTAATTATCAGAATGGAAATAAGATTATTGTTCCGTATTTCTTTGTAACTGTTTTTGTCTATATCTTTATTATATATAGGGCTTGTAAAGTTAACGACGCCTCTGGAGTTACGGGTATCCAAGGGTTCTTGTCATCACTTACCATCAGGCGATCCATTGCTTGTTTATCCCTTATACCATACAAATATATTGTAGAGTTTTAGTCTCTATATCTATAGAACCAATTTTGTAAATTTATTTTGCCAATAGAAAGACGCATTGTAACCATTATAGGCTACATATATAAGTCCTCAAAATGATTACAAAGATTCACGCAGGCGTAGCCGCAGGAAGCTTGTCTATTTATATTTGTTTTATGTTTGCAGGGCCCGTGCCCGTGTGGTGCTAGGTCGGAACTGTAGTGTACCTCACCTCGCAATACGGGACTACACCTATCATCCAGAATATGCTTCTAAAACATACAGTGCCTTAACGATGATACAGTTGGAAACAGACTTATCCGAATTAAGTGAGAACGAATGACATTTTCCATTCCTAGTATGTATAGGTGCCCTAGAAAAGTGGGTATCAAAAAAGCAAGTCCAAAATTATACCATAGCAGTTATAGCCCGCGGGTCAACTTGCGTTTACGTCATGGCTTTAAAGAGTACCTCATCTGTTCCCTCAAGAATCAAAGCATTTCCATGCCAAATTAGATTGAAATTGGTGTAACGACTTAGCCGTGAAAACATAACAGACCGACAAATAGACAAACAGAGTTAGTTTAGAATTTATAACATTGGTATGGGCTAAATTCTTAGTAGTTCATCTATAGAATATGTTTTAATTTTACATTCTTGGGTTTCCTTTCGATAACTTATTGTTTTCTTTGTAGAATAGTATACACTGATCATATTGAAACTCTTTCACTAAAAAGACATTAACAAACCATCATACTCATTAATTAAGGCTTAGGATTAGCATTGTAAATGATTAGGAATTCATGTGTTATAGACTTTTCAACGAAGAATTATCACTTATACATTGGAACGTCAATGAACGCGACTAGTAACTTTAGGTAATCTTTAAACGGTTAAAAAGGATTATTTTATTTATTTATTTAAGTAAAATTAAATAATCCTTTTTATGTATAATATAAATATATATATATATATATATATATATATATATATATATATATATATATATATATATATATATATATATATATATATATATATATATATATATATATATATATATATATATATATATATATATATATATATATATATATATATATATATATATATATATATATATATATATATATATATATATATATATATATATATATATATATATATATATATATATATATATATATATATATATATATATATATATATATATATATATATATATATATATATATATATATATATATATATATATATATATATATATATATATATATATATATATATATATATATATATATATATATATATATATATATATATATATATATATATATATATATATATATATATATATATATATATATATATATATATATATATATATATATCAAATACTCATTCTTTTCAGATGTGCGCCCAATTTGTCCTCCACCACTATATTTAAAAAATCCTCAATTTTTTGCTTTGGTACTGTCAAACGGTGAGTTTTATTTGCCATGACTCCTAACATTTTCTAGGGGAGATCTTTTTTTTTCGAAAGATTGTCCCTATTTCATCTCATCCACATTATTTTTATATTATTATCATTAATTTTGTCTCGACGAAATTTTAAAGACTCGAATAGAAGACTTTAAATACTTGACATTGGCAGAAATAACTGATCTGGCTGGTTTCATCTCCTGAGCAAAAGCTTTTTTAGGGTGTGTATGTAAAAAAACTCAAATGCAATTTTTGGTACTAAGAAAAATAGAATTCGTAAAGTGATATGATATAAACGGCTCATTTTCCGGCAGAACTTATATAAAAATACAAGCTAAACTTTCAGATTGCAGAGATTCTAGGATTATGATATACAAGATGCGATATGTTTCACCAAAAGTTTGCAAAGCCTATTATAGGAGGAGTAATGTAAGTATATTTATTTATTTTTATTTATTTATTTGTCTTTATTGTATACACATAGTAAGAAACGGTACAATAGGAACAGTCACAAAGTATGTATAACAAATGGCGGTCTTATCGCTCTCGGCGATTTCTTCCAGACAACCATAACACGGATATGAGTGTTTCAAAATTTTGAAATTTAGGGTAGGTTACATACATGGAACACATAAAATATACAAAAAAACAAAAAGAAAGAGTAGCGATCCATATACAAATGTTAAACACTATTCCCATTACACAAACATACTTATACCTACACAAGTACATACACACAGAGTATGCATACACATACGGACCAATATACATAAAACATGAAATTTATTCAAAAATTATTCACAATGATAAATAGTAATCTTACACTAGCTTTTTGAACATATCCAAGGTTTTTGCTCGTCGGATATTATCTGGCAAGTTGTTCCAAAGCCTTACCGCTTGCACAGTAAAAGACTTGTCTGCAAACTGAGTGGTATGTGCTGGCATTTTCAGTTTAAAATTCTCCGATGACCTCAGGTCTCTGCAATGTGTACTTTTTAAGAATTGAAAACGTTCTTTAAGATACGGGGGTGTGTGAGGATGAAACAGAACACTGTATAAAAGAGTAAGAATATGCAGATTCCGGCGAAAGCGTATTGGTAGACTTGAGTTTAGAACGAAACTCTGAGATATGATCATATTTACGTAATCCAAATATGAATCTAATGCATAAGTTTTGAAGTCGCTCAAGGTTATTCAATTGGTCTTCGGTGAGGTCCAGATAGCTGACATCGCCATAGTCAAGGATGGGGAGTAGAAGTGATTGTGCGATTTAGATGATTTTATCTTTTTTTATAGAATAGGGGGTGAACGAGCAGACGTATCGCCTGATGGAAATTGATTCGCACCACCCATAGACACCCGCAACATCAGAGGCATCACAAGTGCGTAACCTGTCTTTGGGGGAGGGGGGAAAAGGGGATGGGGAGGGAGAAGGGGGATATCAACTTTTTGAAAAATTAAAAGAAACTAAAGCGACTTGAGAAAATGCAATCATAAAATTAATGCATGCATAATTCTTTCCTACTTCATTACAGCTGGATGTTAATTCTTTGTGGCCCACACACACAGCGTGTGCTAGGAGCATGACTGGAGGCAGATGCGTTTGGAGAAGCGGAGCAATCCTAGCCATTAAAAGTAACAATAGATGGAGACTTGTAAGTGAGATAACTATTTATGTAATCGATCTGAAGAATTGTTAATTTTAATGTAATTGATCAGTCACTGGTTATGAAAACGATTAAAGACCTATATTTGTAGTTGAACAGTTGCCAAAGCATAATAAAAAACAACAAAATACTACTCTTTTATAAAAGAGCAAGAAGCAAGATCATCGGTACATGAAGTTTAGATTAACAATCAATAAAATATACAGATACAGATAAAACTTTAACAAAACGATATTCAATGAAAGATAAAGAATGAACAATGTTTTTTTCCAAAATTTGCTAGATTTGATTAAAAATAATCAAAAAACTGCTGAAAAAATTATCTGTGTTCCCAAAATAGGATGACGGAAATTTGCCATGTTAAACTGAACCAAAGCCCTCATTTGTATTTGCAGTTGGGCTTCGGAGTTTATGGTCCAGGATGTCAGGCACCGTCGAGGTTTCTGGACTATGGCATGTATCACAAGTGGGTGGAGCGTAATGTTCAGAGAACTGGAAAACCAACCATCACAACTATTTCAGACAACCATGTAATATTTCGTAGAAGTAAGTTTCAAGAGATTCAACATTGCGCAGTTAAACTTGACAAACCTTATACATCAACATCTAGCCAGAACGGTATTTAAGGCCAAAACCGCCTTTCTAAGGAGAGACCAGACAGACATATTAGCAGTAGATTTTTTAAGGCTGTTACATTTATGTATGGCATGTCTACATCATCTTCCAAGAGAGACTGCTTTTACATGATGATAAAGTTTTGATAGATTATTAGAAAGTAATTCATTTTTGTTTTGAGCTGTTTAGTTCTTAGATAAAACTACAGTTAATAACTTATTTCATATTCGGAGCTTTGGCATGCAGATATTCCTCTGAAATTTTACTGTATTTAAATAGTCGTACTATTTAAGTTCTAATATTTGGATGATCAACTTAACGGAACCAAGAACAATGGTAGTAGAACTAAGTTTTAAATAACATGTTAAATTGTTTTCCAAATTGAAAGAAAAGGAGTTTAAATATAGACTGTAACTTTGCTCAGAAAAATATTTTATTTTCTGTAAAATAATGAGAGAATATGTTAAATTTTGAACAATATTTTAATACTCATATGTATTTTCAGTGTCGGGTCATATACAGAGATTTGGTCTATGTGATAGAGAAGAGACTATGAGAGAATTGTATTCAGATACAGACTTTATAGAAACAACAGACTATAGAAATGGGCATTTCTCATATAATGTAAGTTTCTGATACTGACCCGATGGGTGGGTCAAGTAGTCAAGTTTTCATCCCCTTTGCAATACTTTTTCCAGTGTAATTTATTTCCTTAGTCGACTTGAGGATGAAAAGAAGTATTGTTACAACGTTTTCTTAACCCCACAACATGGCCCATTTAAATGTAGCTTCTGAATAATTTACTTTTGTCCCCACAGGTGTCATTGTACGCTAACGTGGAATACTCATGCGTCACATTCAGAGCAGATTACACCAGCTCCAAGTTCAAGCACAAACCAAAGTTACATATCCAAAGATGGTGTGCAGGACCCACAGGAATCTGTTTTGGATTTGGCTACCTGTCCATACATTTTCGGATATCCGTGAGATTTAGTGGCAATTTCAAGTTTGTGCTTAGGGCATATGGACAAGAAGCTAAACTAGTAGATCCTAGGAGGGCTTTACAATTTATAAATCGAAAAATGGAATATCCTACTATACCAAATATTTATGTGGTACGTGACACGATGAAAAGTGGTGGTTACTACCCTTACGTTTATGTATATTAATAAACAGGTCATATTATATTTACTTTCACTTTGGCTTTTAAATTTTTTAATAAGACCCTTCAAAATTTAAAGTCCATCATTTGTTTCTTTTCCATTAATTGTAATAAATGGGTCAACTTCACCGTGTGTTATTTTATCCGCTAATTATTCGCAAAGTGATTCTTTTAAAAATAAGGAAAGTCAACATGAGAAAGTTGATGTGTAAATCGGTTGGTTCGACCAGATTGATACGACGGTCTTAGAATACCAATGTTAAATATTTATATAGTTGCTCTTCGCCAAGTCAGCCTAAATCCCATTCTAACTCTAGGGAACAGTCCACGGCATTTGTAATCAGGATAGAGACCACACCTCTTTGATTTTACTCGTATTTTCTATCAGGCAGAGTAGCGGTATTTAAAAAACAAGAAGGACCCAAAAGTATATCAATATCATCATTTTTGGATGAGACTTTTTTATGTGGTCAAAGCGTATTGTGTTCCAATTATTGTTTAAGTAAAATAAGTGTCTTTTATTGCTAGTTGACCCTTAGGAAGAATGAAATCATGTTTAGATCCAGAAGAGAAAGAAGTAAACAAGAATTTACTCTTCTTTGTTATAGATTCATTTCCCATCGTGGACAAATAGTTGTGATAAGTACAATTACTCGTTCTGTTTCTGGTTGTATTTATAATACTTCATGTATGTGTTTGGAAGTATATTAGTATGTTTATCAGCAATTGGATTACCGTAGTACTGGCTCTGTCTAGTTTGGGAACTGACGGGGGTATATGAGATGTGTTAGATTATAATTATATGATGAGATATAATGATGAGATGGACCTAAAATCAGATTTATTTACAAAAACATCAATATTCTTACCAATCTCATAAAATGATTCCTACTCCACGTCTCCACTTCCAATTATGCAAATTTGACTCAAACTTGAAAGCAAGTTTGAAACTACTTTATCTCAGACTTTCACCGGTTTCGTGGAAAAAAGATTTAAAACAACGATTGGAGCTGCGAACAATATTTGAACTAAACTTAGTTATGAGGTGACGATGTCGTTATAACTTAAGATGTCGTCTTTCTGAGACTTTGTTTCTCTAAAAAGATTGCAGATGTCCCTACTTCGAGATATATCTTATCTATTTATAGAGTAATGTGAATATTAACGATCTTAAATACTTCGCTTCTGTTGGCCTCTGTTTAGAACTGAGGTTTTTTGAAATATTAATCTATGACATTTGGTTTCTCGGACAATGTGAAGTTGTCTTTTTTTTCTCAATGCTTGCTCATTGGTAATTATGGCAAGTTATTTTTTATATTTTTGGTATAAAATCGCTATATGATTGTAATTCTAGACGTGGTAATTCATTCTAAATTTATTATAGTTATTCCAAAACTAAACGCAAGCCAAGAGCACTGCAAAGATAAGGAAAGCTTATACAAATAAACTTATAAACAAACCTTACACTAACGTGTCTGAATGTGTATAGAACGCCAAAACCTCTTCTCTAAAGAAATGCCTGAACATAACTACAGTAAAACACTTTTAAGGGCTGTTGATAATGATGATAAAACTAAGAAAGGTTTCGAAGCTCTACAAGATTAGGTTGTTAACTTTCCAATTTTTTTTGATCCTCTTCTATAAGTGTGGCGTTGACATACGCCTTCGCACCGAACTTCATTAATTATTCACAACTCCACTCACACCGTCAGTCGACATCCCATTTTAACCCCTCTGGGTTACATGCCTATAATGCTGCTAAATTGTAAATGACCGTTTCGACTTTGACTGAACTTCGAAATTCGGGCGTTTTAAATTATTCATCTTAAATTGGCTGCGTACTGTTGGAGTGTGTGGCTCTTTCGATGAATTATTAATTGATTTCTAACGCTTAGACTGTGTTTTGGATACTTTTAGTTTAATTGCCCAGTAATTGTACAGCTCGTACTAATTATTTTTTACTTTTGAGTAATTTATAGACGTCAAGAAGTACTCTCTCTCTATCTCTCTTTCACGCCTTCATCCCACATGGTGGTGAAGCCAGCTCAAGAAGTACAAAAACTATATTTTCAAGAGTAGAATGTACAATCTGATATTAGTATAATGTAAATTGAATTAAGTATTAATCTTAATCTTATCTCATCTTCTCTAAGCATATAATAATGTACATACATCTCAAAAGTTTTTTCACCTATACAATAGTTTAGAACACATTTAACACACAGTCCACAAATTCCTAATTAAGTAGGTCTTTATTGTGATACTTTACTTGACTATTATGACTACTGTAATTTACATTGGTATATTTTTCATTAAACAGACTTTAAAATAAAAGACTCGTATTGGAACCTTTCTAATTAACTTTCCTTTTAAATGGTTCCGATACGAACCCTTTTCAATAATTTTGCAGCAAATAAGTCCTGCTGAATAAATAAAAATTGGCCTATGTAAAAAAACGCTAAAGACTAAAAGCATTCCTAATATCATATATATTATTATATATATCATTGAAATTTATAAGATGGTATGTTGTTCGTATACAATTTACCTGTCGTTTGTACCAACGAATACAATATGCATAGCTGAAGTTTATCTAAGTCCAGACCAGTTCTAAGCCGAGGTTAAATTAAATCCCAGATTATGGTAACTTCACTCTGAGATCGGAATCTATAACGATTTTATGCTGAAGCCAAATACAACAGAATTTCGCAAGACGATGTCATAACAGTATAATATAATTGTCTAGGCAAAATTCTTGGCAGAGCAGACCTGCCTCTAAAATGTTGCTTACTTGGTACCTCAAGAGTAATTTGATTAGTGCTTTACCAGATTCCGCTTTTCCTTAATGTTTGACTTTCATTAATTTACATTAATTTTAGGCTAAAGTTTCTTCTAAACTTACCTCTCTCTTGGTATTAATTTAGATTTTTGAAAAGTCTGTAACAGAAAATCTTTTTATCCGACTTCAAACGGAGGAATTTCTCCATTCGACTGTATTTTTTTATGTTTGTTACCTTAGACTTTCAAGTTGGTGAATCGATTTTGACGATTCTTTTCTAATTTGGAAGCTAATAGCGGAAAGCCGTGTGGTCCCATTTAAATTTGACCCTAGTTTAATTCTATTTGAAAAAAGAACTCGACTTAACATTAAGTGTTACTTCGAACACGAGATATTAGATCTTACGCACTTGACGCGTGCGTAAGATCTAATATCATATTATTCATATCATATTATCATATTAATTTATATGAAATATGAATTCTTATAATAGCTGTCTACTATAAGGCTCAGTAGTTTGTGCCCAAAGGGTAAAATGGGGCCTTATTACCAAGACCTCGTTGTCCCTCTGTGCGTCCGTCTGTTACCGGGCTGTTTCTCAAGAACCGTGATAGTTAAACAAAATTTTTAGAGATGATGTATATCTGTCTGCGCAATAACAACATATACTAAGAAACAGAATTAAATCAATATTTAAGGGGGCTCCCACACAACAAACATGATTTTTTGGTCGTTTTTTCTCGTTATTGATAACGGCATCAGGTAAAGGGTTGAAATGTACAGATAATGGTACGGAACCCTTCATGCGCGTGCCCGACTCGTAATTGGACAAATTTTCTCTTACTTTCCCTATTTTTTGATATTATTTTATTAGTTTAGTTATTAGATGTGTTAGCTGCTTACAGGTTATTATTAACGACTATTGACATGACAAGACATTTGTTTAATTTAATGTAGCAATAGGACTATTATGTATCTGTACAATAAAACTCGAAGATTGATAACGCAGAATCTGTATTTAGACGAAGGAGTAACCCTAAAAGTGTTATATATATTGTGTTCATGGCTGTCGATGAAGATCCTCTTGTTAAAGTAATATTTCGCTTTTATAAATTCTTATATGATAGTATATACATATAATTACGCAGGCGCATAGCCCCGTAGCACTCGGTGATTAGAAAGAATCACCAAGGTTAAGCAAAAATGGCGCGGTCGTTACCTGGATGATATTGACCGCTTGTGGAGCGTCTCAGTGATTCGGAGGTCACGTTAAGCAGTCGGTCCCGGTTATTATCATAGGATAACCGTCTTGAAGCTTAGTTGAGTTGTCCCAAAGGCTGTTTGAAAACATCCAACAGCAAGATTACGTAGCCACAACGTTATCTTGCCAGTCCCCAATCTGTACTCAGCCAGCCTGGGGACGTATAGCCATAATCTTCTTCTGAGAGGAGACCCGAGCCCAGCGGGACATTGTGAGTTGTTGAAAATTAATTCTTCTTCTCATTCCCCAATATCCATTAAAGCAAGAGCTAAATACTGGTAAATTACATTCTAAGACACTATTTTATCATAAACTAGCTACCCCATTAAAATTGGTAACCTACCCCTAATATTTATCACATAACCCTTATCATTTAGGGGTATAAAAATAGATATTTTTTAGCCGATTTTCACCAACCGTTTCCGAAGTGTTTGGTAAGAAACACCGCGACATAAGAATTTTATATATTAAATTTGATTTTAAAGCTTAATTTAATTTGTGTTGCTTATTAAATACTAAAAACAAATATAAATACAAGTGTTATAATACAAAAACAGCCTTATAAAGACATAATACTAGTTAGGTAATTAGCTTAAGTTAGCGCAGGTCGTAACTTAGTAATCTAAGTTATTTATTTCTTTAACAGACACAAATACGAAGTTGTTTTTGCTACTGAAACTGTTTAGTATCAGTAATGGAATCAGTTTTACGAGTTTTATTTAAGTAGCTACTTAGGTTTGTTTTGTTCAAGCTTTATATTGGGACTGGACTCATCTTAAAGAACACAAAAGACGATGACCTGACTAAGTATATGTTTTAAGCGAATGTTAATAATAATACTCCTCATGTTACTCGATCTTCGGTCTTGGATGGGAGTGACATGGTTACATCTACGAGAAAATGAAAACAATACAAGCATGTTATTCAACATCAACATGGATAATTATAGATTTATTAGAGTAATAACTAATATTGGATTGCGCTATGAAAATTCTAGCCTTCTTTAGTATTTCAGAGATAAACAGACAGGTTTTTGAAGGAAAAATATTTTAATAAATAAACTATTTCGTACTTTTAACACAATGCCATCTAGCTTAAAACTAAATAGAGGTACATGTACTTATATATTTTTTTTTGTAATTATATGCATATTATACATAGGAAACACTGCAAATACTTGTCTTTCCTTGGACTTTTACCAAGTGTGAGATAACTCACAGTACTCCACCTCAATATAGTGAGATGAATAGCTTATTACCAAACGTAAAAATAGTGTTTGAAGAAAAAACTAAATGCGATTTCGATTGTCAGCATGTTACTTAAAAAGTTTTTGCTTTGAAGAATACTACAAGATGGCGGATCTTTTAGTTTGGCGCGAAACAACGTGTAAAATTCTTGATTCGCGCCTCCAGGCAATATGGCGTATATGCATGCTCTCTAAACAAGTCATGTTTGGAATTTTCAACTTTATTTACTAGGGATTAAGATATTTTATTGAATAGATTACTGGTTATAATATTTTGTTGTCTCATACAAAAGACTGATTGTGGCAAAGGAAATCCCGTGAGGGAGGAGTTCTTTATAGGGGTATTTGTGAAGTGCGTTTCAAAGACCAGATTGCATGAATTTTAAGCATATATTTGAAAAATAATACTTTGATGGTACATATATCACAAATGAAATGTATAAATTCTCCTTATTTAATACAATTTTAATGTTATAATATATATGGATATAAATTATTTGTCCATAAAAATACACAATCCGAAAATTTAAGTACTGAATGACCAAAAACTTAAGAAAAAATCGATTAGTTAAAGTTTTATTTAAAAAAATCTTATATATACGTTACAATTTATTTTTTATTACATAAAAAATAAATTGTAACGTATATATTGAATCACCTAACAAGTAACCATCTCCGCATTACATCCACGAAGATCAATTCTCATAAACCTTCTGTTCAAAATACCCGTTATCTGACTTGTCTAGAACTCATTAATTGGTCGAAATATAATGAAACTAATGACTCACTTATTATCGTGAATACGGCATATACGAATATTACCTGAACATTTCGAGAACGTTCTGTTCGCTAACTTTCTCATCCAGCCAAGTTTTATTCGGGGAACCTGTTGCATAAATAATTGGTTCGTATTTATTAGGAGATCGGAAATAATGACCTGTCTGTTAGTTATCCTGTAAAGTAGGTCAATTAAAACGTGGGCTATTTGTGGCATGTGAATATTTATAGGCTTTCAGAGTGGTTTTGAAATGTTTACTGGTTGAATCAATCTGGCGACCAGAATTAAGTTGCGTTTAATGTCAATGGAGTCAACCACGATAAAATGTCCTTTCAATTTACCTTCATTTCGGCCTAATTGAACTATCGTATCTTTGAAGGTAGGATGTACAATTGGATAGACAGGAATTTTATTGAAACCCTGCCTCCTAGTTTTGGGAAATGCACAGACGATAGTAATGGACTTCTTTCTTTTAAACTACAACTGCAGTTACATCTACAGGTAGCGGTAATCAGTTTTCATCAAGTGACCCATCTCATAATAGTGCCATATTTAAAACTATAGTACGTTAAAAGATTTTAAGTTTTGAAGTAAACAAAGTATTGAAAGATACTTAGGTGATATTGTAAATTTCTGAAGTGAATATTCTGATCATTATATACATTAGACATAAAAAGAAAATCCATTAAATTTGTTGAAAATCATGAAAAAGGTCAATGCAAATGGAATATATAAAAACTCTTAATCCACTATTCTTTCAATAAACTTAAAACGCGCAACTATGAATAATTTGAGTTCATTAATTACTCAAAGTAACTTCTAAAGCTAGACTAATTTGGTTTAAAATTTGTTTTAATTAGATCTTCTACTGTATAACTTTGAACTTAAACTTAAGCCTATAAAGTTGATTATCGTGAAACTATTAAAGAATTGTGAAGAGACAGTGACAAAGCGTTCAATCAGTGAGTGGTACGAATTGAACTATTAATTCGTTGAAGTTGTATCAGAAAGGTTTTAGTTGTAACAATTAAATTAAAAAGTAACGAGACTAGAATGAAGAAGAATTATAAAAGATCAATCAATGGAATTTGGAGAATTTTTCGCAAAGACTTGAATCTTGATTCTCTAAACAAAAGTTCGGTCTCAATTCAGTCGTAACCAATTCTTGATATCACAACTGTGATAATAAAATATGACATATTCAACGTTCATTATAATATGATTACATCCTATTGTTATTGAATGTTAATCTGCAATTATAAACGTAATAACTATGGATATATTCAAATTTGAAATGTTAGTAATTTGTTTGGAAAAACAAATGCTATAAAATATTACATCATCTAAAACAGAGAAAAGAAAGTATACACAAACACATAATGTTTTAAAATTTTGAAAGTGGATATAGAATTCTGTGTGTGAGAGCTTCAGAACCGAGCCATCCCACCCAACGGAGCGACGCCTCGTCGCTGGGTGAAAGTTTACACCTGATTTCGACAGGTACCATCGATTCGTGTAAGCTTTGAACCTGATCCAATTTTATACAAATAGTGATACGTGATACTTATTTCTTTAATAATATAATTTAAGTATACTGGGTATTAGCGTTGTCATCATCGCTAACTTTTGATGTCATTTGTTGGACATATACACTTCTTAGAAAGGAGCTTTTGATTGTTCTGTACTACATTGAGCAGACCAAATAAGTCAAATCTTATTACGTTCTACAAGACACTTGCATAAAACTTGCTGAGACACTTTGAGGATCGATCCAACAGTATTTGCGGTGCCATAGGAGACATAGACTCTATCCGATATTTAGGAGTCATTTTGAACGAACGTTTGAAATACGAACATCACATAATCCAAATGTCACTAACTATTTATATTTGAAAACCCCTTCACAATATACTGGACAAAAAGAAACTTTTGTAGTTTTACTGTTTTCTAGCATGGGGCAGTGTCGCTAAAACCAAAACAATACAAATCGAAAGAGCCAAACGAGCAGTTGTAATGCTACGAAAATCATTAAGATTCACAACAAACGATCTGTACGAAGCATTTTAAATACTACTATAATAATAAGTCTAAACCAGCGCCGTGTATTCAAAATTCTGCTTCAAACCATACATACTACCTTCATAAAAAGACAGGCAATCTACATCCGCCCTAATGTGTGAAAATTTGTCGAATAGATTCAAAGTCAAATTTGTCAGAGACTCATTCTTTGTCATGGGCCAAAGTTTTTGTATGGGCCGGCTTGCGGAGTGCCCGTTATCACTCTGCAAGCCGGTCCATATATAACAAAGAATGATTCTCCAATGACATGATGATACAAATATACGTAGCTAATATCTTTACTCATTAAAGTAAATGGGTAGGCAAATAATATTGGATTACAATTTGTAACATATAGGGCATCAAATGTCGCCGAAGTTGCTAGTTTTAAAGCCGTTCTCTTACATTTCCAACTCGTTCGGCATCGAATACAGAATTCCTCCTGGTATCCTGTTTGATATTCAGTTGGGAGCAAATTTGATTTTATTTGTAGTTATGTTAAAATAACAACGGATTTAAAATATATCCAAGCACTACAGACAATTTTCTTAACTCTTTTTTTTAAAGATGAAGATAAATTAACCTTTAAAAACAATTTATTTTACACGTGCCATAGCGGATTAAGTTGATGTCCAGCGCTATTTATTATTGTTGGTCTCAGATCAAATAAACAAAGGTAGATAAAGCAAGGTCTTTGTTCTTGTTGAAGCCAGCCAGAAAACTGGGCTACTTCTAAGTAAACACACGCATTAACGCACACACATGCAGCAAACTACGCTACTTTTAGTTAGTATCGTTCTAGTTGCCATTATGTAAGTTAACCTACGGAATACCGTCTTGTGAAATTAATTGGTGTAAAAACTACTAAACAAAAATTCTTAAAGAATAACATTTCACATGTAAGTACACACAAAAGACGTTCTGGGTGGGTGCTGCCAGGAGTTCATATTCCCAATAGCCAAGAAATGTGGGTAAGTAATTTGCAGGTAAATTCATAGTCAAATAATGAAGTAGAGAGTGAGATGTAAGTATTACTTTATTTATTTATCAACGCACTTTTATAGTATTAAATATGTACAATCTAATTGAAGAAATAAAGAGATTTATTTTCGCAAATTACCCATTTCAATGCATTTTCAAGGCCATTTTTTTAGGGGGAACACTTCAGTCACTCACACATATTTAAAAAATGGATTCCCTTTTTTATTTTAACTGCGATACCTACCTTTCTTATTTGATCTAAGATCTTGGTATAGAGATAATATGGAATTATAATTTTAACTTTAGAATCGCAGATATGCGTGGACTACGAACTAGTTAATTGCTCCTATACCTAAATAAGGAAAAAGTAAGGAAAAGGAACAGGGACGTATTACAAATGTTAACAGACTGACATACACCCATATTGCGCCCTTAGAGCAAGCAAGAATCAAAGCTCTTCCTGTATGTAAGCAGCTTCCGATCCCTTACAAATCACCAACAATATAGGTAACTCTATTCAGCGGCGCAACCCTCCGCAGTTTGCGAGTATAATGATGAATCGTCCTTAGCAGGACAAGTTGGAACATGTTGCCTCAAAGCAACTTGGGACAATTCTGGGTATTATAACGTTGAAGTTACTTAACGCCTACATAAGCTTTGGACATGTGACTATGTATATTTCGAAGATATTGTTATATGTGCCGAATGTTATATCATTATTATAGCAAAGGGACTTGGTTAGCGACAAATTTCTTATTTTTATCTTATGGATCGTTTAGGATCCAGCATTAATAAGTTGGTCTACTACAAAATACCTGCTTAGTATTTAACACACCTCTATTGGCTTAACCTTTAACTTGTTTTAACGTTTGTTTGCAACCGTGACAAAAAAAATTAAAGACAGTTACAAAAACCGTATTTTTTTTAATTTTGGACGTGTTGCTCATAATAAAAGTATTAAACAGTTTTTTCCGGTTCTATGTCTTCTATATATGAATCTGGAACCTTAATTGGAAATCATTATTAAAATGAAACTTTTATTACATCGTCTCAAATTTTTTGGTCTGTGTATCGCATGCCGCGTGTCGCATTTNCATCCTCAATGCGAAAAAGAACAATGCAGCATGGTGACCCACACTATGGCGGCCTGGGGGGAACGGGGATGGTGAGGGGGATAGGGGACGTTGGATTGGGGTATGGGCCTCCGGTATCCTCACTCACTCGATGAAACACAGCGTAAGCGCTGTTTCACACCGGTTTTCTGTGAGGCCGTGGTATCACTCCGGTCGAGCCGGCCCATTCATGCCGAAGCGTGGCTCTCCCACGGTATAAAAACAAATGACGCGTGACGGTCGGCAAGTGCCCAGTGGCCATTCAGACGGTGTGCCAGTGCTCCACGCTAATTTATTTGTTTTTGTCAGTGTTTAATGTAAATGTTGTTATTTATTTGCTTTACTAGATTTATTTATTTGCATGTGAAAAAAAGGTTTCACTTTTACCGTGGTTTCATAAAACCACACAATCCTTTTTATTTTTAAATTTCTATATTAACGTACATGTACCATCCTTACGGGCTCTCAGCACAATACCTTAGTACACTTAGATAATATTAATATAAATCAAATCGTTAAAAATCAAACATATTACTAAAAACAAATAAAATATTCAATATTTTAAAAATATAGTATTTGAACTAATACGGAATCAACGGAACTTGGTGCAAAAGATTATAAGCGTAATATATTCGATTATATGAATGTAACAATTTACCGTTAATTTCATCATCCTGTTTGATACGATATAACATTTGTAATAAATAGGGAAATAATACTCAATATAACAATAGGAATGACGTCAAACCAAATACATATTATTACAGTATCATATCCGTTTCCAGGTTCGATTAATATCAACCATACCATAGTTTACTTACTAAACATTGGCAGGGTAGCAGAATGTTGCAGTGAGAGTATCAAAATGGACGTTTAATAAAATTCCTGAATATCAAAAACAAAATACTAATCAATGGGGGTTGCGAGAATTATGACCATAAATAAATGACCCACGCAACCTTATCTGCGTCTCAACGGTATATATAATCTGAATCCCGGAAACAGCTCAACGGTTTTCAAGAAATTTAGTATGCAAAGGGTTTCCAGGGCTATAAATTTATCTATATCTATTCACTTTTAGAAAATTTCCCAAAAAATAAATAACGAGCTAAGCTCGGTCATCCAGGTACTATTCTTTATATCTCTGTATATTTCTTTCAAACTAACTTTTAAATATGGTGCTCCCACGCACTTTAACGTACGTTGTACCTTCTGACCCTGTATCTACGAACGTGTATACAGAAAGATATCAAGAACCGACATTTTGCCTACTAAATTTTCATCCAACTTGCTGTAGATACGAGATACAAGATACTTAAGAACTAAATATAAGATGCATGTGTAGTGAAATTATAGGAAGCCTAGGACAGTCCTAGCAGTAGTCCAATATTATAAATAAGAAAATAACTGTCTGTCTCTCTGTTACACTTTCAAGTCTAAACCGTTGCACCGATTACAATGAAATTTGGCATGAAAATGCTTTGATTCTTGAGGAAGGAAATGGGCTACTCTTTGCAGCGATTACCGATATACACGTGGGTGGAACTGCCGGAATAAGTAAGTTACTTATAAAGATAATTCAGACTGTGTAAGTGCTGGAAAGCAATAGTAATAAATTTTATCGTTACTCTTGATGTATGATTGACGTCACCTGAGCTAAAATTCTGTTTCCTGAATCTGGGCTCACCCCCAAACGACTGCATTGCATTCATGACTTTTTAGTTCCTAGTATCCAAATAAAGCGGGGACATGAATAGGCCGGCTTGATTGGAGTGATACCACGGCCTCCCAGAAAATCGGTGACGGGACATACATATGTATTTAGTAAAGAGTAATTATTTTAATATTACAAACAGACACTCTAATTTTATTTATTTGTATAGATTGGATATTGATCAGTTTTTATACTACATAAACTAAATGCTTTTTGGTAAAAGGTAAATTTTCTATTTTATCTAATTCTGTTATTTCATTGCTACTTATGCATGGTAGTGAACTGATAACCTTCTGAATAATATTGGCATCTTAATTAATTGGTTCCTTGGGCTCCAAAGTTTAGATGCAGGCGATAGTGAAACACTTTGTATAGAGATTAATGCCCTAATGTGATTTCTAATCCGTCGTTGTTGATAGAATGGTGATGAATTTGCGTTGACTGAACGGTTATATTCAGCAGCTATCACGCGATTCCTACTGAGCCAAGTGTTGTAGATTCAAATCCCACATGGGGCAACACTTTGTGTGATCCACAAATTATTGTTCTGAGTATGGGTGTTTTTTGTGTCCGTTTCATGAATGTTTGTCAATTGCCCCGTGACACAGGGTGTATATTTGCGGGAGTTATTAAAAAATAGAAACGTATGATGTAAGAAAAAAATCGTCTTCATATAATTTCACTGATATTTTTTTGTTTGATTTGATCTTCTATTAGCTTATCAGAAAACAAACATAAATGCACTTACATAATCTTAGTCCAAGTATGCATTTAATTTTAACTAGTTGCATGTTCGTTTGATTGATATCCCCATGGTGTTACCCGCGTTACAACAACAACCACGGGTAAAGCCGGGACTGTACAGTTTCAATAGAAGAAAATTAGAAGATAACAATAAAAAAGTTAATTGATTTTGTCCGCGACTGTGTACTACCTATTTATTTGGCTATCTGAACAACTGCGATTATGTACGGCTTGGATTAACGACTCCTATTTTGATAGCGCTTTGATAGTACGCATAGTTTCAGCTAGATTAACAGCATATTCGAAAGTCTTGGGCTGCTCAATGAGCATTCTCTTTTTTATTTAGTCGAATGCTAAATTACATGAACATCTTGTATCAGACTTGGACAGTTTTCGATGTCACACTACAGACTATTTTTCAAATCGGTTGCATACGACTCGATGTCTTCGTCATGTGCTTGTTTGCAATTGAAGAGCCTTTGTATCTCGACGGTTATATTGACTAGCATTAATAATAGTTCAAATCGTTGAAATACGTCTTTTAAAGTTACTTCATTCATATATATGTCGAATGAATTGAGGATGTGGAGCGCATTTTGACCAATGCTGTTCAGAAGAATCGTGACCTTTCGCGTATCTGGCTTCATGTCTAGGTTCATCAATTCATCATCATAATGTCCCAATGCTGGGCTCTCAGGAGAACGTTAAGGCCATATGTTACCCTCATATCTAGTTTATTTGCGGTCATATAGATCCTAAGAGACACAGCAAAATTCTTCCATTCCAGTGTCATTATAGAATATTGGAGATTAAAAACAATCCCACGTAATGGTAAAGGTTGCGATGGTGGCGGCTTTGAGTCTCAGCCATTTTGAGGATGTGAATAGCTTTCTTTTTAGAAATGCGGCTAATGGCGTGCGATGTAAACTATTAGCGTCGTGAAGACTGTTACTGAGACCACATGATGTCAAAAATGCTATGCGATCATGGCGGGTGGGATAACGAGAATTAGGATTGAGTAAATAATAAGACGTACCTCGTATGTCGACGGCCATAGACTCGACTGTAGTCTACGGTCAGTGTTGATATAGACTATTTTATTAAATATATAATTCCGTAACAGTGGATAGCCGTGGCGGGTATTATTACTAAAACAAGTCATTCGGAACTTTAGAAAATATTTACGAAAGAAAAATATCGAGGTACGAAGTTCGCCGGGTCAGCTAGTTTAAAGAAAGCACCTGGATGATTAGTACTTTTTTATTTTTATTCTATTTATTTATCTTTATTGTACACACTAAAAAAAGAGATACATCACACAAATGTGACAATTGGCGGTTTTTTCGCTCATGGCAATCTCTTAGAGACAATTTTTATAAATTTATCGCCCCAGAAACCCCTTGTGTACTAAATTTCATAAAAATCGTTGGTGTGATTTCCGAGATGCAGGCTATGCATATATAAAATTGTGGTTTGCTGGTATTAGATTCTGATGTCTGATAGCTTTGTGAAATAAAAATATGTAGAGTTAAAAAAACTATCGAAATGTTTCATTCAAGTAAATGATTTAAGATTATAATTCAACTTCAGTGAGTATAACGGCGTAATAGTTGGAAACTTACTTCATATCTTATGAGATTAGGAATTGTGGTTTTAATCTCCTCAGACGAGTGCAATAGTCCGAATCCATTAATTGCAGAAACGGTATAGCATAAGATTTCGAGCTGCAGGATAATTTCACAAGCACTGTTTCACGAATAAGTAGTAAATAGTAACATCGAGCTGTATTATCTAAACTCTATACAAATAAATAAATTGGAGTGTCTGTTTGTAATATTAAAATAACTGCTTTTTACTAAATACATATATGTGTACACGGTACATAAACCAAAATAATATCTTTTTCAATTTTTGTCTGTTTGTCTGTCGGTTCGTTTGTTTCGGCTAATCTCTGGAATAGATGGACCAATTTTGACGGGACTTTCATTGGCAGATAGCCGAGGCAATTCGTAATCATAAAAATATCGTTTGATAATTCTGCTTCCAAGATATATGGATCGGCTATTAGTACAATTAGGTAATGACATTTTGATCAAGACAAAGCTTAGTAAGTACGAGAAGTTAGTCTGTGACCACAGTCAGTGTAACTATGTCGCCAAGTAAACGCGGAGTCATTCAATGTAAAATTGTAAACAAGTGATTAATTATTTTCTTTTAAACTGTTTATTACCTGGTAATAAAAAAAAAATTTTAAGCCTTTTCATTTGATATCCATATTGCGTTATTCGGCAATATGTACGCCGCCATTTTGTTACGGCGCCCATTTTGGATTAATAATAATACCGATTATATGTCATCATATTGTCATCAGAACTAAGGGTTTCAAATTTCAACTCAATCGGAAATCAGGATGTGGATCATATTTAACTTTGATTACAGACAAACATTGGGACAGGTGAAACTAAATGAATGCTTCTAATTTTTTTGCTTTTTGCTATTTATTCATATACTAATTTTAACACAATTCCATTAGTTAGCATGTTAGAAATGACTTTTGTAGGCACTAAAACATAAAAATATTTGGCGCGTAAACGAAAAAACAAATTGACAAAAAAAGATGTTGGACATTTACGAAGCACTTTTTTAATGTGTAAGAAATGTTCGTGTATTTTGGCGCTCATTTAGAGACCCAATAATGACTTGGGATCCTGATTAGTGATAGATTAGTGACAGCTCAGCAGAAATAACACGTGTCCTGGACAGAACGTAATGACTACCCAACTAATAGGCAATCTTTGGAAGATTAGCTGAGTTCTTTAGAGTAAACGATTTTGATATTTCTCGATAAGTCATTTCTTCTGTTATTGATGCTAAATTTTTTTGTTTAAACATGGTATTGAAGACTTTATAATTTGTGCAAATATTTAATGGTCTAATAATATATTAACTTTAGTAACGTCGATTTGTCTCGGATAATTCGCGAGATAATGAGTTTGAATGCAAAATTTTTGTTTTGTACAAAGGAAGTAGACAAGCTGATTTCAGCACGAACGGGCCGGCTCGACCGGATTGGAACTACCCTCGCACAGAAGACCAAAGTAAAATGACAGCATTCGTGCTGTCGTGTTTCATTGAGGACTGCCTCAGTGGCCCAGTGGTAGCGTAGGCGACTACTGTCCATGAGATCTTGGGTTCGAATCCTGGGTCAGACCAAATGTTTGCATCATCTGCAAATATTTGTTTCGGAGTTTGGGTGTTTTCTATGTATAATATGTATGTATTTACAATTTTTTGTAAATTCAATTGCCTAGTATCCATAATATAGGCTCTGCTTAGTTTGGGATTAGATGGCGTTGTGTGTTAGATGTCCGAAATATTTATTTATTATTATTTATTGATGAGTACGAGACCGAAGGCCCAATGATACAGAAGCATCACTGTGGGTCGGTGTGGGTCACCATTATTGCCTTGTTTGCATTCGTAATGAATATGGTGACTACCACTCTTGGGTTTTGCTTATGCTTTCCATTAGACAGAGTAGAGACTTTAGAAAGTCGTATCGGATCCGCCTCGTATAAAAACTGAAATAACCTACGCTTGATAGATGACTGCAGGATAAATGTTTTTTTTCATTTAACGCTAATTAATGGATGCCAATTTTATTGACACACACCTTTCCCCAATCTTTACAATTTCTTTTTCTCTAATAAAATTCTTTCATGATCAATCACATGATATATCATGAATACAATGGAAAATTCTAGAAATAAATAATTACTAGTGTAAATTGGCATGTTTTATTTTAGATTGCCTTAATAAACAATAAAGAACGAAGATAAGTACTATGTTTGAAATAGGTTGTAAATTGTGTCAAAATTTAGTTCATTTCGGACATCTAACACAACGCCATCTAGTCCCATACTAAGCAGAGCTTGTATTATGGGTACTAGACAACTGATATAATAATAATAATATTAATTTTTCTCCCACAAAATTAGTGTAACACTGATATACTATAACTATGATTTACAATTTTTGTGGAAGTCAGGAAGCCAAACTAGGATAAAATCCTGTGCTATGGATTCGTGGCCCCTCACGGGATCACACATTTTTTTTTTATATTTGAATACATAAATACTTTTTTTTATAAATACATACATATTATACATAGAAAACACCCAAACTCCGAAACAAATATTTGCAGATCAAACATTTGGTCCGACTCGGGATACGAACCCGAGACCTCATGGACAGCAGTCACGTACGCTACCACTGCGCCACCGAGGCAGTCAAATAAAGAAGTTCTTGAATTTTTATATGCATAGATTATTTAGCTACAGGAATTAAAGCGCTTTATGGGCTTTAAATATCTTTAAATTATATAGTCCTCATATTACATATTAAAAGAAATTAAATATTTTTGTTAAGAGAATCATCCTTATGGAATAGCCTATGTCCTTTCTCACGAATCAAAGTATCGCCATACAAAATTTCATTGAAATTGGTCCAGCGGGTAAAAGTTGGCTTCTAAAGAGCAAGTTACTGAACAATCATTAAAAGGAAATCAATTATACAAGACATTTTACCACATTCGAAACAAAACTAAGAAATATACGAACACAAGCAGCCAAAAGTCATGGTATACGATAGTATATATATCTATAAACGTGAACGCATTACGCCTTACTTACTTACCATAACAAATACTAGGCCAATTTCTCTATTATTTGCACTAAAATGTACTGTATGTTTAGAGTGATAGGGTTTGATTTCACCCCGTAAGTGGACTGTTACATATGGCAATAAATTTTATACAAAATAGCATATAACACTGCGAGACGAGTGTCAAAGATTAAACAAGTTAAGATTTTAGAAATTATGCCTACAGTTGTATGCTTTGGGCATCATAGTCATTTATAAGTAATATCCGTATATAGAATAGTCAGAACACATGATACTCACACCCACTCACATATACATACGTACTTACACACACACACACACACCACACATACCCACACACACCACACATACCCACACACGAACAATAAAACATAAAAAAAACAAATTGCTAATATTATTATTAGTAATTATGTATAACATGATTTATTGTTTCTCTTTTTTTCTGTATGTATAATTAAAAAAGGGAATCATCTTGGCCTCCATATTACAAGTTTATACTTAGTTTGCAGGCCAAGAGACACGTATATGTAATTTTTGCAGTGTCAATATAAACATTTTTTGATTTTTGATTTGATTTTTGACATGAACATTATATTTGTTATTTTGCAAAGAACTAACTATTGCATGTTGCACCGCCCGCGTATCGATTATCACTTTAAAGAGTTTAGAACTTATGTCCTTCCTTAAGAATCAAAAGTCGTGAAATTATAATTCACAAAAAGACAGACTAATTAAATACAACTATTATTATGTATAGTACAGACTAGCATATAAGCAAGATACTCGTATATAATTTGAGTTGCAATCAAATTTTTTACCAACATTATAAATGGGACCGTAACTTTTGTAGGCTTTTAGACCTTTCAAAAAGAGGATCACGTAATCGATCTAATATTTTACATTCTTACAAAGATATATAAAAAAAATTACATACAAAAGAACTATTAATACTAAGAAGCGTTACGCAACAGAGGGACAATCTCCAATCACTCCCCTGTATCATTAACTAGAAACCGGTATTGTCATTATGTGACCGGTCCTGTTTTTCCAATGATTAGTGACCCTGAGTGTTACAATGAAACGTTTTTCGAAGATAGAAGGCTAAGAGTTTGAAACGTATATTTTTAAACTAGATTTTTTCGTTGTTGTTTCTACATGATGATTTACAATTCAACACCAATAAATGTATAAGGTGTGTGAATCAAAACTATATCCTATCCATGTGCTATTTTACCTTCCCCAGTCTAGTATTTACACATTTAATTAATTAAAGCAAGCAAAAGCACTAAAGTAAATAAACGAGACGCCAGCAGTTTAATGTTTGAATATTTTCAATAAATAAAAGGCAGTAGATACACACTGATTTCAATCTGAACGAGCCAGCTCTAACGAACCACAGAAAACGAACCTATAATGATAGCGTTCGTGCTGCCGTGTTTCGTTGGCGAGTGCGAGTCCGGAGGCCCAATGATGCAGAAGCACTTCAATAGGCTGCCATCATAGTGTGGGCTACCATGTCGCATTGTTTGCATTTACAATGATTATGTTGACAACTACTCTTGATATTTATTCATGCATTCCACCAGACAGGCTCATGTGTAAGAAAAATAGGTAAAGACGTTAAATGAAGACAATGTAGGCTCAAAAGTAAAATAAAAATAGTCTACACTATCTACAAAGTAACTCGTTGCTCTTTGAGTCACAGGCGCCACTCAGGCGGCACCCCACCGCGAATAGGAAACAACATCAGCCCCCAAATTCGCGGTTTTTAATGGATAACCTTTCTGTGGGAAATAAATGTATGCGTGAACAAATGTCTCGCAAAATATTGTGGTTGTTACTTGAATTTGGTGAAATACATTATGTTAGATGTATGTTTGAAGCAGGAAAATTGGGAAAAAACATGATTAGGATTTCTTTTAATGCTTTGTACTTAGATGTTTTTTTATGTAACGAGGGCAGAAAGGATTTCAATCCGTCTTTTGGTAAGTGTTAAGATCGCTTATTTGAATTTGCAAGATGTTTGTGTTGTTAAAGTATGATTTTATCGGCTTAGAAATAAGTATGTTCAGGGTGGCTAATTATGTTCTTAATAGCCACGGCTGCTCAAATGGTAGTTTTAGCGACGGTTGCGCTTGAGGTCTCGGGTTCGATTACGAGGTCTCGGGTTGATCAAATCTTCAAATGACCTATCAATATTTGTTTCGGAGTTTGGGTGTTTGGTGTTTTGTATGTATATTATATGTATATATTCACAAAAAGTTGTAAAAGTTTAAAGTATATGTATTGAAAGTTCTGGTTAAGGATAAGTGGTTGTAGCAAAATAGTATAAGCAGTAGGTAGTAATCCAAAGTATTAGTAAGGAGTGAATATAAGCTACAGTCTATCCACTACGATCCATTAAAATAAGGCTTAAAAAGCACCAAAAGAGACAAAAAAAATTGACAAATAAATATTCCCACTTACATGTACATTTATGGCGTATTTTTTTTTATTATTTAAGTCAATTTGTTTCACTCAACTGGCATTCTCAACTCATCATTATCAGCATATATTAGTAAGGTATTGAAATAAGCTTCTCTAATTGTAAAAAGAAAAAAGAAAGAAAGAAAGAATACATTTATTAGTCACAATAATCAAGTTAAAGGAAGAAAATAAGACATTTAACTAAGATTAAGTGACAAACAATATACGAAACAAGCAAAATAAAAACAGAGAAATGTCTGTTGTGTGACTAAAAGGCCACAGTAGTATGCCAATAAGTTCGATTTCAACACTAAAATATATTTAAAGACGTTATCTAACAATATAGAAAATTCAAATTATTTTTTTAATATCGAATGTTACTGGAATAAACCCGAGGTAAGAAGTGATAGACTAGAAATAAGCTTCCAGCGTTTTCACAAATACAGTCTACAAAAGCGGTTTAGTACAAAATATACAGATTCCTAATCCTGTATAAAATGTTATAGGTATTGGGTATCGTTAGTATTCCGATATTAATTTAGCGTACCTGTTACAAATATAGGGATCTGCAAATATTTGTTTCGGAGTTTGGGTGTTTTCTATGTATAATATGTATATATTTAGAAAAAAACATTACATATATATTTATATCAGTTGTCTAGTACGCATAATACAAGCTCTGCTTAGTTTAGGACTGGATGATGCTGTGTGTGTGTCCGAAACATTAATTTAAATATTTATTGTCATCAGCGCTCGTGAACAGTAATGTCGTGAAAGTACAGTGAACTAGTAAATAGATAAGAAAAATACTGCCACATTTATATTTGGTAGTGACCCGTGGGAAATTTCGACTATAAACTTTCGTCAAAATATATAGTAACTATTATAATATGAAATATTATTATAATTATCTTTATTGCACTTATACATACATACTAACTTTTGCCTGTGACTCCGATTACGTGTATATCGGTTATCGCGGTAAAAAGTAGCATATGTGATTTTATCAAGAATCAAAGTATTTCAAGACAGACAGGACAGTTAGACAGACAGATAGAGTTACAATTTATAATATTAGTATACATATATTAATATACTTATAGTTAAGATCTGATAATGAAACATTAATAACCAGAATATAGCAAAACTCTCAAAACAAATATAAATATTCACAAATCATCGACTAAAATAGACAGAGAACAACACTATTCTATAATTTAAAAGCAAGCAGGTACGACGCGCCTCTATAAAATATTCAACGGTACGTACCGGATTTAACGCGGGCACGTCACTGCGTAGTCGAGAAATTATTATCGAGTGTTTATTTTACAACACTATTACCGTGCGAAAAGGGTGTGAGGTGACATGACGTAGAGAAGTTCCAGTTGCGTGGGAATCAATATTTTCGTATAAAGGTAAAATGCAATATAAATTGAGAGTTGTTTTTTTTTAATAGAATAGAGGCAAATGAACTGGCAATTGACCTGATAGTAAGTAGCCACCGACATGCTCGTTCTCAGATATTCACACTGCTGGACGTAGGCGTCTACTTCGGAAGGAGGTTGTGGCCTACTATAGGACGCTAGCCAGACGAATTTGTATAGGGTATATTTCAAGTTTTCCTTTTTATGGAATAGGAGTAAATCGAGCATGCGTATCGCTTGATGGTAAGCAATTATCACCGCCCATGGACTCCCGAAACACCACAAGCGTCACACGTGGGTTGCAGGCCTTTGGAGGATGGGGAGGAGGATGGGTACAGGGATGGGGGGTGGGGTTAGGTTATGGGCCTCCGTTATGCTCACTTATTTGGTGAAACACAATGCAAGCGCTGTTTCATCCTGGTTTTTTATAATGCCGTGGTATCTTACTGATGGTGCCGGCCCGTTCATGCTAAGGCATGACTCTTCCACGGATAAAATCTTTCTTGTGGGGTTGTCCTGCGCGGTCAGTTCTTTGAGTCGGGCCTTATGACACCCACGGAATGAAAATGACACTCTGTACTCTTCTTTTGGTAAGAGGGCAGCCAGCTGGATTTTGCCAATGTTAAGTATTTATAGTCTTGATTTCTAAAGTCTTCGAGTCTTCAAGCCCTCGTCGCGATGAGATTGATAGTTGATAGAAAAGTGGATGAGATAAAATGGGGATCGTGTTTTAAAAAATAAAAGGCGATCTTATATATCGTATTCTCTGTATTCTTGTTCTGTCACCATTTAGATTCTCTCCGGCTCATTTCTGAAATTCTGAGAAATGTGGTATTAGGCTTTAGTGTTTTTTGTATGGGCGTGAAAAATGACCCTACTCTGCCTGGAGGAAAGCATAAGCAGAATCCAAGAGTAGTGGTCATCATACTCATTGCAAATGCTAACAATGCAACAATTCAGTATGATGACCCACACCATGGCAGCCTAGTACTTCTGCATCATTGGGCCTCCGGTCTCTCAGTTACCAACGAAACACGACAACAGGAACGCTGCCATTTTGCGTTGATCTTCTGTGCGAGGGTAGTACCGCCCCGATCAAGCCGGCCCGTTCGCGGCTCTACTACCTTGTAGATAGATAGATAGATAGATAATACTTTATTTGTACACCAAGGTTTACACAATATACAATCCTAAAAATAAAAAAAATGAAAATGAAAATGTGGTGTACAAAGGGCGGCCTTATAAACTCATTGCAACCTTTGGATGGACAGGTTTCATTCAAAGCTGGTGCACGGTATTTGAGTATGAGAGAAAAAAATAAATGAAAATAAAGTTTTTACGTATATAACAAAAATATTACAAATTTAATAAATATTGATATGAAATAATAATAATACTAAATATGAATAAAAGAAAAAATAAAATAAAATACTATACATACATACTCATATGAATATACGTAATATATTTGTAGTGTGTTAGATTACCTATTCCACGAAAATTAAATTACGCAAACTGCAGGTAAAGTTTTCTTAGTCCATCCCAATCTAGGCAAAACCTGTACTATGGTAACCAGACTAATGACGAACTAGCTGAAATATTTCCAAATAAGTACAAATATGTGATAAATAGATTACAAAGAATAAATGGTCGGTCGAACCCACAACCTCAGTTCAGCAGTCTAATTTGGCCCTAACCACTGATTTGGTCAATCAAAAGATTTTCAATTCGGACTATTCCTGAGAAACAAACATTTCAACCTTGTAATTTTGGCATAAACTAATGGTACCTTTTCTTCGTTTGTTTAGATAAACCTGATAATCTCAGAAACTACTTCAAGTCTTAATTGAAAAATTCTGTAGCTCTTTTGCAAAGAAGGCTATCCTAACATCACGCTACGACCGATGGAAGCTGAACATCGAACGCAAATTGTTGCAAAAACGCGAAAATTTTCATTATTTTTGACACACGTAGCCGAAATCGCGTGGGTCAACTGAAATGATGTAATAGTCTTCACGATACTACAGGGTAACATTATAGACTTTAATGGGTCGGACCAGACGTCAATGCGGTGCCTAATAATTTAAGCTCGTAAAACTATAAAACATGTAGTGATGTTGTTAATAAATAATAAACCACCACGAAGGGTAGCTTATGACTCATTGCGATGTTTCCATTGTTAGCTGTAGTGTAAGCAAGACTATTTGCTACTGTTATAATTTGACGGGATTGTAATAGTACAGATAATTAGCTATAAAACTAATAGTCCTGTTAATTTCATCTTAAACGACACGACCCGGCTTTGCACGGCTTTATTATAGCAAATATAAGATAGCCTATGTGTCTCTGAGGTGTACGGCTTATTTTTACCCGACTGCGAAAGAAGGAGGGTTATGTTTTTGAGTGTATATTCTATACATATATGTATGTGTGCATATTTCTTTGGCACGCCTTAGAGCCTAACCGGCTTGTCATATTTTAAAGTGAGTGGTGTCAATAAATTCCTCTTAATTGCAAGAGTGACACTGGGTAATTAAAAAAAAAATGCAGTCGGGTGTTTTTTGTAAATAATTTATTACTTGTTTCCGAAATTTTCAACAAATGTCATTATATTTTTGTTGAAATACTCAAAATATATAAAAAATCTTCTTCAAAGATCACCCTATGTATAAATAAAAATCGCATAAAAATCCCTGCAGCACCTTAAACTAGTCAGATTGGTATGAAGCTATTAAGAATTATAATGATAATCAGCAATCTTATTATCATAGAACATTCTCTCATCTTATTATCTTACCCGTGGGAGAGTCACGCTTCGGCATGCATGGGCCGGTTCGACCGGAGTGATACCACGGCCTCACAGAAAACCGATGTGAAACAGCGCCTGCTCTGTTTCACCGAGTGAGTGAGGATACCGGAGGCCTATAATCCAACCCTTCCCCTTATCCCCCACTCCATTCCCAAGGCCGGCAACGCACTTGCGTCATCTTTAATGGACTTAATTTATTTCGTAATAAGTATGTAACTGCTAATGTTGTGTATTTAAACATAATCTGGCCTCATCATCGTCTTTGACCCACTGCTGGATACCTAACCTCTCCTTAGAAGTAGTTTTGGTGTAGGGTAAATATAAGATCTGGATGTCATAATAACAACGGTTCACGGATCCCTCCCGTCTCAGCCGCAGAGTGTCACACCGTGTGGTATTGTGGCGACTTCCACATACAGCGTCAACATAAATATATGACAACGCCATCCACCGAAGATACACTGAACTACCGAGTAACGTAGGGCAAGAAGAAGCTACCAATCCTGCAGCCAGTGCGATTCCGACATACCACCCGCCGCAAACCTTGGTAGACTGACGGCCCGTGGAGGTTTCTACACTTAACAGAAATATGTCAACGACCTTATTAATATAAAGATTTTGTATGAATCTATCGCTGTACACTGCTGAATGAAGGTCTCCTCCTTGGAGCGCCAGTCATCCAGGGCAAACGAGCAGACGTATTACCTCATGTTAAGCGATTACAGCCGCCTATGGACACCCGCAACGCTAGAGGCGTCACGATTGCGTTCCCGAACTTTGGAGGAGGGGGAGAGAAATGGGAAAAAGGGTTTGGGTATGGGCCTACGTCCTCACTCACTCGGTGAATCACAGCGCAAGCACAGTTTGTGTGAAACAGCATATGCATCAACTGCAGGTCGAGTGATATCAATGTTTCACATGCTAAATCTGGACTAAGCTATCACTCAGTTTTTATCTTAATCCTGCTTTCATTATTAAAACTAAAACAACAGAAACTTAGCTCTTAATTCTCAACCTCCCATCTATAGCCAGTGATTCGAAAAATAAAACTCAACATTTAAAAGCCTCCAAAATTTCCCGTAGGATTTTAATATAAAAGCTAAAAGGCAGTGGATGAATTTTGAAGGAGGCTGCATGGAAATCTGCGAAGTGGGTATTGTGTATCGTATAAAATATTCAGAAAGCGGCCGACGCCGCTGGCTGTAATGAGTGTTATGTTATTGTAGTACAACGACGGTGCTCGGATAAACGGCTTTCATCATCGGATTACCTGTATTGCTTTAATAAATACGAAAAATAAGATCTGTTGGGGTTTTAACCCAACTGCGAAAGAAGGAGGGTTATGTTTTTCGAGTGTAAGCATGTTTGTATATTTCTTTGGCACGCCCTAGAGTATAAACGACTTGTCGTATTTTTATGTGAGTGGTGTCAATAAATTCGTCTTAGTCGTGAGAGTGACACTGGGTACATCAAAGTCAAATGTTAAAATGGTTTCAAAATACATCGAGTATGGTATCAAAATAAAGAATTTTTAATGGTGATTACTATATGAAATAACTATATGTTTTTTTTTATGGAGTAGGGGCAAACGAGCAGACGTATCGCCTGATGGTAAGCGACTACCGCCGCCCATGGACACCCGTAACACCAGAGGCGTCACAAGTGCGTTGCCGGCCTTGGGGGATAGGGAGGGGGACGAGGGGAAGGGTTGGATTATGGGCCTTCGGTATCCCCACTCCCTCGGTAAAACACAGTGCAGGCGTTGCTTCACACCGGTTGTCTGTGAGGCCGTGGTATCACTCCGGTCGAGCCGGCCCATGCATGCCGTAGCGTGGCTCTCCCACGTGGAATAACTATAGGACTCATATATTTTCTATATGGTATTGACGCGTCGGGTTTTATTTTTTTAATAATTCATTGTTTGTTAACGTTATTAGTACACGTAAGATAAGTACATAAGATACATAATTCTTTTTCTTGAGTTATGAATGAAGTTAGTGGGATATTTAACCGACTTACAAAATAACTAAACTAAAAAGTTTAAATAAAATAGATAAGTTCGGACATAATTTTCTAATTATCTTTGGAGAGGATGATTTCGGTTTTGGTTATCGCATTCGCTACAAGTAAATGCGATACATTTATTTGTAGCAGTGGTATTTCAAGGGCCATAACATCTTTCTGCTCTGTGCTGCGGCATGGCTTTGTCATGAAGACATTGACTTTTAAGCTATGACTGCCACTGCGGGTTTGATTCCTTGCTCCGATCAAATGTATGTATATCTGCAAATATTTCCGTTCCCGGCCTTTGGGTATTGGAAAGGCGGAGGGGTCGAGGTATGGGCTTCTTGTATCCTCACTGTCTCGTTGAAACACCGCGCAACCGCTGTTTCACACCGGTTTTCTGTGAGGTGGTGGTAGCACATTAGTTGAGCCGGCCCGTTTGTGCTGAAGCGTGGCTCTCTCATGGTAGAACGGTTGTACCCTTAGTTGTGTTTTACGACACTTGCGAGATGACAAGGGGTGGTGACATTCAGTATCCTTAAACCGTCAACACAATCCTCACATCAATAAAAGTAGATAAAATACTACTATTATGACTGCCTCGATGGCACAGTGGTAACTTATGCGACTGCTCTGCTTGAGGTCTCGGGTTCGATTTCCGGGTCAGACCAAATGTTTGTAGGATATGAACATATTTATTTCGGAGTTTGGGTGTTTTCTATATACCATCAATTTATCATCATCAAGAACCCATAATGTCCCACTGCTGGGAACGGGTCTCCTCTCAGGAAAGGGTTAAGGCGTCCTCACGCTGGACAAATGCGGGTTGGGGACTATTCCTATGTATAATAAGTATGTATACACAAAAAAAGTATATATTTATATCAGTTGTTCAGTACCCATAGCACATCTCTGCTTAGCTTGGGATTGGATGGCGTTGTTTGTTATATGTCTGAAGTATTTATTTATTATTTATTCGTCCGTTACTTGCATAATATTTTCCAAAATCTGAAGCGTTAAGGCTCAAAATCGTAGTCAACGAACACATTGAACCATGCAGGCATGGAGTAGCTATTGTGCTAGAATATTATAACACAATAAATATAAGAATAGCAGGTGCCTCCATTGAGAGAACGCCGCCGCGCTGCACAAAGAGACCCGTACCTTTTCACTTTAAAATGGAAAACTCATAGAGTGGCTCTATGTAGAGATTACAGGATTAAAATTTCATTGCTGATATATTTAATCTATTAGAAGAATTGATGGTTTGTTGCTTCAAACGTGTTTACTTTTGGTGTTTATTTATGGCGTTCTGCAAATATTTATTTCAGAGTTTGGGTGTGTTCTATGTATAATACGTAAATATTTACAAAAGAAAGTATATAATATATCTATATCACTTGTCTAGTATCCATAATATAAATTCTACTTACTTTGCGACTAAATGGCGTTGAGTATTACATGTCTGATAAAATTTATTCATTTATTCATATTTGTTATTGCAAACCGATAGAACTAAGAGAGGTGAGAAGCATTCACTATAAACGTAAATAAATAGAGATCGCCGTGAGCGATAAGACCGCCAATTGTTGTAGTAATCCTTTTTGTCACTCATTTTATTTAGTATTTTTGTAATATGTACGCAATGAAGATAAATAAATAAATAAAAAAAAAAATAAAGAGGATAGCTCATAACAATTTGAAACTAAGTATTTATTTATTGTAAGGTCTCTGTATTATTTTCCTAGTCTGTGCAAATTAATGCGAGCGGGTCTCAACGTTGGCTGAAGGCTTCCTCAGATCAGATTTTGCTTTCACACTAAAGATTCACCAAGAGCTGCTTCTTTGTACTAAATAAGCCAAATTAGGATATACATTTATCTATTTCAACATAATGTTTTTGAATTTGAAACTGCTCTGTTAGTTTTGCGAAATCTCTGGAGGAACGGGTGTCATGACCCTCCAACACAAAGGGAGGATCCTCCCACCAGGCAAGGTGATTATGCCTGGTGGGCCACTGCCCAACGATGTTGGGATGTGGTATATATGTTAATCGGTGCCGTAAATCTTATTGCGCGATGCAGGATTGGTAGTTTCTTCGTGTAGTACATTACTCCATAGTTCAGTGTATCTGCGGTAGATGGAAGTTACCACAAACTGAAAAGTGATATGAATTTTACTCTTTATTGATCAATCTATATGTTGATACGTGAAGCATAACTTTTCTCCCAGGGTAAACATGCATAAATATGACAAATACACAAATCAACGTAAGTCAAAGTCAAACTAAAAAGATGATTATTTTTGTCTTATATATCTTCTTCTTATTTCGATGAGAAGACAACCAGCTAATCAGCTATTTCTGCCAATGTCAAGTCTTCGACTTTCCAAACCTTAATCGTGATGAAAATAATGATAAAAACTAGAAAAAATGTGGATGAAGTGAAATAGGGTCTCCATCTCACCTCTTTCGAAAAAACAAAAAAGGATCTCCTTAATCTTTTGTCTATACTGTCATACTGAATGTCATAAATAGCCATGATGAACACTTGGATAAGAGGTATAATAGACTAAAACAACTTATGGGTTAGGATTTTGGAAAAGTAAGATTTTCTTGATTCCATACATTGAAACTTTCAGGCTACAGTAAATCAAATGAAAGTTCAACTGAAACTGGTCAAGGAAATAAAACGAGACATCCAAACGATAAAAATTGGTCCGCCAGCCAATTTCAAACGGCTATTGATTTAACATAAATTGAAATTAAACACTAATAATTAACTAAGCCTTTGAACCTCTAGTTGTGGGCTGGCTACTCCATTGTTAGTTTGGGCCTTGGGTTATTAATCAATGAAATGTCGAACTTATAACAATGGGTGGGGTGACAAAGTTTTCCCTCACTAGGGGTGTGAAGAAAAGTGGGAGAATGTGTTAGTTTCTGACGACATATTTATTTTAGGTCAAGTATGACAAACTGATAAGTTGTGATAGGAGATTTCTATTGAGCGTCTGATATGGTTGTATTTACAATAAAAGTATATATGATAGCGTTGTGTGATAGAATGTATACATTTATACGAATAAATAAAATTGAAGTGTCTGTTTGTAATTTCAAATCAACATTTTTTTATAAAAAGCAACCTCATAGAAAACTGTGCTGAAACAGCGGTTGCGCTGTGCTTCACCGAATGAGTGAGGATAGCCGGCCCAACCCTTTCCCATCCCACAAAGGTCGGCAACGCACTTGTAACGCATCTGGTGTTTCGGGTGCTATAGGCGGCGGTAATTGCTTACCATCATGCAATACGTCTGCTCGTTTGACCCCTATTCCATAAAAAAAAGTATTCGATAAAGGATGCTGCTAATTCATAATTAAATTAATAAATCTTATATTGTTACTATCGGTTTTATCAACCGTGCCTAACGCCGCGAGGCGAAACTGGTCCGAATAAGTATTCTAAGTTGTTATAAGTAACAACTATCATATCATCAACTATTTGTCAGTAAAAATCCCGAAAACACCACAGAGTGACAAGAATTATAAAAATTGTTTTAGATTTAACTACCGTATGTGCTTTCATATGCATTTGGTGATAAACAGACACTTCAATTATATTTACTCGTGTAGATTACATCTTCAAAAACTCATTCGTTCAATTTTGATACTATGTACGTTGTACGTCCAACTTCACAGATTGTTTCTTTCTATTCTTAACCGGCTTGCAAAGAAGGATGTTTTATGTTACACGGTATGTATAATTTTTTTATGTATATTCATCGATTACTCCGTCAATTGTCGACCGATTTTGACTGAATATTCTACTAAGAAGCATTTCGTTATATGGCTGAATATATTGTTAGTATTATTATTTATTTAATCTTCATGCAATTACATTGCAAAAGGCGGACTTAATACCATGGGCATTATCTTCCAGTCAACCTTTAGGTGGTGCAGAGCTACGTGCAGTAGGTGTATTTTTGAAGCAAGTGAAAATTATTGTTCGAATTTGAATTTGTAAAATGTTCGGTTGTTCAAGGTACATGAAGATATCATTATATAACATAAATGTCATAAATACAATCTTTGCATACACACATATGCATACGTATGCATACCCATTTATATACATACATCCAATATATACTTATACAAACATATACATATAGATATATATACATATTCACACACACATAAATACACACATACATCTACATAAATTCGTAAAAGACATGGGTAAAATACATACATACATATGCAATGATAAATGGACAGATGAGTTATGCCGATGACTTCGTCAACAAATCTCGGTAATGATTGCGCACTCCAATCTTGAACTTTATTCGGCTGGTACACGATCTAATATCTAAAGGTAAGGCGTTCCAGAAATTTACAGCTTGTACTGTGAAGGAAGAATGAATAATTCGGGAGGATTGTGAAGGACAAAGAAGTATTATTATTGAACGTATTATTATTAATTTCTTTTTAAATTGTTTATTTAAATTCTGATTAATGCACCGAGCATGCAGTTAGAAAGCAACAACATTAACATCATCACAAAACAACATCAACTTGACAATATAAATCACGTGTTATAGGCCTGAGCACATAAATCTTTCCGATGTGACGTTATCGCGGACCGATCTCCAAACAATTACGTCACTAAACATATTCCCATCACGTGTGGTGGGACACTGATCGATAATACTCTGGCGAAGACTGAGAAGAATTGTGAAACTGGTTGTTTATTGTGCTCGGGGATTACTATAGAACATGAAATTAATAACGTTACCGGCTGGTGAAACTGTGTGAACTGTACTCGTTGTAGTTGGGATGGGGATTGGGAGATGGCGGATTAGTTAAATTGGACTTGTTTAGTAAAGGGATTACGCTTTTTTTGGTGCTATAACTCTTATGATCTCAAATCGTAGTATTTTTTTAGTTTTCTATTTGCTTTTAATATAATAATGTAAAATTATATTTAGTACATCTGACACACAATGCCATCTGACCCATTGATTGTTTCGTTAGCACAGTGGTAGCGTGTCGACTGATGTGCTTGAGGTCTCGGGTTCGATTTCGGGGTCGGACTAAATATTTGTATGATTACACTAAGTGACATTGATTAGGGACGTTAAATTGAAGCTTCAGTTAAAAATCATAGATCGACACAAGGAGGTTTGCGGTAACCAGTTTAAGGTGGTCTTCCATTACACACGATATTTGATGTATTTTCTACAATGTGTCAGAAAAATTGCTCGCCAAACAAAACATTAGAACAAAGTTTTGTCTAAAACAATAAGTCTAGAATAAAGGACTCCATATTTCGCGCCGCAGTATTCAATATAATGCAAGGTATATATAGACTCTAGTCGCGGCTGTAAATCCAATGGCCCGGCGCATTGCGAATGCAACCATAGAGCATAAGACTGGAAATATCATATAGAGTTGATTATCTACATTTGATGGTAAATTCTTTTGTTTACTTAGAAAAAATAACTTTACGATTTGTTTTGTGTTAAGATTTTATTTGTAAATAATATGTAACCACATGTATATGCCTGTCATCATGTCATTGTCAGGCAACAGTAAGGTCTGTTGAAAAATTACATCGTTTTCTTTCTTTTTTGGAGGCTCTCCAGCCGGTTATCCTCGAGAGTGGGCAGGGGGGTAGCACGGGACCCTTTCCTTCCTGCTGACGCAGGTACTTTCCGGGCACGGTTGCTTCGGAAACTACCTGCACTCGGTTGTCAGGAGGGAATTGAGTCCCGCCTGTCACCACTGCCACTGCAGTGAGAACACAGCCCAGCACACGCTGACGGTATGCCCCACTTGGGCGCCGCAATTTCGAGCCCTCACTGCAGTCACCGGAGAAGATCTCTTGCTACCAGCCGTCGTACGCTCCATGGCCGGTGCCGAGAGCAGTTTTACCGCGGTTGCGACCTTCTGCGAGGAAGTCATCTCGCAGAAGGAGGCGGCAGAGAGGGCCCGGGAGGACGATCTCCACTCGGACCCGATCCGCTGCCGGCGAAACGGGCGGCGGAGGCGCGCTTACCAGCGCCTCATGACGCCCTGAGTGTGGCCGCGGATGGGCGGGATGGGTTTTCTCCTCCATCCGCTTCACAGGCCAGCCGCGAGGGGGCGACGTTACGCGTGTGCCGTACGTTGCCCAAATTGAGAGTCCATCAGATGACGGTGCCCGCTTCGGTGCGGGCAGGCGCTGGGAGGGGTCTGGATGGCGTAAGAAAGCGGTTCCCAGATCCCTCCCGTCTCAGGCGTAGAGTAGTACACCGTGTGGTTTTAGTCGGTTCGGTTCCGACACACCGCCCTGGCGCAAACCCCGGTGGGGTGAAGGCCCGAGGGGTTTCCACACGTAAAAAAAAAGGTTGAATTAGATTCAATATCGATGGGAGATGGGAGCGTATGGTACAGTAGTAATTTTATAATTAGTGAAAAAACGCAAATGAATGTTCTTTAATAACCAAAAAAATAAAATTATAAAATGTAGGTAAAATTTAAAAAAATACAAACAGAAGTCAACATGATATCCACATTGGTCACAATCGACAAAAATATTTACAAGAGAAAAACCTTACGTCACAACTGTGGAAATATTAGCACAAAGTCTAATTTAGTTTTTATCTAAAGTACCCAGTAACTTTATAATTCAAGCTACCCCGAAAATGTTACATTTAATTACGTTTCGAACTTAATTAAATTATTGCTTAAATAAATCACAAAATGAAGATAATTAATTTCTTTTCATACAAATGTCTTGTGCTGAAAATTTAATCGACGCCCCGAAATTCTAGAAATTGTTTCTAGAGTTCCTACTAACGATTGACATACACTACTACGGTAGTAATGATTGACATACAGTTTTCTAGAAATGTTCGTGGCACACCGTATTGTATTTAGTACTGAATGTAAATGTTACTGTATTAACCATATGTATATTTTTTATAAATATAAATTTCACCTTAATACTATACATCCTGCGCTGCTGAGGGCTCAACAAACTTACCTGAGATGGACACAATCGACACCCAGACTCACAGCAACTGTGAGACGATAACAATTGGCGCAGTAGAAAGTGGCGGCTTGGGAGGGGCCGCGCCGTGCCCTCATCTCTGTAGTAGGCAGTGACCTCTCGTTGCCGGCCGTAGTTCGTTCTATGGTCGACGGCGAGGAGTCCTGGGACGCGGTGGTGTCCTTCTGCGAAACCGTCATCTCGCAGAAGGAGGCTGCGGAAAGGGAGAGGGAGATCCTGACCTCTCTCTCAGTCCGCAGAAGGCGCACCGGGCGTCGGAGGAGGGTTTTTAGATTAATTAATTGGTACGTACCGTATTGTCGAATAGAGTCATTCATTTGAATAGTATATATATATATATATATAACAATTTATGAATCACACAAAGTTTTGTCCCATGTAGGATTTGAACCCACAACACTTGGCGCAGTATAAAGCGGTGTGGCGACCACTGAAACCACTAGGCCAACCGTGTAAATTTATAATCAGGAAGTAAAAAACCAATATAACCTACTCGTTTTAATCTATGTAAAAGCTCATAATATTTACATCTCTGTACTAATTGCATTACAAGTGAGACCATACTATAGGTATTATAGAGTTATTAGCTACGAAACACTAGTAATGGATTAATCGCCTTTATGGGCTTTTAGAAATTATTTCCACTATTTTACTTGAAATTCTTAGACGGCTATTTGAGAAGTTCTTAAAGAAGGTTTAAATGATAATAAATAATCTTAATGTACCCAATATTTAGGTCTGTTAAACATTTACAGCATTTTATTTTTACAGACAAGATCAATGAAATATAAAAATACGCAAATATCAATTATTTTAAATTTTCTTCTAAAAATATGTTTTTTTTATTAACTTAAAACAATTCGTTACTATACAGATTGCTGTAAATTGGGGTAAATGTACAATATAGGTAACTATGTACCAACATCATTTTCCACGCATGTAGAACAGATTGATAAAATAACTAAGTTCTGTGAGTTTTTAAGTACTTACTTTCGCTTCGACATTTGAATTCGCTTAAATACGTTTAAGATTAACTGTTTATAGGAAATATCTTTTCCTGTAAATAGTCAACAACAGAGAAACGATAGCAATAATATTAATAATACTACCCCCCCCCCCGATAGCATTTTCGTTTTAAGATGAAATATAAAAAAAATAAAACAGGTGTAAAAACAGCTCTATAAATGGTGTACCAAAATTCTATTTGGCTTGGTGCAGCGGAGAATACGTCCGCTTCGCGATCTTTCTCTTATATATTTATTGTGTGACCTCTGAATAGAACCAGACGACACATGTTACGTCACTCTCGAAGTAAACCCTATTGACTGCTTCGGTGGCGCAGTGGTAGCGTAAGCGACTGTTGTGCTTGAGGTCTCGTGTTCGTTTCTTGAATCGGGCCAAATGTTTGTATGAACTACGAATATTTGTTTGAGAATTTGGGTACTTTCTATGTATGTATTTACAAAAAAGTATAAATGTATTAAAATATATTGTCTATTGTCTCTGCTTAGTGCGGGACTAGATGGCGTTGTGAGTTAAAAACACTGGAAATTATTTATTTATTTATTGTGAGTTAGAGGTTTACAATTCCTTTATATTTGTTTATATATAATAAAATAAAATAAAAGGGTTCTTATACATGTAGCATGTTTTATATACAACTAGGTTCAACGAGGTTCGCCTGCGTATATGTTGTATATCGCGGTATAGAGCAGCCTATACCCTTCCCCAAAAATCTAAGTATCTCTATGCTAAATTTTATTGAATTCGATGCACCGGTTTAGTCGTGATTCCGCTTCGAATTTAGAGGTTAGGTACGAAAGTATGCATAAAGAAAAAATAAAGGTATGTTAATGCCATCTAGTGAAGACTCGAGAAACTACGGACTTGTTACTAATTTTATATCGTAAAATACAAATCAGCGTAAAAAATTTACGACCATTAGTAATTATACAGTTTACCAATATTAAACTGCCTCGGGGGCGCAGTGGTAGCATACGCAACTGCTGTCTATGAGGTCTCGGGTTCGAATCTTGGGTCAGACGAAATGTTTGTATGATCTACAAATATTTGTTTTGGAGTTTGGATGTTTTCTATGTATAATATGTATGAATTTACAAAAAAAATAAAAATTATGTATTCATATCAGTTATCTAGTACCCATAATACAAGGTCCGCTTAGTTTGGGATTAGATGGCGTTGTGTGTTAGACGTCTGAAATATTTATATTTATATTTAATATATTTATTGTATTATACACGACCATCATTCGAAGGATGTCTACTAAAACAAGTAAAATTATTAAAAAAGAGCCCGACTGCGTCAATATCTGTTATCTGTATTAAATTCAGTATTTTTAATAAAACATAATCACCGTTAAAAAATTTTTATTTTGATACCACACTCGATGTATTTTAAGATTACTTTTTCGGCAAAATCTTTAATTTTTTCTTTTAATTTTGATGTACCCAGTGTCACTCTCACGACTAAGAGGAATCTATTGACACCATTCACATAAAAACACAACAACTAGGGTGTGCCAAAGAAATTTGGTGTCCATGGGCGGCGATAATCGCTTACCATCAGGCGATACGTCTGCTCGTTTGCCACCTATTCCATAAAAAAAATATACTTACATACATACATATGCTTGAAAAATGTAACCCTTCTTCTTTCGCAGTCAGGTAATAAACTGAATTAATTCTTAAAAATTGTTTTTATAAAAAAAATAAATTTTTATCAAGCTATGAAATGCTAGGAAAGTCATTCTTAAATGTAAGAGTGAGACAGGTTTATGCAGAATAAATAACTCCATCCCTATCATTAGTCATTGAAGTCAAAGTAGTAATAAAATTGATTCATATTCTAACAAAATTGTTCGCTGCACCCCACATAGTTTTCTTATAAATGATCTTGAGCTCTGCATGAAGCGTTTAACCTGTGAAATATATGCAAAATTGAGGAAATATGTTTTGAGTTAGAGCGTTCAGAGTATAGATTTAGGTTTTAGCTTTAAATTGTGTCCAGATGAGCTAATACCGTAGAACTATGTCTATATTAAAAATAACCAATTAAAGTGGGATTTGTTGTCTTGGCAAGAATTTTTTTTTTGGGCGCTCATAGCCCAGTTGCACTCGGTGATTAGAAACAATCATCGAGGGCAAGCAACGATGACGCGGTCGGTACCTGGATGGGTGACCGCTGGTGGCATGTTACCATGAGCGTCTCCGTGATTCGGAGGTCACGTTAAGCAGTCGGTCCCGGTTGTTATCATACGATAACAGTCGTGAAGCTTAGTTGGAGGCCTTCGGGCGGCTTAAAAACATCCAACGGCAAGATTTACGTAGCCACAACGTTGTCTTGCCAGTCCCCAACCCGCACTTGGCCAGCGTGGGGATGTATGGCCTTAACCCTCTCCTGAGAGGAGACCCGAGCCCAGCAGTGGGACATTATGGGTTGTTGTTGTTTGTTCAAGAATTTTTATCAAAGATATAGGATAGTAATGAACATCATAAAGGAATCGGTAAAGTACTACGCAGCTACTAAGTTTGCAACTCGCTGGAATGCGGCGCCCCGCTCACTTTCCCGTCATCGCCCTGTCACATCAGTTATTACAGAAAATTTATTTAGCCGACATTATGTAACAAACATTAGTTTAACCTTTCAAAGTCGAATTTTAATAGCGAATTCCGTTTTAGCATCCCGTACCTAAGCGTAAGTGTGACATAATCGACGAGAGGTGCAAACTTAACTTGGCTGCGTTGTATATCAGCATCGGCATTATCTGGAGTTCTCCCTGAGTAATGTCCAATTAAAAAAACTTATTATTGTGGATGTCCTAGTAGAAAGGTTTAGATACAGTGTCATAGGCAAGCCATACATCTGGCTAGCTTAATTTTAAATTATTTGTATTTGCAAAATAAATTTAAGTTCTATAAAATCTTATACAAATAAGGTATCAATAAACTATCGAATTCATATTATATAATGAAATAATAGTAGCTAAAAGATCGAATATCATAGATATGAGAAATAGAGATAGTGCACTACCACTAAAAACAATTTGCTCGGCTTTATTATTAGTAAATACAACACTTATAAAAGCAATATCCCAGCAAAATTATCATCTGGAATACACCCAAGTAAACTAACGTGCTTAGCCGCATTAAGGAGGATTAAAAATGACCGCTACCGCAGCATACTAGATAGTGTTGCAGGTAAACTGGATAACAGTAATTGCCTTTTTGTTCATTAACCTGAATCTGACTAATTTTATACCTCTTCTGGTGGTAAATAGATAAAGGAATTCAGATGTATAAAATCTTAGTGATATGAAGCTTCACTGTGCATCTTCTACCGCATTTACCACGGGGAGTGCTCCGAGGGATTGTTCGGGTTGATTCCTGCCGCCTCTTTCCGCCATCATCCTTCGCGACAGAAATTTCATCCCCATCATCTAGTTGGTTGGCAATCCAAAACTGTGCGCTTTTCAAGGAAATTTCTGCCTCGCACAACAAAACTGTGGAATGAACTGTCACCTGCGATATTTCCGGACCAATACGACACCTTCAAACCTTTAAGAAAAAGGGCGGCAACGCACTTGTGACGCCTCTGGTGTTGCGGGTTTCCATGGGCGGCGGTAATCGCTTACCATCAGGCGATACGTCTGCTCGTTTGCCACCTATATCATATATAAACAAAAAAATGTAAACAAGCATCACAATCATTAAAAAACGGAAGAGTAAACAAGACTGCTTTGTCGTCACATGTTAATGTTGTGTGCTTTCAAAGAATATTATGCACCAATTTACTAGATGTAGTCACATTCACATATAACGATTTCAGATTGTATTTATTCTTCAGTTTCTACTAATTCCAAATGGTATACTTACCAAAAATTACAGCAATTTATTATTAATATCTGGATGACTGGGCTTTCCTCAGTATTTTATTTGTGACTCTTTTATATATAAAGATGAATTTTCTAAAAAATAATCTTAGCTAGATAAATTTTTCGCAACTGAAACCCTTGCATATTAAATTTCATTAAAATCATTGGAGCCGATTCTCGTTTAAAGGTAAACTATATTGACTGAACTAATAAATGAACGGATGAGATCATTAGAAGTGCCTACCGCTGCTCATGGATGCTTGCGGCACGAATGTATTTATCATTTAATTAATTAGCAATTCTAACGGTTCATACTGCATGACTTTTACGATAAACTGCAGGTTCAATACTCAGCAATATTACTAAAGTCTTAGAAGTTGCAAGAAACTTCTTGAGAAGTCAATATCTTTATAATTGCATCTCTAACTAAATGTTCGTCGGATTTCTTTGTATCCCTGGTAAATAGCCGTATCGGCATAAGATGAAGCCCTTAGTTATTTAATATTTTGCACAAAGGTGGACTGGTATTCCTGCGTTTGTGGCCTAAAATTGCCAGCTTTAAGTTTCTGGTAAGCGGTGCAAGGTTTAAGATTTTGGATATTTCTAATAGTATTTGGTATACTATTGCGATAATGAAACCTAAACAAAAAATAATGATCAGTTAATGTTAAGAGTGTTGTAAAAACTTTTCAGATGTAATTTATTTTCTAGAGGTTTTATGCTTGACAAAGTAAATTCATGTGTCTACTTTCTCCTATGATTTGCCAAACGTGAGCTCAATCTTACTCAACAATTCATTGGCGTTTAAAATGTGAAAATAAAAAACTAAATACTGCTATACGTTTCATAAGCCACCACAAAGTACCTAAAATTAGTAACCAAACTAACTTTTTGGACGTCAATATTAGCTTCATCAAATTAACTCAAATCACATGGTAATTTGTACCATACGCTGCTCCCGCATAAAGCCGGCAGTATTGGACAAAGACATTCTGTACCCGGACTTAGTATGAAATGAATTTCAATCATAAGGCTTCTCTGCTTGGGTGAACATGTCCTAACAAATTAAATGATTTCGCTGTAGTTCAATCGTGCATTCAGTATGTCGTGAATGTGGAGAATTTTACTGATAATGCCAAGATCCATAGTATGGGTCTCCATGCTGCATTGTCTGCATTCGCAAGAAGTATGGTCACCACTACTTTTGTATTCTGCTTATGCTTTTCATTAGGCAGAGTAGAGTTACATTGGTAGGCTCATATATGTGTGACTATAATTATTTGATCCGATTGAGTAGAGAAGTTATTTTATATTAGTTAGAATTATTTACAGTGTCAAATAGAATAAAATTAATATTTTTTTTCGGTTTAAGCTAAGAAAATTCGGTGTCTGTAAAACATCAATTTCGTAATTTTTTATTTTATTACTTACGGAATTTATAGCTATAATAAATTTACAGTCATAATGTCTTTGATAAATGAATATTTTTTAAGAATTATAATGGGGAAATATTTAAAATTCAGTACTTTGTTTTAATGGAATAGGGGGTAAACGTATCGCCTGATGATTAGCGATTACTGCCGCCCACCCGCAACAGTAGAGGCGTCACAAGTGCGTTGCCAGCCTTGCGTAGATGAATAGGGAGACGGGGAATAGGGGTATAGGGCTCTGGTATCCTCACCCACTCGATGAAAAACAGAGCAGGCGCTATTTCACTCCGGCCGTGCCGGCCCATTTGTGCCGAAGCGTGGCTCTCTTACGGCAAAATTTTCTGTATGTAAAGACATTGTCATCTAATTTGAGTGTAAATCCATGTTACGTCAAACTAGTACAGTACATCATTAGACAGATTAATTATATAAAAAAGGATGAAAAATATGCGGGTTACTAACCCGCATATTTTTAAGATCGTTAACTGAATAAAAAGGCAACAGATGAAAATAAAGTACTACTAAATTTTGCTTCTTTGTCATCATATCCTTTTTCCCAACTTTATTCAGAGTTGGTGCTATGAAATTCCTTCTTCTCTACTATCACTCGTCAATTCACAGCTAACTCTTTTCCTGGCCATATCCTCTTTTACGCAGTCCACCCATTTGTCTTCTTCATCTTTGGTCATCCTCTACTCTTATATCCGTCGATTTCCATTCTCAAAACTTTCTTAACTATATTTTTCTCATCTCTACACATCGCATGTCTATACCAGTATAATCTGTTCTTTGCTTCTTTGTAATTTTGCTACTTTACTTCTTTGTATTTACTTATATCAAGTTATATACCAGAAAGTTATTAACTTTTTGAAACCGTAGATATTATTCTATTCTATTCTATTCTACTCTATTCTATATTAATTTAAAATACAAATTAGTGATACTGACTTCTAGAAATGTCATTACATACTACCAACATACCTACGAATATTCAAATGAGCATTAGAAAGTTACAATGACAAATTCTGTTACAACTTCAGCACTGTTTTATCGAGTTACGAACGAATAGGGTAATGAGTTTGTGCTACAATCCTAATACGATATGAAATTGTTTTCAGAAACTATTTCATTGTTGCCAACAAACAGTTAACTATGTGTGAAATCAATTGCGATGGCAATTCATTTAAAAAGAAATGAATAGAATACTGATTAGAAATGTTCTCAACGATTATCTTCATTACAGAAGGTCACGACCTTCTAAACTTTTTTTATGACCTTTTCTACCAGCTTTTTTCTTTACTATCCGGGTTTCGGCTTTAAAAATAAGTAGGATCATTATTTCTATTTTGGAGTAATTTATCGATTAATAGTGTGCTAATCGAGTTTTAATCAAAAGAAGATCCTTTGAACTGTTTGCTGTGCAAAAGCTATAGTTTTTGTTAGTTATAGATTTTGGCTGAAATGTTCATAGTTGCTTAAGTAACTCAATTCTTTGTTAAAAGAAATTGAATTATGATGAATAATAATATTACTCTGTGCTCACTTTGTGCTAGGCACAGTGGAACAGCTCATTATACCAATGTACAATTGTACTCACTAAATAATCAACGAATTCGAAACGTATTGTGAAACACAAATAGAAAAGTCTTTTTAAAAGCTTTGTGTGAACATATTATGCAAATTCTCTTTGCAATACACTGTGATGCAATCCGCACTGATTCATTAGACCAATCAGCGTTTGGTTACTCAAGCGTAGGATAAAATCAGGCAATTAAAGGAGCTACCTGTGAATACACTACGAAATAGAAATGTTTGGCAAAACTAAAGCTGTCTCAAATTTTAAGCTGTATTTAAATAGTCCGAATAACTACTGGATTTTGTAACGACTCAACTTTGTAACTCATAGTTACACAATGATCGATTTTAGAAACCTGATTTGAAGGACCAGACGGTGTACAACTAGATGGAGCTCACTACAGAGTAGACCATAGTTACAAATTGGTTTAGTTATATGCATCATTTTGCAGTGGGAGAGCCACGCTTCGGCATGAATGGGCCGGCTCGACCGGATGGATACCATGGCCTTACAGAAAACCGGTGTGAAACAGCGCTTACGCTGTGTTTTATCGAGTGAGTGAGGATACCGGAGGCCCCTACCCCAAAACAACGCCCCCTATCCCTCTCACCATCCCCCTTTCCCCCAGGCCGCCATAGTGTGGGTCACCATGCTGCATTATTCTTTTTCGCATTGAGGATGGTGACCACCACTCTTGAATTCTGCTCATGCTTTCCATCAGGCAGGGCAGAGTCATTTTGGCAGCTTAAATATAAAAAAAGAAAAAAAAAATGCATCTACTGTTTTGCCCAAGAACGAAGACGTAAAAAACAACACCGATGACACAGATATTATAGGCATATGCATTGTATCCCTTACTAACCAGATAACAACTAGTAGTGGAGCCACGATGATTTCAGAGATCGTTACATGTTTTCGGGAGTGATGTTGATTGGAGGCCCGTTGATCTGCCACACTTCTACATTCTGTGAGAACCCGAGACCTACTGCTGTGCAGTAGCATATGCTAACTGCTAGACCAAAGATGAAGGTAGTTAAATAAAACTTTGATGAGTAACTTATTCATATAATATATTTTTTATTTGAAAATTCATGGTACAATGTACATTTTGGACTTAATTCTCTGAGACTTAAAATATAGGTATAAATATTTTACTATAACTGTTCTATAAGTACGCAGAACAGAAAAGAATTTATAGTTTTGTAATGAAATATATTACATTAAACATGTTATATAATTTCATTAAAGTTTATATTCTATAGTGACGTTATAATTGCTAAAGCCTGAGTAATGAGCTCGATTTCTATTTGTATTTCGATCTAACTATGGTATATCTTTATATGTCAAAATAAAACTAGTAATTATAATATTCCTAGTTTTATTTTTCCACTTTATTATATTCCATCCTAGCTTATAGCACTTTCTTTTGTCTCAAGTTGTCTGTGACTTTTATTTCGCTTATGTTACGGACAATCAATCACCCGTTTTTTTTTTAAATCTATTTCTATTCTTGGAGCTTTGTAAAACCAATATAATTTTATATTCACTTTAAAGCTTCTTCAATAGTAAGCAAAATATTTATTATTCGATTAGTGCTTGATTTGTAGTAACTTTTCTCCACCTTTTTTCCTTTGTTATTAAAGTTTTAACGCACTCCTAATATCTTCATCCCTGATATGACATCTTTGAATGCACATACACGGGAATGAATGGTTCCTAGCTAACGATGATTTAAAATAACATGTGTTGCGAAAAAAGTTTTGCTTCTTAAGAAATAACGAATGAAAAGGTTTTCATATATTGATGCTTAATATTCAATATGGCAGTTTAATGTCAAAACTGCTTTAATTTAATCTTAAACGTCACAATAGAATAGAGATAAATCAAAGCTATAAGTACAATCAGCAACAAAGTAATAGTTCTTATAATGGCAGTATTTTATTGATATGAAATATATTACAAAGTGAGCATGCCCTTGTATATTAAAAGATAAAAATATTACTAGAGTAGAATTTAAACATAATATTTTAAGTAGATAATAAGATGTTTCACGTTTTAAAATTTGAAAAATATGAATAATCTGCGCACTTAACTAATATATTTTATTAAAGATGTCTGAGAGAATTTGTGAGCGTTTATTTATTACTTTACACGTGACATTTTACCACTTTAAAAATTAACATTCATAACATAACATTTTTGATAAAGTTTTACAGTATCTGTCTTGCAAGCAAAATATATAATTCAAGAAATTACTACGTAATTATTGGTATATTATTACTATCTTTAGAAAGTTTAAAAAGTACAACTTATTAGTTTTAACACTTTGAACTTAAAGTAAGTATCAATAAGAAAAACTCAATTTTGCAAATCCTCTACATGGATTATACCAAAATCCGTTTTTTCTGTTTCTAACAGCAGTGGAAACTCACAAATGATATTTTTTTTAGCCTGTTAGCATGGCCATATATATAAATATGTACAAATCAGGTAATTGTCCTAACAATTGACAGTAAATTGTTTATGTAATCACATAATATATCCATATTAATACTGCACCGTAGAATTTCTACAAACACATTTGGAATTTTTCCCTTAGAGGGCAAAACAACAGCTTATTAGAGAAGTTCAAACAACTGGATCATATACTTCATAATTGAAATTAACTTATAATTCTTTGTCGGCTTACAGTGACGTCATCAGTCATATTAATGCATGTTATACATTATTTATATTTTTGGCAGAATATTCTTATATTCCTTTTAATTAAGTAACAGGCATGGAGTTTGGATTCTTTTTATGTTATTTGATTCGATTAAGTTCAATTTCGATTTAAGAATCTGAATGCAAAATATTTTTTTTTTAAATGTATATGCGAGTCGTATTGCTTTAAATTCTTTATCAGAAAATGTTTACCTACACTATTTTTAATATTTCCAATTTACATATATTTTTTCTATAAACGAATACTAACAAAAAATACAAATTTATAGCGATGACTGTACTTTGAATACACATTTTCATAATCCTGGCATTTTTTTCTATTTTTTTTCATGCTAAATTTCTTTATAGATTAGACTATGACAGTTGTGCTTCTTTATATAATTGGAGCCAAGCATAGCATAGTGCTCAATAATTTTATACTTATATGTACAAAGTTAACTGTATATAGTACAAAACATTTTTTACTAAATATTTTGTTTCCTACTTACATTATATCAATTCAAGGACTATACTTTGAAATAATTTACATTTTTTAATATAAATATTCAATATCGACCATGTTTACGGTCAGATGTGCTTTCACGACTAGATCTATCGTGCTTACGAATAATTTTCTCTCTTTCATACTCAAGAACAACTCTATATACTTATCCCTTTCGCACCTTTATAGTAGCAATTCATCAGATCTATTAAGATAAACGAGATTGGATTTTTAAAACGGCCCTTTCGTGAAATAAGTTATTGATAAAAGACTTTGTTTGGGCAATTTTAACAGTTTTGAAAGTGGAACTGTATTGAAAATAAAACGCAGTGAAGAAATTCAATTGAAAGAATAACGCATCGAAGCGTCGACAAATATAGCGGTTTTGTACATTCTCTTTTATTTCAGTCACATGGAAAATTTCATTCCGAGGCAAAAGATAATATGTGTTTCCATTTTGTACCCTCACCATTGTTGAACAAGCTTTGAAAATTTTACAAGCTCAAATTAAAATGCAATAATGCATTATTTCATTCTACAATTAAGGAGCAGAAAGATCAAAAGGAGGGTTAACAAAGACAAGTAAGGCTTTAATTAAATATTTGGGTTTCTCGAGGAGGTGTAACATAAAAAATAAGCAAACAAAGCAACTGGCAGTTTTTGTTTATTGACAGAATGAGTGACTTTTCAGAATGACGAAGTGTTCTTTTAGAAAAACATTTTCCATCAAATTCCACAACTTTGAAAGTAAGAAATGTATTATTGCTATTAAAAACTAGCATTTCGATTAATTATTACAAATAAATCCTCTGAATTTGTGGTTAATAAAATAATTATTGTTGTGGCAACTGTTTTTCTGAGCTGAATTGTGGACAAATTTACTTTAGAAATAAAAACATTTATTTACTCCTTGCATCATAAATTTAATATTTATTTCTTTTAAGGATTATAATATAAGACCTTTCTGAACGGTTTCCTTTCGTAATTTTATTTTTGTTCTTTTGGAAACTGTGTGACAGGTCAAGTCAAGCATTTTGTTCACGAAAAGGTGAGATATGTTAATACAATTTAAATAAGAAATTCAATTTAAAATTAGAACGTAAAACATATTCTCAGCAATGAGTTCGTTTTTAACTTCCAAATTTACTATTTAATGACTTATTTTGCAACATTGGCTACTATTTGTCTATGTTCAATCAGTGCAAGTCTTGCAGCATTGCTCTTTGTACCGCTTGAGCGCGCACATGTTCATGGCGCGGACGTTCTCACAGAACCGTGAGCTGTCCCGGCAAACCCCATCTGCAGCAAAAATGGAAAATATTATTAGTATTTCTTGTTAAAGTACTGCACCAAAGAGTTTTAGTGAAGAGATGAAATCTAAGTAAAAGCTCTTAGAATAAAAAAAAATATAGATATTAAATAGTTTTACTTCAATCGAGTACAGCATTAAAAACTTTTGGTTCCAAAATTTTAAATAATTCTTCTCGGTTTGAAATGCAAATCTCAGGTAAAATATTTTTTTTCTTCAATAATTGTTTGTCATGAACATTTCTCTCACAAGTCAGTGCTCTCAAATATACTGACAACTAATTTAGCCTTCGAATTCAGTTCACCCTCAGGGTTGCGGAGGTCAGATTCCAGTAGCTCTGTAAAAACTGATATCCAGGTAAAACCGGTTAAACTAGTAGCTGACCCAAAATCTTGGTAATAATAAAGGCTAGAAAGATGATGATATATTTTCTCCAATACCAAATGGAAGTGTTTAAAATACCTAATGATTACTCAATAAAATTTTACCTTTGTTTAAACATGCATGAACTTGACACGCCCTAGCGACAGGTGGTCTGCCAAGGCCTTCGCATGCTGCTCCAGCACTATGCTCTCGATATCGTCTCTTAGTACCTGCGATACGCCAAACACAGCGGAGAATACGGTGCTGACGACCACGGGAAGAGCAGGAACCAATACACTATTATGCAATGATAATGTAAAGTTTATTGATCATAGTTGCATCATATACAGTCAAAGGTAATAAATGTATACCCACCGTAGTGTTCACATTAACACGTCAGTTCTTTTCTCATCTTTGTGGTTGTGATATTTCAATGAAAACACATGTTATGTATATAAAAATATGAACATTACAATGAGAAATATTTTTAACCTGGGACTGTACATTCTAGAAGATTTATCTATAACAATAGTATCCTTGCACCTCTCAGTAGATGCCGTCTGATCTCAAACTAGTCAGAACTTTTACTACAGTAACCAAACTGCTGATATATATACTTATATATTTCTAAATACGAAAACATTATAGATAAATTGCACCCAGACACTGACTATTTTGATGAGTGGATACTTTGTTACAGTCTGCGATCATTAGTCTTTATTGTAAGAAAAGTATTCTTTGTCAGTCTGTATGTTTTTATGATTACATTTGGTACTTTGGGTTCACGTTAAGAGGTATCACATATTTATTACTAAAAATTACGTGATTTTAGTCAATAGTTAAACTCGGTTGGTGATTCCATCGTGCAGTCTTTTGGCGTAACTTTCCGAATCAATATATTAGCTAATCTGTATTATTATGTATTTATTATTATTTAAATGTTAAATAAATAAAAATTGAAATACTAACCTTACTCCAAGCGCCTACAGCCCAAGTGGCTCGGCAAGGTTTGGCCTCACGTCTCATCTTTTCAGGCCTTGTCGTGCCATCACATTTGGTGTCATCCACGACTGTGCCGTTCTCATTTACACACTGTACTCGGCGATGCACTATTGCTAGATAAAAATAAAAGAGATCACAATTATATTATTCTATTATCTAAACTTTAAATTAACAGCTTTTGACTCAATGCTTGTGAAAGTATAAACGGCACCTACAAAAAAACAATTGTTAAAATTTTCGTCGATCTGTCTGTTTCTTCCGGCTAATCTCAGGAATGACTAGACGAATTTTGAAGAAACTTTCACTAGCAAACAGTTAACCCGGGGGTAAAATCCTCGGGTTCAGCCAGTTATTAATAATAAATATCTTACCAGCGCCGCTGTTGGCACATTTAGGCTGCGACCATGCCGCAGTTTTCCACTTTGCACAAGACAATGTACAGTCTTGTATTTCACCGGGTGGTTCTTTGCCACGAGATAGGCACTCGGCTGCTGTGGCTAAGCGCGTCTCATTTTCTGTCTTGCGCTATAAGTGACAAAGTAATTTATTGGAATTGGCTTTAAACGGCGACTACGGTACCACGTAGGCACTGAAATATTCCTTTGCTTTTAAATTTTGCTAATTGAAACAATGCACACCAGTAACCAATATCTTTAATTAGGATTTACTTTATGTTAAATTTCATATATTATATTCAATTCAAATGAATTTAAAATAAATGACATACCTGACATATAGCTCTTCGAATCTGGTGACCAACTTGTCCACAAGATGCTCCGCATGGAGACCAATCAGTCGTAATCCAAAAGAATTCATGTGCATCGAGATATTCATACCTAAAGAAATACATATTAAATGATTATATCTTGACAAACCTAATCAAAACGTAGATAATAGAATTTGCCTAGTGTTGAAATTTCTTACCTAACTTCTGTTGTGGTTTCTTCATAATTTCTCAAACTTTCAACATGACTATCATCGATCAAATTATTTCTATTATAATCATCATTAATAATAATGATGTCTGAATCATCGTCTTCTGGAAAAACTATTTGTTTATCTTTCATATTGATAATGTGTGCTTTGTTCGGAACTCCATAATTTTGATACATGATGATTGAGTCCACTGTCCTTTGGCCCCTAGAGTTTCCAAGTGTCTGAAAATTCCAAAACATCTGAACATATCAATTATAACGGTTTTAAATTTCCTCACAGGTAAAATACAATGGTGAAGGTTTGGACTGGTAGATTGACTGGTAGATAATTTGTCAAATTTATTTGATATGAAATCAAACGATAATAATGACAATAAGTTACAAAAATAGGTAGTTATATTAGTGCCTTTGTACAATATTCATTAAAATTAATAACCAACACTAAATTTTATTTTAGTTTAATATTAATGTTCTAACCACGAGACATTTAAAAAAAGTGTTATCACAAAATGACCAAAATTTCAAACCGATGTAACAATACTGTAAATGATTTTTAAATAATGACATTAATTGCTGTACCACGCGGACCAGATGAGTTGGTACGAGGTTTGCAGTACTGTTTCTCTAGGAAAAACTATGCAGAAAAACAGCACTGCACCCTTGGTCGCCGCTTGCGACACCCACGATGGATAGGGGATACCGCATATCCCGCATTTTTATGCCGTCACCTGCTGTATTGTTAGTCCGTCATCACACACAACCAAGTTTATTAGTCACACCAATTATACATTAGTTTTGAACCCAAAACTTTCAGCATGCGTCATGCTACCCAAATATTCTCTGTTTTGGGAACTTCTCACCTGAAGCTGCATAACAATGTAATGCAGGCAAGGCAGTACCCTGGACGCACTGCTAGGCTTCGGTGGAAGCATCTGTGATGAGACAGCACTCTTCTTCATTGATCCCAAGCAGCGTGCAAATATGTTAGGTTAAGCTTACAGAGTATGGAAAAATCGTCTACTTTGTACTAGTCAATCAATATTTGAAAACGTTATGTCTATTTTACTGGTCGTTTTCTAAATACTCTAACAGAAAACATTCTATCTAAACCATTTAAGGTTACAATATTGTCACAAGTTGAGACCTAAAATATTTTCATTAAAAACAATGTCATTCTGTAGAATGTCGTCGATTAAGATTTTCACTATAGGAGGTAACAAAACGTTTTATTCACAAATCAGTATCCATAAAACATTATTATGCGAAAATTTATGCTCTCGATAAGTAAGCTGCGTTACAACAACATCATCCAGATACACCAACTTTATGAAAGTCGTAAAATCGGCTGTAAATTTTATTACTATCATTACAAGCAGACACACGCCAAAGATTATCGGTCTATGATTATAAATGATTGGTTTTTGGGATGTATGACAATTAGGAAATGATCTTAAGCATCTTTGGAACTAATGGTATGGAATTTTTGGAACATCGTCGCAACTAATTGGAACCTTGCACGTAATACTAAATATTAAAAAAATATCGCTGTCTATTTTCAATAATCAAGTTAGATACAATCTATCTTTGGTGAGAAATTTCGCAACTTAAGTATTTATAGATGGATAGAAAACTCTTTATTTGTACACCGTTTTTACAATATTATTTGAATGCATAAAATGATCAACATATAATATAACGTATAAAAGGCGGCCTTATTGCCAAAAGCAATCTCTTCCAGGTAACCTTATAGCTTTCTATTGTGAAAAAAAATTGTTCTAACTTTTAATACTTTTAAAATATTCAACGCTTTAAGCCCTTATAAAACGTGTATGATAGTTTACAATAAACCCTAAATTCAAACGGCTAGGAAGGAGTAATTACGATTGAATCGAAAAACAACCAGACGATTTATCCATACAATACTCCGCTGTGCCTTTGTTATTAATTTTATTTTGAATGTTCTTACCTCGTGTTCGTCGTACATGTCTCGCTCTCGGGAGTTGAAGCTTGGTGAGGCTTTAGTGCTTGTTGTCGCTGTATTTCCATATACAGCATCACGAACTTTATCTATTTTGCCTGAGCAAATAAATGACATAATTTTAAATAACAGACATTCAAGCTGTTGTAGAAATATTGTAAAATAAACAAATTAATATCCGGTAGGTTAAGGTACATAAAAAAATATTTTACGTTAAAAGATTCAATTCTTATAGATGTCCTTAGATGAGGTAAGTTTTTGATGGACATTAAAAAATAAATGAAAAATAAAGATATTTCTTAATTTTTTATAATTTTTACGATTCTATTATCACTGATACAGACTTTATTGTAATAAGTCTAGAAAGAATTTGGAAAATTTTTGCCCTTAATGTTTTCCCCATCACCATTAGTTTATCGAAGCCTTGTACTAGATAGAAGCCTCTCCAACTGCACGCCACTAAGTTTTAACCTCGGCTTCTCACAAATCGTAATATTTACTTCGACAAAATATGGAATGTTACAACAAGTGGGATTTATTACTTTATTTCCATTATTAATCCTAAAAATAGTAACCCATAATTAATTGAGAGAATTAACAACACTTTTAGTACCGAAATGAAGTCATGATAAACAAGCAACACGTAAAATAATAAATGTCGTGTAGTCACACGACATTTATTAATTTACGTCTTAAATGGGCTTTTTAACGTGAATTTTTCTTCATCAGTTTAATACAATTTAAGTAAATTTTAGGCTGGTTACTGTGACCATAGGATCTTGAGATTGAGATAACTCCCGCATTAGGAACCTGTATCGCGAGGTACTCTACAAACCTTGGAAACGGACACAAGTAACCCCCAGGCTCAGAGCAACCACTTATAACAATCAAATGAGCAATACTTAGAATGTATCTGTAGATCGCACAAAGTGTTGTTCCATTTGGGGTTTGAAGCCACAACACTCGGGGAAGTAGAGGCGGCGCGGCAACCGCTTAAACTACTTTCCCACTTTTATCATCGTTGCCTATATGAATAATCAAATCGATTATGAGTGTTTGATAAATACCATATATTGGGTTCCGTTTCACAAATGTAAAATTTACCTGTTTACCAGTATATATTTTTATACCAAAGGGCATAAGTAGTAACAACATTATTTAAAAGGTACCGTTTAACCGAAATCCATTTGAGATGAGTGTGTGCAATGTCAAAATCCATTATCTACAGAAATATTAATTCGCCAAATGTTAATTAATCTACAGCTAAATATTAAATCTGCGAAATATACTTGATAATATTTTATAAAGCATTAATTACCAACCAATTAAAAGACGTGGCTGGAATGAAAATAATAAAGAAATTTGAAATTTATCTACTGTTTGGCAAGAACTTCATCTACTGGCAGCCAGCGTCGTCTCTTAATTAATTTGCAACAAAACTTGTACTTGGCTGCAGCATTGCGGTATTTTGTCAAATAATACACATTCAAGCCATTTCAAGCATTTATATTGATACGTTTAAGTGCTCCCAAATTATAAATGAGAGAAAATTATGACTGTAGAGCTCTGATTCACAGCTTACAGATAAGTTGAGGATAGCTAATCTGACAGATAAATTGACGTATCGTTTACATAAATTGTGTCTAATCATATTTCAGATTAACTAACCGGAACTTACCTCTAACCCTAAAAGCAGGGCCTCAACTATTTTAAAGTTAGAACAAGCAAAAGATTCATTGAATGCTTGGTAAAGTAAACGCCGACCTCAGGCATAAGTCCTCGAGGGTGGCATTACCCTTTTTAATTTATAGCTTGCTTCATTTCAAGAGAAACAAACACTTAACATCTTATATGGATTACATTATATTCATTAACCGTTAAAATACATGACTTGCTTGTTGGTCTGGTGCAATAGTGGTTTAATTCCCACCCAGGCCTGTACAATTTTTTGTGCGATGAATATAATCAGTTGTTTACTAGCAGTTTGTTAATCATAGCACAGGTTCTACCTAAGTTTGAATCAGACAGCCTCATGTGATATTTGTGTAGAAATTTATAAACTGTGTACGATAAAATTAATGTGACATTTAGGAACCTTAAACGTTTCTTCAATATTTGTATCCGTCTTAATTTTCTCCTTAACTTCAAACAAATTTCAGACAGATAAGCAAAACAAATAACTGTTAAAATTATTACAACATTTCCTACGTCAAAACCTACCTTTTTGTCTGTTTTTATAGCTCTTCCTGGAGTCCCCCGGCCGCTGTTCATGAGACTGATCATCTGAAGAACCACCTCTCATTGCTATGTATCTACCATCTGCTCTACTGTTGACAATTGGTATTGGTTTAATAAATGTAAATTATAATTTGTAAATGTATCCATACACAATATATATTCAAATGTAAGAGCGTTAACAAGAACCACCTTCGTGTATTTTCAATGTCACGCAACAAAACACACACGTACAAATAAGCTTCAACAAAGCTTATTATAAAACACAAATGTCTGAAAAGAAATGTCTCAAGAAACTGAGATTTCGCTGTTAGTCAAAATTATAATTTACAAAATTATGATATTGAAAACTTACTAAAAGCCACATGTTTATATAATTTATTATTTTTTTACGATAATTTTTGTTTATCCTAAATATCCTTGACAACTTTACATAAATCTTCTTAAAAAATATATTCTGCGATCTGCGAAACCTCTAAGCAAATATTTGCCAATCCCATTTTTCATATCGTCCGAATAATACGGTCGTGTCGCAAATAATTTTCACTGAATATTTATTGAACACTCTTCTCTAGCATATATTTAGACATTGCCCTTGTACATTGTTAGTCTGAGTTAGTTTATGTTATAAGATCGGGTTCAATGTATAACAAATTGTGAATACAGGGCTATCTTACTCAGTATATAACTTCTAAGCTATTAAAATTTGCTTGTCTTTACTTGCAAGTTCTTGTGAACTGTGGACTTGGATCACAGATTGCAATCGTAGATTATAATAAATAATCTTTTGATTTCGATGTAGCTTTTTATTGTTTTTCCTTATGTTTGAAAGTAAATCTATTTCATCAAAATTAGATTGAATTTCAACAAAGAGTACTTTGGTTATGACGATCTCAATTAGACTTATTGCTTTTTTATTTTGTACTATTATATTTACATTCTGAGTGAATATAGGTCAATCTCTTTTTAATTCTTTTTTTTATCCCTTTAAATTTTTTTGTTTGAAATACTATAATATCAAAGTTCATATTTTTTTTGTTAAACATATATTCCCTTTCCTCTAGTTTCCCTTACCAGCTACCAGAGGCGTTCATAGCCCAGTTGCACTCAGTGATTAGAAACAATCACCGAGGGTAAGCACCGACGGCGCGGTCAGGCCTGGATGGGTGACCGCTGGTGGCATGTTACCATGAGCGTTTCCATGGTTCGGAGGTCACGTTAAGCACAGTCGGTCCCGGTTGTTATCATAGGATAACAGCCGTGAAGCTTACTTGAAGGCCTTTGCGCGGCTTAAAAACATCCAACGGCAAGATACGTAGTAACAACGTAGTCTTGCCAGTTCCCAACCCGCACTTGGCCAGCGTGGGGACGTATGGCGTTAACCCTCTCCTGAGAGAAGACCCGAGCCTAGCAATGGGATATTATGGGTTGTAGATTTGAAACATAAATTTGTTTTAAAAATAATTGTCTGTAAGTTTTTTTCTTAAATGAATCCATTTCATGTAGACTAGTTGAGAAATACGTTTTAACATCTATATAAATAAAAATGAATCATCGAAATCTATGTACGAGCATAACTTCCGATTAGTTGCACCAAATTGGATATTTTTTGCTTTTATACGTATGTTGCAGCCAGCGTAGACAAGGTTTGTATTGCAAAAAAAAATAGAAAAAAACCAGAATTGTTCCATTTTCTGAGTCCGCGACTGCAAATAATATTAATCTGCAATACAATTCATTTTCAGAAATTTAGAAAATATTCACAAAAAAATGCGGTTCTCAGTTCACTGGGTTAGTATATATCAGTAGTGATTGTACACTAGAAGAACAACTAAATCAATTGTGAATAACGAGTTTATTTGTATGCTTTCACTCCTAAACAACATAATGTAAATGGCACTCATTTTTTGTGTGTGTGTGTTTGTTATTATATTTGTGTGAGTAATTATTGTTTAATGTTATTGTATATATCATGGCACGGAAATGTTAAATATCATTATGCACGGCGTCACCTGGGCCCCATTGAAAACAAGCGTCACACGCTCCGCCTGACATAATGCTGAATTGGCATTCTGCAAAACTATTGTAAGTTACCTTTTGTATTACTTTTTGTTGCCAAAATAAATATTTTTCTTTCTTTCTTTCTTCTCTTAATTTCTTTACCTGTTATTATGAAAAACAAATTCATTTTTCCAAAGATTTTCATACGTGGATCAAGTTCTTATCTATCGCTAGTATCTTAATGTTTGAATATTATCCGTGGTACCATTACGTATAATGTAAAAGAGAAAATACAAGATGGTGAATACTCTACACCTGCGTTTCACAACGTGTTATGAAAGTTGTCTTCAAATATTTGTCACCAAGGATTACTAAATATAAATTCAGGATTCTTATTCCAGTTTGGATAAAACAAAAGTATTGCGTCTCTCGGAGTTGAGCTTGGAGTTTTAATATTTCACATACATAAATTATCTTTTCTGTCTCTTGTGTGGTATTCGTTATATATCTGTGTGTTTACATTATTTCTAATGCTTGGTCATCAACCGTATCGAGTAAGATTTGCCTATCGACTTTAAAATATTACTCATGATTTTATACAACTAAGTTATTTACAGGAAGCAGTTTTTCGTACTTTTTACTGAATGAGTAAGGTTATGAGAGTTCCGAGAGAGAGCACTCGAGTTCTGAGTTTCGAATGTCCAAAGGCAGCAGTAAACCATAATAAAACACCTTTTATTGCTATAAAGTTTCTTACTAATATTAAAAGTGATAAGTGTATGTTCTATTTAAATCAACTTACCTATCAGATAGCGGCGATGATGGCTCATCCAAAGGTTTATGCCTTTCGATTTCTTCACTAGATGGAAACTCCCCTGGTCTTGGTTTAACCAAGAGTGTAAGATTTGCGCTGGATCTACCAGCTACGCAGGTATAAACGCCATGATCACGTAGTGAGAGAGATGTGATTCGAAGAGCACCCTGAGAAAGATATTATAATATATATACTTTCGACGTTGCTAAAACTATATTTAATCGAGATAAAAATACTCAAAAGTTTACGATAACTTCTATTTCCCGATGTTTCGAACAGATTACACTTGTCTAGGTAACGAGTACACCTCTTCTCACGCTACGATGCCTTTGTCTTTGATGCGCGAGGAGTGACTAATCGCGTTGATTGTTTGTACTGTCAGTACTTTTAAATATTGCTCTTACGACACCTACATACCCTGTTTGTTTCCAGTCAAACCGTGACCATGAGAAGTGTAGCCCGATAGAAACGTCGGGAAAAAGAATGTATCGTAACGATCGTAATCTTTTAAATGGCTATGATTTTATCACAAATAACTTACACTTTACATCTTACATTTGTATTTCAAAAAGCATATTCCGTAGCGTATAAGTAAAGTTTTAAAAATAATTATTTAACATATATCTATATAGATATAGAATAAAAAAGAAAGGAAAGAACTAAAAATGATACATGCATTTCTTATTTGTTAATCTTGTGATATTAACGATGGTAATTGATAGATCGGAGTTTTGGTTTTACTACTTTTTATTAATGTTTACATTTGTAAGAGTAAGTTTATGACAGTGCTTACTCACCTTCTTCGAAATTTTATACTTTTTTGATTTACTTATGATCTGATGGTCCTTGGCCCACTGTATTTTCGTTCTATTGTATCCTTTGACCGGACACTTTATTTTTACTTGAGTTCCGTAGAATATAGTAGCTGAACCTCCCACTTTCACAGTAACCTGCAGAAAATATATATTATATACCTTATCCCTTTTTGAAAAGCCAACATATAGAGATATTTTTTTAAGTCTTACCTTTTTCTTCTTTGGATCATGTTGTATGTAAGACGAATTGGCTAAAGATATCTCTGGTGACGCGGTATCCAGCAGGCAGGGTCTTGTGTTACAGGATTTAGTAGCTGCTGGCCTTGGTAAGCTACATAAAGAAGCTGGACGCTCCACAACATGAGATTGAGCCATAATTTGCTTGCATTCAACCTAGTAATCAAAAACATGTGGCAATGAGAATTAGAATTAAAAAACGAGTACAAGAAACGCGCTTTAGAAACCTTCATAAAAAAATTTAGCGCCACCCTTTCTCTATTTTGTAGAAAGTCTTGTGACGTGATACTACACATGAAAAATAAAAAAAATAATTTATTGATTTAATTGTTGAAATATATGTTTTGTAAACTATACTGAAAACTTAATGACGTCAAAATTCTTAAACATGCTTATGACATTTGAACTTAATAACATGAAATGGTGTATCAGGAATGACCAAAAACAACAAACAATGTAAGTTTTATTTAGCATATTGATGTTTATGACACCTTAACCGAAAATAGTCCAAATAAATATATTGAGAGAAAAGGAAAATGAGAATACGTACATCTCGTTGTTTAAGGCCTCCACCACAGGTCTTGGAGCATTTAGACCACTCTCCACTATGCCATCGCACTGGACAATCCAGTACATTGCAGTACTGTCGATCAGGCGGCGATGGTTGAGGACACATGCTACTTGGAACCACGACTGTGTTTGTACCGCCTCGAGTTACCTAAAGAGAAATAAAGTTGTGTGTTTGTGTTTGGAGTATTAGTTGAACTCATTTTAACTGCATCGTTGGTTTAGCGGTTGAAGTATGCGACTGCCGATCAAGAGGGCTCGGGTTCAATCCCGGGTCGGGCCAAAAGTGCTATTGAGTTTTTCTGATTGTATAAATACTTACTTAATAACAGTTTGGAGTTTAGAAGTTATGGTCTTAACCCCCGTGCCTCGGATAGGTGTCAGTTCTGAGCCTGATCTCTCCCCGATCGTATTGGTTAACCGTCTTATCGGATTATAAGAGAGAGGAAATAGAGAGTGCACCTATGTTTGCCCACACACTTGTGCATTATAATATCTTCTGTTTAGGTATCTGGTCTCCGTTGAGACTGGCCACCGTGGCCGTAATCGATTAAGATAGTATCATAGTTTAAATTTAGGATAGATCATGCACAAGAAATGGAAATCAGACAATTTGTTAGAAATAAATTATTTTACATTAAAAATTTTAGACATCTAACATACAACGCAATCTAGTCCCAAGCTAAGCAAAGCTTGTGTTATAGGTACTAGGCAATTGATATAAATACATATACACTATTTTATTTTGTAAATATCTTCATATTATAGATGAAAAATAGAGAAACAAATATTTGCAGATCATACAAATACTTGGTCGGACGCAGGAATCGAACCCGAGACCTCAAGCACAGCAGTCGCATACGCTACCACTACGCCACCGAGGCAGTAATAATAAACTAATATTAAACTTTTTTTTTTGTAATGGATAAACGATTTTTTGATTTTTACTTTTCAATCCAGTTGAATTTAGTTTTTTTATTAATTTCAAATGTTTTAAGCCTTGTTGGTATAGTTTTTTCTAACCTTCTTACAAAAATATTTAATACTATCTGTTAGTATTGACAGACAGACAACTAATCTAACGATTGTAGTCTTACCTCGTGTATGCACGTGACCTCCCGAGTTTGAATACCAATTCCGCATGACTTTGTGCATTGTGAGAAGTCTGTATAATTCCATCTGAGAAAGAATATTTTTTGAATTAAATTATTATACTAACCGTTTGGCTACTTACTATTTATCTATCAGCATCGGAAATGAAAAAACAAACAGAAATAAAAAAACCGGTCAAGTGCGAGTCGGACTAGCGCACTGGGATTCCGTAAAAATCTGTAGGTATATAAGTAAAAGTTATGGTATTTTATTGCTTAACGACGTTAATGAGGACATAAAAATTTATGCTTTTCGCAATTTTCCCTTTATCTGTGCTGTAAGATATTGCTTCGTACCAAATTTCAAGATTCTGAGTTCACGGGATGTACCCCGTAGGTTTTGATTCCCTTGCGAATTTCCAGCAGAAATGGGTCTATCTTTTGATGACGTTAGCTTAGAAGTTTGATTATTTCAGAGCTCCAAGGAACAGCAATACTGAGTATCTATATATATAAAATTCTCGTGTCACAGTTTTCGTTGTTTGATATAAAATTCAGTTTGATAGCTCCACGCGTTTCTGAGAAAAAGGGGCTTCACAGACAGACAGACGAAAAACGAAAAGAATAAGATAAGAATAAAGATAGATAATTACTCTTTTCGCAGTCTACTATCTCTTGCAGGTCACCTTTATTTGTTACAGCTTAATAATATTATTTTGTAGTATAGACTGTTTGGGAAGCAAATAGAAATAGCGGCTTTATACTACATAATTTTATTGTAAGTCATCAATGTTTACCCGACTGCGAAAGAATCGTGTGTATGTATCTTTGGCTTGCCCTAGAACCTTAACTTCTTATCGTATTTTTATGTGAGTGGGGTCAATAGACTCGTCTCAGTCGTGAGAGTGACACTTGGTACATCAAAATAAAAAAAAAAACAAAATAAAGATTTTTTGGGGCCAAAAACATAATCTCATAAAAATATATTCAAAATACATCGAGTATGGTCTCAAAATAAAGAATTTTTAAATACGATTACAATATGTATATAACTTATATATTCTATATATGATATTGACGAAGTCGAGCTATATTTTTTTATAAATTTATTTATGTTCAATATTTTTATTTGCTTGGACATTGTTATTACATAGGCTAAAATATTCAACAATGCAATTTTATACGCAGGGGTGACATGCATCGCAATATGTTTTACTCCTCAACCTGAGTGATACCAGAGCCTCATAAGAAACGAATGTTAAAACAATTTATAAATAGGTTTTATTGAGTAGGTTGGGTTGAAACGTTAGGCGATACAAAATGATAAATGCTGCAATACTAAGAGCATTTATAGGCAAACAAAAAACATAGTATAATTCACATTCAAGCAGAAGGCGATAACTGGCAGGAAAACACATTTTATATTTCATAAAAAGTCTGAAAGAAATTATCTTATCTGATAGCATAAGCATTTACTTTGCAATATTTAAAGGTAATTACTTTGCAGCTTATTATAATTATTTTATACATTAATAGTTAAACTGATTGTACTTTATGAATACTTAATCCATTTGAATCAATGTAATGCAAACTGAACGAAACAACATTGAATTACGAGTCGACGTGGCCTTGTAAGGAATTTAATAGAACATTTATAGTCGTTGGGTATTTCCTAGTTTACATACTAGTTTTTATTTTAAGGGTAAACATTTCTTATTCGGTATAATACAATAAATAAATAGTTCGGACATATGACACACAACGCCATTTAGTTTCAATTCAAGCAGTGCTTAGACTACTACATCTAGATTGATTAGTAGTTTATTTATAGCTATATGCATGTTTTATTTAGAAAATACCTAAATTCCGAAATAAAATAATATTCATACAAAGCTAATACCATAAGTTGGATAAATATTCAGCCCTAACCTTGGTGGACAAGGGTGATCATTACAAGTCCTCACTCTATTTTCAGGCTTAGTGAGAGGATCACACATGTATGGAGAAGCATTTTTTCCATCTTCATCTCGAACACATTGTATTATTAATTCCTGTGTAAAAAATAAATAAAATTAGTAATTTTTTACGCGGTAACGGTTACACGGAATAATTATTTGATTTGGAGATATAATTTTTGTTTAATAACACATTAACTTTAAGCATGGTGAATTAAATACCATTACATCTGTAACACTGTAATCAGGTCGGCTAATTAACTTTCTTAATTTATAATAATATTAATAAGATGTTATTTGTATAAGCCAATCTTAGCATACTCAATAAGTTATAAAATTCTCAAAAAATAAATTTAAAAAATGTACTACGCAAAACTTTCTGCTTCAATTCTTTCTGAAGTTAAATTTTTAATATAACTTTAAGTATTGTCAAATACCTGCACTCCACTTAGACAGGATGCACTGCAGCTCGTGTACCCCTTTTCCTTCCACGAGTATGACTTTCCCGGTGATCCAGGAGCCACTCTAATATTGCTTGATGTGCCGAATGTTAGCAGCCTACTGGAGGGAAAAACATATTTCAAGGTCATTCAAATTCGAAATCGTACCATAATGAATAATGCAATTAAAATAGGCAACCATAGAAAGGAGCTCACTCAATCGTTTATAGGCGTATACGTACAATAATATCGCCTTCCTTCCTGTATGTTTAATTGACACTCGTTTATATACAAATGTATTAATCTGTTTTGTTTAGTTTTCGACTGTTTCGTTCGTTGTTATCACTTTTATATTAACATATGAACCTGTTTACCCACTTACTTAGAAATTAATTTGAAGTCTTGTCTATATTAAACCACACTAAAAACTGTCATTTCTTGTTGCATTGATTACATTTATTATCATTTATAAAATAATATCTACTTAGATTGTTCTAACATTTACTGTTCAATCTAATAATGCAGCAGAGTGGCTTATTTCTACATTAAGTTAAAAGTAGAAATATGCTAGAAATTGTTGATAGATTCTAAAATCTATAAATTCTATAAATTATTCCTAATCTTCAGATATTGATATCGGATATCGGAACTTTATCAGGAGATATCATATTTATCTCTTGATTACAATTCAATATTCACTTAATAGTAGTGACAGTCTGTAAAATGTCTTTGGAAGTAAATATAAGTGAACCTGATGATTTTAATTGTCAAGAACTACACAGTGCGATAGAAGAAGTAGCTCATAATGAAGGTTTTGAAGATTTTGAGTATAAAGTGGACTATATAAGTGGTAAAGGTGGTAACTTCACAGCAAATGTGTTTCGTGTTATGATAAGAAAAACTGATTGTGATGAATACAACTTCAGTGTTATAGTAAAGACATTCATTAATACCGAGCGGCAGCAATTATTTCGTGAATTACACGAACGAGAAGTGTTTGCTTATACAGAAGTAATTAAAAAGTTTATCTCTGTTCAAAATGATTTGGATGAAGAAACAAAATTGGAATTACCAGAATGTCTACTAGTTAACATAGAAAAAAACAACGAAGTAATTATTTTAAAAGATTTACGAGATCAAGATTTTGAACTTGATGATATGCAGGAAAAAGCAGAATATTTAAATATTGAACAGATAAACTCAGTTATAAATGAATTAGCTAAATTCCATGCCTTATCTTTTATACTAAAAGAACAAGAATCTGACACATTTAAAGAACTGGAGACCAAGTGTCAAGATATTTTATATGAAAACAGTTTTCTAAATAAAAGTAAGCTGAGAAATTATTTTTATGAATCTTTTGATATGTTTTTGAAGTTAGTCGAAAATAAAGACGCGAAAAACAAACTAAGAAAATTAAGAGATAAATTTATAGAGTTGTTACAAATGTATACGAAACCGGGGAAAACTAACGTTCTGTGTCATGGAGACTGTTGGGCGAACAATATGTTTTTTAAAAATAAGGTAAGTGGCAATTATTATCTTAGCCTATGATAAAGACAAAGTTTGAATTAATAAAAATATTAGAATTAATGAAGATAAAATGCAAACGGTTTTTTAAAACATCAATATATTCTGTTTTAATTTGATTTTTTAATTTATGCATAATGTGTTTATTGTAGACACAAAATGTATATAATTCTAAGTGCAGAAATTTTAACTCAAATTAAAAAAATATTGCACTCTATGGATGAAATATTCTCCTATTCTCCAATTTTTAAAAAGTTCTAAATTCCCCTAACCCAGGATTATATTACTATAACAACGGTCATGCAAGGCCAGAAAAGAATTAAATAATAGCTTATTACCTGATATATTTTGATACGCTATACTATGTAGATACTATTTAAAGATAAGATAACCGAAATAATCCCCATTGATTCTCTTTATTTTACTTTACAGAACAGTAACCAGGCAAAAGTATGTTTCATAGATTACCAAGTAATGCGTTACGCCAATCCTATGACTGATTTTATGCACTTTTTATATCTTTGCACCGATTCAAAATTCAGATCTCAACATTATGATGAAATACAAAACAATTACTATGAAAGCCTCAGTTCATTTTTAAATTTGTTTAATATAGACGTAAATGCAGTCTATAAAAGAGAAAATTTTAACGATGATATAAAAAGCTATATGCCATATGGATTACTAGTATGCATATATCAATTAAGAATTGTCACAATGAACCTTGAAGAAGACGATACATTGAAAGAAGCAAAATTGGAGTCTAATTGGGATTTATCACAAATTCCTAGTGAAAGTGATTTATTCCGAAGTAGAGTCAATGATGTTGTTGATGAAGCTGTTGATAATGGAGTTTTGGATAAACTTTTAGCTGAAGTGTCGCATTAATAATTAATGTAGATCCAAGTTTATCATAGTTTATATCTGCGTATGCCTAGAGTGTTTTTTTTTGTTTAACTGTGATAGTTTTGATTGATATGTTAGATTCCATATTCCCATTTTTGTACCTACTAAAGATAAATAATTTGTTTGTTAAATTGAAATTTTATTACTGAAAACTTACCTATCACCGCCACTATACGATGGGACACTTGAATCTCCAAAGGACGATCCATAAGCCATAGAACATGGTTCCATAACACATCGTTCAGTTTCTTCCGCAGGTTTTGGACCCAAACACTTGCTGTCAGGTAGCTTAGCAATAGTTCTGCTAAATTCTAAGAAGATTTTGCAGTGAACTTCTTTTTTTCTCCATCCTTCCCCGCATGTTACACTACAGGGACTCCAATCGTCGTCTTTGATGTAACTGTTTAAACAAAAATGTGTCATATTTCCTCATAATGAAGGTTTTATAATCGTTGGACAACAAAATAGAGATTTTATAAATTTTACCAAATATGAAGTTTGAACTACTTTAGATGAACTTTAAGTATTAAAATCATGTTTCAACTTAGGCAATTTAAAAAGTTTTTGTGCCTATATTTCTTTTTCCAAGATAATATTTGAGCCGTAAAATATTTTCAGAAGTTTAAAGATTTACATGAATTAATGTTTTATGGATAATACAGATTTTTTAGCGTTTCAGCAATTAGAAAATGTAAGTAACTTGTTTTTAATAATCGACTGGTCGATTGTACTTTTATAGTGTTTTATTTATAACATCTTGATTTTTATATGAACACAGTTTCAGTTTAATGTCATTGTAGAATTCTTAATTGAAATTTCAATCCTATGATCCCTAATTTATTATATTATTATTTTATCTATTACCCTATAATTGCTTAAAACATGTCGATTTTCGTTTCAGCTTAGATAGTAACTGATACGAAAACCGAGGTTTAATTTTGGTATCGACTACAAATCCTGTTTCGTTCGGTTACTACTTATTACATTTTTTGTTTTACGAAAATTTAGGCCTTTTAATTACTTAGTTGATCTAATAGTACTTTTAGGTAAGGAATAAATAAAATCTCTATTTTCCTGTATCAAAAACAATTGTAGAAAAACCTAAATTGCCCATATTTTAAGTAATAAAATCTAGTCTATCTATTATAGATTCACACGGGTTGATTTTAGGTCATCATGCGAGGTGCTAAGGGCAACTATTTGTCCTAAATAATTTCGGGCTGGTATATGTAGAAGTATGCACCAGTGTAGTTAATAAGAGTGATTAATTCACCAAATACCTGTAAGATATCGAATTTAAACTTCTGATAAAACCAATCGTGTGTATCAATTTAGTGTTTAAATGTTTGTGCCAATTGGTAATAGTGTAAGCAAAGAAACTTAGCAAGACAAATTGTTCGTGTAAATATGTGCAAGGAAATATAAATCTTATGTGCAGTGCATAGAGTAGAAAAATAGAAATCACAGTAGAGTAAAGTGAAGATGATCTGTGAAATGGTTGGGGTCAGTGTGAATTGAAATATACTGTGCATATAAATTCCTTCATCAATACTTGAGTGGGTAGTTTGGAAAAGGTTGCTTCTGTATAGTGTTTTTCTTTTAATATTTACAACAAGGGACGTTACGGATTTTATTTGGTGTTTATTTCCAAAAATAAACTGTTCTTAAATTTAAAACACTTTTGCGACAGTTATGTTGCGTGATTCTAAGCGGTGCTTAAACTATTGTGATTATATATACATTTGAACGAACGAATTTCGCTTGAAGTCATTTAAAATGAATGGTTTTAGTTAAATACCTATTAAAGCCTTAAAACGATCAATCAATCAACAACCCATAATGTCCCACACCTGGGCTCGGGTCTCCTCTCAGGAGAGGGTTAAGGGCCATACCCCCACGCTGGCCAAGTGCGGGTTGGGGACTGGCAAGAATACGTTGTGGCTACGTAAATCTTGCCGTTGGATGTTTTTAAGCCGCCCGAAGGCCTCCAACTAAGCTTCACGACTGTTATCGTATGACAACAACCGGGACCGACTGCTTAACGTGACCTCCGAATCACGGAGACGCTCATGGTAACATGCCACCAGCGGTCACCCATCCAGGTACTGACCGCGCCGTCGTTGCTTGCCCTCGTTGATTGTTTCTAAACGATGAATACAAATATTTATAAAGGTTTGAAACGTTAAAGTTTAAACAGTTCTAGAGTTTCAGACCATGAACTCGATAGTCAGTAAGATTTGTTGCTTTAGTACCCGCAAAAAGAACCATAAATCTCAAAGATCTTCTAAGAAATTAAGTTTTTAATGCCTGAGACAGTTGAATTTTTAAATGTAAATATAATTCAATATCAATCTAAAAGAGTTAAATTTCTGGAAGTCCCGTAATTTCGCATGGAATTTACGTCGTTTATAACATACCAAAGATACAATAGCGTTGTAACACTAACATTTTGTGGTGTAATAAAATGAATAGTACAAATACACAAAGAAATTATAGTTTACCCAGCAAATGTTATTTAAACTATTATTGGGACCGAAGAAAATGACTACGTACAGGTAAAAACTTATAAGTGATACATACTCTTCTCTTTCTCCTCTACGCTATCCGCGACGGATACGGATACGCCGGACTGATTCCATAAGTACTTAAATGTTACAAAATGTACAACTTACATCATGGCAGCAAGAAATTTTAGCATAGGTTTATTCCGTAACAACCCTTATATTATTGCTTATACGTTTTATATCCCAGAATGGGGTTGGTTTCAGTGTGCTGTATTACATTCTGATTGGAATAGGTAACAAATACAAGGTATCAAAATAATGTCAAGAAAGCATCTCTAATGTTTGAAAGGGCGAGAACCCAAAAACAGAACTAAATGGAACTGTATTAAAAATCCATATTATCTAATAAACATGTTTTACTTTTTAAATTGCGAACCAATTCATCGAGAATAGATGTTTATTTTCGCTTCATTACCATAATTTGTTTTAATTCTGGTATTAATATTTATGATTATAGGTTTTCACTCTTTATAGTCAGCATTAAAAACGCTTTCAAAACTTACAAGCCAAAATTAAAACTACGAGCAAAAATAGGTATCTTAGAAGGAGTCAATGTCATTCCTTGTTAAAATGTGTGAATGTTTTGAAGTAAAACCTTTAGAAACTGTTGTAATAGGTACAATACCTTACATACAACCAGCCACACGCAAAGAATATTTTGTAATTGCTGAAAGAGACAACAACAAAATACTCTGAGCATTAGATATTGACACAGAATCAGACAATGGGAAACAAATCGATAAGAATGATGTTTTTATGTTTCATGCTATGCCGATGACTAAGAAGTTATGGGTAGTTTTGAGAAGGTCTGCGAAAAACATAGGCTATGTAGAAATAAAGAGCGTGAAGGCCGCAGTTAGAACATTGAAGACAAAATGTAAAATTCAGAACTTCATGAAAATAAATTGGCAAAAATTTAGTAAGTTTGAGTTTTCTGATTGTCAAGAATAAAGTAATCTGAGATTCTGAGTATGGGTAGAAACTTAAATTTAAATAATAAACATAATTATAAAACTTTGCCCAACTGGGTGACGTTAAATTAAAATTATGATTCAACTTTATCAATGCATTTACAATTTCAACTCATGTTACTTACAAACTTACCTCATTAAAAGTTTAATATGGAAAATCTTCATGTGTATGATAAAAAGTTTATTCAACTATTGGATAAAATAAATGCGGTATTAATACTTATCATTATTCTTTAGGAAAACATTGGATATATTCTGATCTCCCAAACAACTTACGAAAGCAATCTAACCATAATGAACCCGTTCCGCATCATCGGATAAAATGGGAAATTTAAGTGTAAGCCAATTTGCCTCCACACCGAACAAAAACTTTAATACTAAATGACTTACGTGGCCTCTACTGGTACATCGGGATCACCAATCAGACGTTCAGCTTTTGCTGGCTGCGGCGGATATTGCTGAATAAGTGGTTGAGTATGATATACCACGCCTGGTAATAAATCTTCTATCTCATCCTGTGTGAGAGACAAATATATTTCCCGATTGTGTTGACAAAAGGTACAGTAACTTTTTTAAGAGCTTGGCTAATGATTTGGCAACTTGTAGAAAAAAAAACATTGTCACTGGTTTATTTTCCCGATCGAAAAGTAATTGCTATTGCTTCGAGTGAACGAAAGTATGATTTAATTAAGAATTTGCGTGTTATACAAATATGGCAGACATATTATTGTTATCATATAATTTGCATGCATTTCTTGCTGAAATGCAAAAATTTAATATCAGTTTTACGATGGTAATTTTGATGACTTCTTGATCATGAATAATGAATACGTTAATATTGTTCTCTGTTGCCAGAAGATCTTACTTCAGGTTCATCAGATTCGCGATAGGCTGGGCAACTGATTCCCGTAGAGCATGGTCGGGATATTTCTGGTCTGGATACTGGATCACACCCTCCACCAGCCGGAGTGCATTCCACGCCACGTACTTGAACTCCTTCGCCACAGGATACTGAGCACTGGATGAACAAACATAAATAGTGTTAAATAAATTATACAAGCGCTGTTGATTAAGCTTAATTTTTATTTAAAAGATATATTACAATAGCAATATATTACATACATTACAATAGTAAAATATTACCAATATTTGTTTGAATAAAATAATAAGGACTTTATTTGAATGAACACAACACACATACCAATATCCAATTTTACAGTAACCTAATAAATCTATCTAAATAAAGATGAATGTGGCTAAGCTCAAAGCGAGGATGGCTCCTCCAATTCGGATATTTTTTTTTCTATAGTCCATTACGCATACGGAAGGTTTTAATAATAATAAAGAAAAAAAATCTATAATCTTTCGATAGAACGAAGTTTGTCCGGGCAGGTTACAGAGTAACCAAGAACAAAAAACATACAATTTTTGTTCACATGAAAAAATGACAAATATTGTCAAATTACATGGCGTTAATGACCTGTGTTTTAACACAATGTTAGTATGGACATCATATGGAGATCGTTTTTTCTTTTTTCGAAAGACGGTCCCCATTTCATGCTATCCACCCTTTTTTATATTTTTTATCATTAATTTCATCGAGACGAAGACTTGAAGACTCAAATACTTAGAATTGAAGACTTTAAATACTTTAAATACTTGGTTGCCATCTCATCAAAAGAAGAAGAAGAAGACATTATCTGGAACTTATAAAACTCTTCCGCCTCCATTCTTACTGTCTCTCTCTCCCTACTACTTCTACTTTTGATGGCACTGGCTATATAATAATGTGCATAATATAATGTGACTCACTTATAATGCCACTTTATGCAGTCTGTTTTACTTTCCGTAGGTAACTAAGCGCCGGGGTATGAATTAATTAACACAGTACAGTGGAATAAAGTTACACACCAACCCGAATGACTAATTTCTTCAGTACTTGAAAATTCTATTCATTTGTAAGCTTTCTTGACTGAAAATTCTTCAATCAACCTACATATTAAAAACTCAACTACCTAATAACACATTACCAACTATAGCTGGAACTAAAAATCATGGATCATTGGATTTTTATATTAAATATGACACGGTAGGCCTAATGGTTTAAGCGGTCGCAACGCAGTGTTTTGGGTTCAATTCTCAGATTGGACAACAGTTTGTTGTTCTGAGGCTGGGTGTTTTTTACGCCCGCTTCATGTATGTTTGTGAATACCCCCGCAACATAGAATGTATGTCCATAATGCGGGAGCTGTCTTTTCTCATAAAAAAAAGAAGAGTCAAATAACACGTGTTTAAATTACTTCGTATTTTCATCTTCATTGGCATAACTTACAGTGTACGTATAGTAAAAATGATTCTTGTAGATTTCTTTTAAAAGCATTAAATTTCATATTTGCTAAATAGACAAAAGTGAAAATCTCGTACAGTTTCCTTTGATTTTATCGAAAGACATTTAAACTATTCGCCCTCCAATATCACCAAACCGCAAAGTCTAATGATCCAGAGAAAATCGTAGGGAATTCTAAACGCGTTCGTAAATACCGCACGTATAAAAGCTAACAAGTTCCTAACTAGTGTTGAGCAACGGCAGTATCGATAACTACGTGTCTTGTTTAATACTTTAAACTTAACTGTATGAAAAACTTTATAATATATATGTATACATTTATACAAGTTATTAAAATGGAAGTATCTGTTTGTTATTTCACATTACCAGCTCTTCACTTAATGAATTTGATGATCTCTACATGAAAAATAATTTGTCTATCTGTTTTCTCCTAATCTCTGCTTGCTAATCTCTGAAACAACTGGACCGATTTTGACATGACTTTCAGTAACAGTTAGCTAATCATATAAGGAGTAACGTATACTTTTTTTAGAGTTTCGTATCCAAAGGGTTAAACAGGACCCTATTACTAGGACGTTACTGTCCGTTTGTTTGTTCTTCCGTCTGTCTCATGAACCATGATAGTTGAAATTTTCAGAGATAAAAGAGTATGGTGACCATCACTCTTGGATTCTGCTTATGCTTTCCATCAGGCAGAGTAGAGAAATGGAAGGGCCATATATGAAGAAAAAAATTTTGGGCCCATCAACTTATGACGAAAATAATCAATCAAAAATGTGCATTCGTTGAAACTTAACTTTTAAGAGGTAAAAAAAAATTGCTTAAAAGTACTCTACAATATTATTTGTAGAAGTTTGATAATTGTAAAATAACTATAAATTAGTTAACAATATTGAATAGCAAGTAAATACAGCCCAATTAAAACTTGACGAAAAGAAAGACAAATCAAAAGGACAGCCTGAAGTTCATTTCAATTGGAGAGAAAAAAAACTTTTTGTTTTAATTAATCCTGGATTGTTTTGTTTAAGTTCAGCTTTGACGAGTTCAAACTTGAGCAAAGCGTTTGTGTTACTAGGTTCTACTGAGAATTGAGGCCGTTACTTTTTTATCAAGACTTTTTCTGTTGAACTTAACTGAACACGATTTTTCTCAATGACTACGTAAGGTTTGTTAAGCTTTATGTTTTGTAAAAACATGATTATTTCTTTGGTGTGCATGTTGCTGTTGCTTGTTCTAGAACAATAACAATCATTACCCAACTTACCAGAATAATGGTTATGTTTTTTGAGAGTATGTTTGTTTGTATACAGAAAGATGGATTTTAACTTGAGAGCTGCTGTTAGATTCTTATTTATAGTGAGAGAGACACTGGGCATATCAAATTAAAAAAAAAACAATATGACAAATTTTTGGCATCAAATTCAAATGCTTGGTACGCTCTGCAGCCTGAACGACTTAATTCACCAAATTCTTTGAAAAAGTTGCATTGACTGAGTATAGGAACCCTACGAATTGATATTTGAAAAATTAGTCGGTGGATTAAACTAAAAATTCCAAAAAATTACTTGACTGCTTACAGGTAAAGAATTAAAAAGAGATAAACAAGCAATTATCACAATACATAAAATTATGCAAACTAAATACTTTATGGAGTTGCAGACAAACAATACTTTACTATCTCTTTTTACGTTTTTTCTAAGCGGGGATTGCTTTTCGCACCAAACCCTACGTGGAGAGACGAATGGCGTGTGTGGGACTCCCAATACTTTGTTACCTACGGACAAATAAAGATCTACCAAAACTACGATTTCGCTACATGCGCCACTATAGTATTTTATTTGCTTATATATAGATATTTTGATAGTTACTTGTTTATCTCTTTTCTTTTCTTTCTTTTATTGCCTTCAAGCAGTTGAGTTTCTTGTTTATATTTTATTAATTCTGAGTTTAATTTTCTTTTGTTCTTTTGTAATAAGTTTAGTTTTTACGACATTTACTAAATGACCTATCTTAGTGTCTGACTATTTTAGTTTTGCATATTACGTAAACAGATATAAACAAAAAGAAAATCACCTTTTTATGTCACTATTTTGGCATAGATGAGAGTAGTATAGCTGACACCAAATATCCCTTCCCTAAAGAAAACCTGTATGTAAACTAGATATGTATGCATATGGCAATATTTTAACAAGTATTACGTTAAGCATATAGCAGTCTATCGATTGATGGTAAGGGACCGCCGCCCATGGACACTTGCAACACCAGAGGTATCACAAGTGCGTTGCCGGCCTTTGGAGGATGGGGAAAGGGGTATGGGCCTCCATTGTCTTTCCTCACTCGGTGAAACACAGCACAGGTGATGTTTTTTTCACACCAGTTTTCTGTGAGGCCGTGTGATGTCACTCTGATCGAGGTGGCCCATGCATGCCGAAAAGTGTATTTGCAACATCCAAACTTTCAGTTAAGAACCTAAATCTCATGCCTATTATATTTTCAGAAGCAATTGAATTTGAAAAAGTCTTTCTGTAAAATTATGACATCACAGTACCTCACTAACAAGCATGTTGAATAAGATTCCATTCTATATTCACTATACTTTTTCAAACCTCATTCAAACACTACACTTTGGACTTCAGCTGCTTTCAATGTCCAACTTAATGCGTCTGACTTTACACACAGCATTTTATCTAGTTTTTTTAAATCAAGATATTAATAAGCTATCCACATAATAAGGATCATCATTATTTATAGATCTAGAAAGATAGAAACAATGATTGCGATTACGAATTTATGTCTAGGTTTGGCTTGATATTCCTTGAGCCAGACCAATCTGATGGGCCAAACACCGTCCCAGACTTGTTTAAAGTTTATATGAACTAAGGCCGCTGCTATATTTACGGCAGACTTACGCGTCATGTGTATTGCTATATAAGTTATCGTAGGCGTCCATACTTCTCAACAAATTACACTCTGTCTGTGGCGTCTGCTTGTGTCGATCTACGATTTTTAACTGTAGCTTCAATTTTACGTTCATGATTGTCACTTAGTGTTTTAATTGAATAAAAGATTTAGAATTACAATTTGGCCGTGTGTAAGATGTCTCGAGATATTATTATTGATTTCTGAGTGTCCCTTTGTTCATCAGTGATTTAAATTTTTACGTGTTTAAATCAACCTTTCGAGTCGTTTTTCCATCGAGATTTTCAGCTGCGCATCGTATTAGAATCTGAACGAACAAAACCACACTGTGTCACTTTTCAACTGAAAGAGGAGTGATCCTGGAATTGCTGTAGTTTAGACATCCAAACCCACAGCTTAGCACTTCTCTAGTTCTCTAATTAGGCGCCGTTAACTCACTCACTAGGCGAAAAATTAATAAATTGCTTAACACTGACTTTGTACGATAATATCACAGGTATCACTTGGGGTATTGTGGTAAGTACACAAGCATAGAACTGATTTATGGTAGTCAATACAGGAGACTTAAAGAGACTTATGGCCGTTTTCACCAACGTCCCCTAAATGTAAGAGACCACTTAGAGAGTAAGGTAACCCTTAGTGATATTTGGTGTTGAAAATTAGGTAAGATTTATATTTAGGAGCTACTTACGTAAGAAGTTAGTTAGGAGATGACTAGATAAGTTTAGTTAAATAAAATAATAAATAAATATTTCGGACATTTACCATGTACCTAACTAAGTGGAGCTTGTTCTATGGATACTAAAGAACTGATATCGATACATATATACTTTTTAAAGCTGAATTCAGAACAAACGGGCGGGCTCGACCGGGGTGGTACTATTCTCTCATAGACGACCAAACTAAAAAGACAGCATTTGTGCTATAATGTTTCATTGGTTAGTGCAACACCGGAGGCCCAATGATGCAGCAACAACTCAATGGGTCACCAAAGTGCGGGTTACAATGCTACATTGTTTACATTCACAATGAATATGGTGACCATAACTCTTGGATTCTTCTCATTATTTTCATATGGCAGAATAGAGCCACTTTGGCAGGCTTTTAAATAAAAAAAAAATAAAGCTATGTTTATAAAACATAAAGAAAGATATTTTTAAATATCTAATTAAACGGGGACGTAAAATATTTAATTTTTAAGAAGAATATCATCAACTATTGCAACTAAAGACTTTATATAATTCACATAGAGAAAACCGCAGTGTCTTCTAATGATAATTTGGTAACGAAACACAATTTTTTCCAAACAAAAAAAAGCGAAGTTGAAATAAAAAGCGGGCATACTAACAATATTGCAACACGTTCACATAAAATTGCATAGCGCTAGTACGATAAGTAGGAAAGTAGCCCATCAAAGTTTCGCACTACATATTGTAAGAATAGAATAGTTTATCGACAACATGAGCTGCTTACTGTACACTTTGTATCGGATTTCTTGGGAGTTAGTTCGTAGTTTTATGCAACTAGAAAGTGTACTCTTTATCTATATAAGCAAACTTATTAGAATTATATACGTTTTAAATTTAACCTAGCAAATAGTTTTTGTGGCTTTATTGGCTATAGTAATATAACTGTTCAGAGAAAAATTATCATATAATAGATCTGTAAGCGGTCGTTATTTTAAGTGTAAAATTCGACAGAGCGATGCCAATATAATGGTTCTAGCTAGCTTTTGGATCCGTGTTAATTAATTTATTTATATCAAGTGCTTACTACATAAGTGTAGGTAACTGTAAGCAGTTTGGGGAACTAACACTACAACATTGGCGTTACAAATATGGTAAATAATAATAAGATTTCTTTAGGAATTCACAGTCGTCTGATTCCAAACCGGGCAAAGCCCGTACCAAGGCAACTAGACAACTGACATTTTCAAACACATACAAATAGGTAATTCACTCTCTGATGCGGAACCCGCGATCGTCTTCGTCTCACGAAAGAATGTCTTGTGAGCGAATGGAACCCACGACTTCAGGCACTCAGCAGTCAGGATCAATGACTGATGAGTGATGATGTGATGTGATGAGTTGAACATGTTCCACTCGCATATTTCTCTCTAGAAGGATTTGCCTCTTTTCTGAAGGTAAAGGCAATTGCAGTCGGTTTGGTTGTGGTTTTTTCTTATTTTGCCAACGTACGATTATTACTATTAAGAATAAGTCCCTGGATGATTGAGCTTTGCTCGGTATTTTTTTAATGGTAAATATTAAAACTAAACCTAGCTAAATTTAATAGCAATTATTGGAGCCATTTCCGAGATATATGTACACATATATACGCTGAACGTGATTGCACATTTAAATGTATTAGTTAAACAGGACAGACTTACCCCTGACCAGGGGCCAGCTACCCAAACTGGACAATCCTCTTGATTGCAAGGTTGTGTTGATCTTGGAGCTGGAGATACACATCCTGGCTCAAGACTCGTTCCTACAGTATAGAACAAAACAATTTATTTACAAAACAGTTTATAATTGAAACTTTAACTATTACATATGGTTTACCTATTTTTACATAGTATTTTTTTTAACCGTCTTCAAAAAAGGAGGTTTTAAATTCGACACGTTTTTTAAACGTTCGTTACCTGATAACTTTCGACTGTTCACCCGATTTTGATGGTACTTTTTTATTTCAATTTGGTCCATTTCTTGAAGTCGGTTTTTTTGAAATTTGACACACACACACACACACACACAGACATCGACGTCAAACTTATGACACACCTCTTCTTGCGTCGGAGTTTAAAAATATACTTCGCTAAGCTACATAACTTATTGGCGAGATTCAAAATCCTGTAAAATAGTACATATTAATCTATAGTAAAGCTATATTTGTTAACTCACCAGGTTCATATGTGTCAGTTTTTGTGACGTTAGATGATCTTGCACAAAGAACTCGACGCGCACGCACACCGCCTCCACACGTTACGCTGCAAGACGACCACTCACCCACATACCACCTGTATGAATTATAGAACTTTGAACTGAAATATGAAGATACTCTGAAGTTTGGAAGCTACCTGGTGGTGTTTTTACCTGAACTTGATCACATACGACATGTCACGTTAAAAAGTATTAATTTACATGTTTATCTTTTTCATGTTTATTAGATAAGATAGGAAGACGTTGTGCTACGAAAAAGCGTTAGGTTTCTGCGGACGATATGATTAATAGGGTGAAGTGGAGAAAACAAACATTGAAAGCTGACCTAACCACCGTGTGGGATGAATAGCGTGGGAAAAAGACACCTAGTGGTTTAAATCCGACTAAAGTATTATTTTTCATATCATTCTTTTGTAAACAGCTTTTGATTCACGTATTCACACGTTCCACGTGGTATGTTAAGTCGAAAATAAATAAATAAATAATAAACATTTCGGATATATAATAAATAAATAATACACAACGCCATTGGGACTAGCCCAAGCAAAGCAGAGCTTGTGTTGTGGATACTAAACAACTGATATAAAAAAGTATAAATACATTTGTTTTGTACATAAGTACATATTATACATAGAAAACAACTAAACTCCGAAACAAATAATTGCCGAACCCGATTAATCGAACCTGAGATATCAAGTAAAGCAGTCGCATAAGATACCACTGTGCCACAGAAGCAGTCTCTTAAAGAAGCCCAGATAGCGTTAAAAAACAGACTGAAATTATTTACGATTTTAATACAACAATACTTACTTGAAAGGACACGGATGATTATTGCATCTCACAACTGAAGATTGAGGTTTACTAGATGCATCACAAAGTTGCTCAGGAGCATCTGATCCTGTGAGGCGATCCCGACATACCGCCAGTGACATTTTGTAACCTGAAACAATCCTTTTAGTTTATCATAATCCATATTTTACTCAACGTCAAATTTTATAATTAAGGTCTATTATTTATCATAGTGGGTTATATAGCCTTCATAGCTCACTTGCATTCGGTGATTAGAAACAATCACCGAGGGTAAGCAACGACGGCAAGGTCAGTACCTAGATGGGTGACCGCTGGTGGCATGTTACCATGAGGGTCTCCGTGATTCGGAGGTCACGTTAAGCAGTCAGTCCCAGTTGTTATTATAGGATAACAGTCGTGAAGCTTAGTTGGAGGCCTTTGGGCGGCTTAAAAACATCCAACGGCAAGATTACGTAGCCACAACGCTGTCTTGCAAGCACTTGGCCAGCGTGGGGACGTGGCCTTAGCCTTAAGAGAGGTGACCCGAGCCCAGCAGTGGGACATTATGGGTTGTTGATGATAATGAAAATATAAAATTCATTCTAATATTATTAATTCGAAAGTTACTCTGTCTACCTGCAATTTTACGGCTAAGTTACTGAATCTATGTTGATGAAATTCGGCATGAAGATGCTTTGTTTCTTTAAAAATCACTCCATCTTGTCCCCATACTCTATCTTATCTTAAAGAACGCTTTCAGTTCTTACACAACACTCATTGTACGGACCTGAGATCATCAGAGAATTTGAAACTAGCAATGCCAAATCATTGCACTCAGTTTACAGATAAATCCTTTACTGTGCACTCTAGAATGATTTACCTGAAACGATCCGTCACGCTAAAACCTTGCCCGTATTTAAAAAGTTAGTGAAGTATTACTATCTTTGACTATAGTACCTTGTTTATAGTATATATATTAAGTCTGTGTATGTATTTATGTATATGTATGTATATATGAGTAGTATGAGTAGTGTATTTATATATGAATGTTAAATATTTTGAATAGTGTGTTTTTTTTTTAAATATTCACATTTGAACAGATTTGAGATTTGTGCACTCTACTACTGTACTAGTATTATTTCAGTTAATTATTAATTTCACCAAATTATCCGTATAAAGGTTGTCTGTAAAAGATCGTCATGAGTGATAAGACCGCCAATTGTCACATTTGTATGTTTTTTTTTTTATATCTGTTAAGTGTGTACATTAAAGATAAATAAATAAAAAAGGATATAATTATGCTACTGTTTACAGCTATTACCGACAAATACGCGGGCAGAGCCATGAGCTAAATATAAATGTAAAAAGATAATAAGACAACGTTATTTCCACATGCAAAATTACGTCCAGCCAAAAGAATAGCCACAAGTTATCAACTGCAGATATTAATATTCTACAACTTCCTCAGGAATATTAAAATTACGACCCATAGCCCTTCTCCTTACCCATTCCTCTGTATCTCCATAGATGTTTTATTGCATACCTCTAGAATTTCTGTAATTTTCAAGTCTAGCCATAACTCTAACGTAGTTATTTGTCTGAAAGAACATCTTAATTAATATATTTCAACACAATTACAAAAAATTACGAGGAAAATTAAAACATCACCATAATTAACATGTGACATGTGTTTGTTATGTTGTTACTGTTAGTACTGTAAATGAAAGGTTATCAGTATAAATGTTTGTTTAGCAAAATTCAGCTCAAAGGATATTTTATGTAGCTCTTTAAACAAAATTGGAGCGTTCAAAGTTATATTTGTTCAAGGGAATGAAAATATATTCAGGAGAGAGGCAACAGTATCCTTTAAAATGAAATTTTCTCAAAACAGAGGATTGACAGCTTTTATTTCGTGAATGGTACGAACTTAAAATTTAGACCTTTCTGTATTAAATTTTAGACGGACTCGTGTAAAGTTGTCAAATTTATTCCATTCCAAATTAAAGAAAATGTTTTGCTAAGAAATTCAGAGTTTATGTGTAAGTTTCTGTAAAATGATCAAGATCGAAGTATAATAAGTTTTTCTAGATTTCCTAAGCCCTGGTTTATCATCGTGGATATTTTTAGACACGAGGATGAAGTATAGACGAAAATATCCGTAGATATTACAATGTCTTAAAAAGTTTTGTCATATTTTGATGTTCACTAGTAATTCCTTTCTTGTTAAAAGTTGGAAACTAAACTACGAGAAACTTTTAAGTGGAGATTGATTATAGGATCTTTATAAAAAGTATTTTATTAGTAAATAAAGACGACAAAATAAAATTATCAACACAAGGAAGTTTTTGAACATGGTATCAACGGATCTATTTCAAGGAAAAGAAGTACTCTTTAGGAAAAAATATAAGGTCCTTGGCTTAATTGTGAGATCTATTCTTGAACAACAAAAGATAAATAAACTTAACTATGAAGTATACAATATGACTGATGATGTCTTCGGCCACGGCTGCCAGTCTCAATAGACTAGACTAGACCAGCCAACTACACAGGATGTATTATACTACACAAGTGTGCGCAGGTGCATTCTCTGTTCAGTAATTCTCCCGATCCAATGAGATGGCTTTCCGATACTACCGGGTACATTACGCGAAGGATCGACTGCTATACGTGCTCTCCGAGGCATGGAGGTTAAGAGTCAAACTTTCCAAGTCCACATTATTATTAAGCGTTTATATAATCAGAAAACTCTATAACACTCTCAGGCTCGACCCTTAAATCGAACAGAGACCTCTTGATCGGTAGCCATATACGCTAATTGCTAAACTAACGAGGCGATTAAAAGACGCGATCTTTGGATATACCTCTTTGACTTTAAAATATAGTTCTATGGAAAGAATATTATTGCATGCTCTAAGATTTTTAAGTAACTTTAATAAAAAAACACATACCAAAAATTTATATTACTGCTAATATTTTTTACGGCTACCATTATAATTTTACTAATTCATTTTTTCCGTGTCAAAATCTCTTAATCTCTTAATACCATAGTATAATTTCTAGTACGGTACGGCACGGTAATGTCCTGGTCGAACAAAAAAAAAATCCTTGTAACGCATTTCGTACATAATTAATGGTGATATATCTTTTATGTAATTTATGAACAATGACCACTTATTTTATTCACGATAGGTATCTTTCGAATAAAATTAGTGTTCATTGTTCATACTACAATGTTCTGGTTATAATCAAAGTCGTAGAGCCACGCTGATTTCAGCATCTCTCATCTCTCTTACAGAAGACCAACCTAATATAAGGGCATTCGTGCTGTCGTTTTTCGTTGGTGAGTGCGAGACAGGAGGCTCAATGACGCAGAATCCTCTCAAAAGACCGCCATGATGAGGGTCAATATGCTGCATTGTTACATTGCCTCCATTCGAAATGAGTATGGTGACACTTCTTCTTCTTCTTCCTATGGCGCTACAACCCGGCGTTTGTCTTGGCCTCTTCCATTATTTGTCTCCAGTGATCTCTACTCAAGGCAGCACGTCTCTAGTTGGTCTTCTTTTTAGAGTAGCCAGATCTCCTCAATATAGTCCTGCCATCGCTTCTTGGGCCTACCGGCTATCGGCCTTTTTTTTCGAGGGGCCCAATTTGTGATAGCTTTTGTCACTCTTAAGTCAGGGATTCTCTCAATGTGACCTGCGCACCGAAGTCTGTGCGCCTTGCAGAAACAAGCGATGGTTTCGTTGCGTACTAGGCGATTCAACTCATGATTCATACCGCTGCGGTATACTCTATCGCTTTCTTTAACTGGCCCTAAGATCTCTGGCAATATTTTTCACTCAAAAACTGCAAGCTAGTTTTCTTTTTTGAGAGTTAAAACCCAGGTTTTAACCCTCAAAAAAGAGGCAGAGACAGGCTTTATTATCCTCGTAAATATTATTAGCTTAGTTGCCCAGGAAATAAGCTTTGACGCTAAGAATTTCTTGCATGAGTAAGAGTACCTGTTATCCGCTAGCAGTAAGGTACTTGAACTCCCGAAAAGCGTCAAACTCAAACACGTCTATATTTATATTTTCTAATACTTGAGGGCGTCTAAAATTAATGAGGTTTTGTCTTTATTCCATTAAAAGCCAGTCCAAAGTTAGAGGCGTGTTCCACTAAGATTCGCAAATGCCTCGTAATGCCGAATTGTGTCCCACTTATTTTTTTGATTTGTCTTTGTTATATATACATAGTAAGAAATGGTACAACAGGAACAGTCACAAAGTATATATAAAAATTGGCGGTCTTATCGCTCTCAGCAAATTCTTCCAGTCAACCAGAAACCATATTATCACTATATCGTGAGCATAAGCAGCAATCTGAGTGCTGTTGAAGTCTAAAAGTCCTTGGATGTTAAACTCACGCACGATAGACTCAATGGTGAAGTTGAAGACCAGCGCTGAAAGAGCATCCGCTTACTCAGCTTAGTTAATGTGTTCTGTACGGACGCCACCGTTTTGGAATTAGCGATTGTCATTTCCACTAAACTTTCTAGTTTACAAGGTTAAGTTATGTAGAGAAAGGTGTCTACCACTCTTGAATTCTGCTCTTGCTTTCCATCAGGCAGAGTAGACGCGTCACTTTGGCATGCCCATGTATAAAAAAATGAATCGAACGCTTTGAATATGTTGTCATATCTATGCAACGCATAGGTCCATTTGTGCTTACACTTTGACAGATGGGAACACTTGCGTATATCTACTCCCTACCGCACTGCTCTGTATCTAAGATTGTTATGATATTAGCTAAAAAATCCACTTTCAAAAAACCCTTGCAAGTATTATAAAGAGATTTATTTAATATTAGTTACAATTTAATAAAAAAACTGGTTTAAAATGAATGATAGAATCTTAAACTGAATCGGACGACAGCGACGTTTTAAGAAGTGATAAAGAAGAAATTCAATTTCTAGAAAGTATTAAATTGAACTCACACTTTTCTTCATAACTTAGCTATGAAGCATTTCATTTTAACTTATGACGCAGCTTAGAGATCATATTTAAAAAGTATATGTGGTACACATACCTATTGATTTAGTCATGAAGTGTTTAATAGTCTACTGTTGAATATAGGCATCTTCTTTGATAAGATATTTTGGACTACTTTACAGTTCTAGCTGGCTCGCTATGTAATTGGGCTTGAGTTAAGTTTTCATTCTCATTTTTTTTTTTTTTTTTTATATTTAAACTGCCAGAATAACTCTGCCCTGCCTGATGGAAAGCATGAGCAGAATCTAAGAGTGGTGGTCACCATCCTCAATGCGAAAAAGAACAATGCAGCATGGTGACCCACACTATGGCGGCCTGGGGGAAAGGGGGATGGTGAGGGGTATAGGGGGCGTTGGATTGGGGTATGGGCCTCCGGTATCCTCACTCACTCGATGAAACACAGCGTAAGCGCTGTTTCACACTGGTTTTCTGTGAGGCCGTGGTATCACTCCGGTCGAGCCGGCCCATTCATGCCGAAGCGTGGCTCTCCCACGGTAACTCTCTTTGGAGTACTGTTGTATTACGCAGTTTGCTCCCTCAGTGGACTATTACGAAACCCGCGATATGAATAGAGGTAGTGATATTCTGTACTTTCAGTCCGTTTTCACATGTTTTTTGCTACCCAGCCAAAATTAAATGAATGAATGGTAGTCACAACATTCATTACGAATGCAGACAATGCGGTATGGCGATCACCACCAAGGCGTTCCAATAATGTTTCTGCATCATTGGGCCTCCGCTCCGGTATCGCACTCATCAACGAAGCACAACAGCACGAACGCTGCCATTTAATGATGATCTTCAGTCCGGTCGAGCGGGCCTTTTTTAATTTTTTTTTGTTGATACAAACATATTTTTTTTAATACAGTAACAATTAGAGTTGACAGGATGACATTGTTTTATTTTATTTTGTTGCTACACTTTAACAAGAGATGATACACTAGGAATGACTTCAAGGAATAACTAAGGCTTTTACAAACATTGAAAAACCGCTCTAAAATTTCTAGGGAAAACTTCATTGAGAGTAGAAACAAACTGAAGTTAAGACCTCTTTGGAAAAGGTCTCAGATCGGGATGGACTAAATTAAGTCCAATTTACCCCACAAAAACATAAGTTTGCTCTTTCATCACTAAAAACCGTGGGCCGTATGTTCTCGATTTATTTCAAATATTTCACGTAGAAAACTGCCTCATTATGATAGCTATCAACGTATGTGATTATTAATCAAGAGGTCTTCGGGTTCAATTGTACTGACAACTAGTTCAACTTTCAAACCTCCTTCCCCTGAAAGTTGCGGAGGTATGATGCAATCGCTCTGTGGAAAAACTAATATTTAGGTAAAATTCAGTTGAACATAAAGCCGTCCGCAAATAATCTTGAAAATAATAAAGGCTAGAAAGATGAGTTTACGTAGATAATTATATTCCTTATAAAGTTTTTTAAGTTTCTGAAATTAAGTAGCTAAATATAAAATATCAAACACATCTAAATAGCATCAATGGTAATTTCACACCGCCAATGTTGGGCCGTTTCCCTCTAAAGTACGGAAAGGTAATTATTTTTCCATTTACGAAACACGAAACGTTCATTTGGAAGATGAAATTAGAAAAACAGTGAGCGCGCTAGTTAGTGGCTGGCGGGTTCCGTAGAATGGTCCGTTTTTGGTGATTGGTTTTAAATGCTGTACTTCGCCATTAAAAAAAAGGTTCCAGCTAAGTAATGTTACTTAGAATCTTATGGTATAATCTTGTTTAATTAAACTCGGGAAATGTTATTGCTGTAAACAGTTTAGGCATTTTACTTTAAATATTTCATGAATTCATCATGCTAAACATTTCAATGATTTTTTTAATAATTTCTAATTGGACCAGTTCATATAAGCCTAGCAGTGGTTTCATATTTTTGTAGAAAAAACAACAAAACAAACTGCAACCAAATGATTTTAGAATAGCTACTTATGACGTCACAGACTAGTATTTCAGTCAGTTTTATAATACCAACCGTTTTAGCGTTTAAATGGTCATTATGAAATACAAAGGGTAGGATTGAGATGGTATATTGGTGAACCAGTTCGCTTTTAATGGATTTAAGGCAGTTCAGTTCTTCGATGACTAACGAAATGGTACTCCTTTAGCATAGAGAACAGCTGATTTTCTACCAGACTTACAAAGAGTGCACAAGAATGTGCTTTGACCCTTACTTAGACAATGCAAAAGCTATTACTGTAGAATAATAGAAAAGGCATTTGCGCTCTCTCTTGCCGCAGTTACACAGAATTAAGATTGGAGATTATTTTAATACGGGATTCTAAATATATTGCGAAGTATTAAATACAGTAATGATATGAAAACAACCTAAATAAAGGTACACAAATTATATAACAATATTTAGTTGCAGAAGCAAAGTAGCTCAAAAAATTAGACTCTTCACCAGAACGTTTTGACCGAAAGAAAATAATATAAAGGCGAAACTAGCTGTGCCCGCAGGCTGGCAGTTCTGTGACAAGTTAGGTGATCTTACAAAGAACTACCACTTTGCAGCTTGTTACCTTCCCCTTCGGGTAAGTGTACTGATGAAGAAAATGATATGAAAGTCTTTTTATATCCATCCTGCTTTTGGAGCAGCTACACCTTGTAGTTATTTATGAAACTGAATCACCCGTCTATCGCAATCTACCGTTGAATAAAGGCCTCTCCAATTATAAAATTGAAAGAAACTGCCAAAATCATGTGAATATTACCATTTTTTTAATTTATTACTACTATCTTACTTCAAACATGATGAGTAGTTATACTCTAGCTTTCATGTTCTTCGTTTTCTGAATAACGGGTATATCAAACCTATGGTAATGAACGATTAAGTGCTTAATAAACTTTTTTAAATTCATAAATATGTAAATATACCCATTTAGCCTGAGATTTTCACAAGTATTAAATTGAATGAAAGCGTTTTAGCCACGAGAAAAGAGATTTTTCTTTATCTTATTTGTGAACGACGAATTTTATTATTTGTTTTCGTTATTTCAGTTAGTTCAATTTACAAAACAAAACATTTTTTTCATTACAACACTTCAAATGAAAAACTATAAGTAACGCACAAAGCTTTTTTGCCAACAGAAAACAATTGTCAGTCATACTCTTTTGTTTTTCATTTATTCAATTTACAAATGTAAAAATTAGAAAATTTTTAAATTACTTATAAATGTAACCAAGTCAGAAGTCACCAGTACCATTCATTTAGTCTTGACCGTCGTATCTCAACCCTTAACCGACAAAGGGGTCTGACAGACCCCATTAATCATTAAGACACTGACACCTAATTAACAATTGAAACGTCTGAAGGTCTACTGAGGGTCTAAAAGACCGTCTCGGGTCAGTGGGCGAGAGATAATCTTGTAGGTAGGGTAAATTTGTAGCTATACAGGTTTATCTTCTGGGTTGCAAATAAATTGTGTTTAAGGGTCAAGCTTTGTTTTATGAGTTAGAATTATAGTGTTTTGTTTGTGTAACAGATAATAACTATATGAATTGTTTTATCTTTTAGTGCATACGTGGATTTGAAGAGTAAGCATGAATAGCGAAAACTCGACACTTTTAAAAATTTTATTTTTCGTTTACTTTAGTTTTGTGGAGGAACAGGTGTGATGTCCCTCCAACACAAAGGGAGGATCCTCCAACCAGGCGAGGTGATCAAGCCTGGTGGGCCACTGCCCAATGGTTGACGTTGGGATGTTGTATATATGCTAATCGGCGCAAGAACATCTATTGCGCGATTTAGGATTAGTAGTTTCTTAATTTCCTTCGTTACTCCGTAGTTCGACGTATCTTCGGTAGATGGCGCTGTAGTATGTTTATGTTGTTGCTTTGCACGTGGAAGTCGCCACAGTTTTTTCAAAATGTTAGAAGTCATTATCTTAGGAAGATAATGATGCATCGCTTTAATATTCAGTTGTTTGTTTAACCTTTAGATGGATAGTTTTTATATCGCAAAATTATGAAAACTTGTGATATTTTTTACAGTAAGAGATTAAGATAAAAACAATATCTAAAAAGGTTAAATTAACTTTTAGCTCAATTTGTTGTTGATCATAATATTCATCTGTAATGTTCGTTTTGATGCCGCGTTTATAACTGCTGAGTATTAAAATGACTAATTTCATTTTCTATTATTTTTCTTTGGTGATTATTAATTATTTTTTTTCTATGATGTGGTTCTTTAGTAACATTTAACATTTCTCAAGAATATTTAGTTTTGATTTTTTCTATCATTAAAACGAAATGTATCATGTGCAACCAGTTTTCAGTATTTCAAATCAAAAGTAACAATAATTACACTATCTTTCTCCCTTAATACTACCTAAACAGTAAGATATATAGGCACATTACGGCCGAATGTTGGTACAAAATGTACAAATGAGTTTCACGCAGAACGCGCAAGTGCTAATACTTATCTCGGTATTCATCTTTCAAGGGTTCTTAATTAGAATCGGCCGTTGCGAGTTTTGGTGTAATGTCCTCTATAGACTGGCGATTTTTCGTAGTGATTGTGTAAATACTTACAACTCATCTTTATTTGTTTCTTCCGTAAACATTTTTTGTTCTTAATAATATTAATATTTCTGTTAAAGTACTATTTTCAGCCAGCAAGCTGACGTTATATTTAATAAAGTGAACAATTTTTTATCTATCTTACTTATTAGTAATATATTATATTATTTCTTTAACTTTATTATGATGAAAAAAGGTGAAAAACTAATCTTTTCATCTGAATATCTGTTTTACAATCCATTTCTATCTCCTGTAATTCTAAATATCATTCATTCATCAAGACCATTATGCATAACTTTTGTCAAGGGTTTTTGGGCACGGTGAGAGCCTTTTTTCCTGTTTTTTACAGTTTCTAAATCCAATAAGGAATTGCATTACTCAAAGAAACATATCCCTAATAAAATTCACAATAAAAACAATTTGGATAAGAATTTTAGGTATAAATGAAGTGAAACGACTATAAACATTCTCGAAAGAGTGATGATACAGCACGTTTCTAGCAATGCTTTGAGGTAATTGCTCGTCTACACCATACCACTTAAGAAACTGTTGCTCGCGGGAGACAAAAGGAATTCTGTCTGATTTATCGTAAGCTTCGAGTAATGGCGGATTTCCAGATATAAATTACGGCACAGCTCGACGGCCACAATTAACAATGTTCTGCTAATGTATCGGAGAGATTTTGATACAACCGTTTCTGTACTGGATTAATGTTTTGCATCTGACGAGATTTCGAAGATTAGTGTTCGACGTTTGATTCTATTGGAAATTTCGCTGGAGACTAAGTTATTATTGTTTTTGTTAAGAAATTTTGTAATGAAGAAGATATTATTATATTCCTGCTTCTCTCCGAATGCACTTTCATACAATGCAGAAGGCATAGTAAACATTATTATATTGACTGATTTTTCTAAAAACTAGACGCATTAATCAATATAAATGAAGGCTTGGAGTATACTTCAAAAAGTCCAAAGAAGAAAGCAAACCAACAAAAAGTGATAATAATTTTTCTTTGAATGAAGTAGTAACAATAACGCTACTTGGGTTAGTAGCGTTATTACCCACCCAGTACCCTTTTTCTTTTCTCCCGTGTGGAAATTCCCTCGGATATATCCTACTGTGGCATGTCGGACTTGAACCGAACTACTAGGAACCGGGAAACCAGGTGCACCATAAGAAGGAAAACCTTGGAACCCCGAAGTACCTCGGGCCACCCACTGTTGGTTCCCCTCCTATGTAGGAACCTTAGCGTTCCTATTCTATTCAGAAAAGAGCGTGAGCAGTTTATAGGACTCGAGCCGCCGTCCCAGCCTGCTTCTGTTAGGGTGATAGGTGGCCTCACCTGTCACCCTCAGGCTTGCGCTTATAAAGGACGGAGATGATTTTGTGATCTCCGACGCTTGAGTTATCTACGGTACCTGGCCTGTTCCCGGGCCTGGCGGACCGGAAGAGTTCTGAACCTCTCCCGGTCCCGCTCCACCGTCTCCTTGACAAATATAACTTGCTCGCAGAAAGAAACAACGGAGTTCCACGCGCTCTCCGCAACATGGCCATGTTACGAAGCGAGAGAACTCTCACCCCGGTGACCGCCACGAGATCACGCCTTGACTCCCCCCACGTCGGGGATTCAGCCGGCGTGTGGAGCGCCGTGTCTACGGTCTGGCTATCGCAGTGATGGCACTCAGGCATTCGTTCTTTGCGGATAAGACACAGGTGATCTCCGAAGCATCCTTTTCCAGTGATCACCTGCGTCAGCCGGTATGAGAAGGTCCATTGACATAACGGGTCTCACCGCCGTAATAACGTCGTGCTCAACCCTCCCTGTACCCCCTTATGGTTTTGTGGCACACAAATCATGTATAAGCAGTTGAAACAAATCAGTACTCACCTCCTCCACAGGTTGCTGAACACAAAGAACCAGGGGTAGCCAACCAGTGATACCGAGGCCTCGAGCAGGAGGAACCGTCACCACCGCAAACTCCACACTCGTCCACGCGACGTGTTGATCCCACGCGAAGGTCGCAGCCAACACGCTGTAGACAAAAAAGGCTTAGATCAATACGTTATACTGCCTTTACGAAGTAGTAGCTACGATAAGAAGGAACATTATTAGAAGTAGTTCCTCAAAAATAATATTAATTTAATAATTTTTGGAAAAGAATTTCACTAAAATTCTGTGATACATTACAAATTGCTTTCTAGCATCAGGTTTTTTTATTGAATACGGGGTAAAACAAGCAGATGCACGCACCCGTAACACTAGAGGCGTAACAAGTGCGTTGCTGGTCTTTGGGTGATAGGGAGGGGGATGAGGGAAGGGATTGGAATATTGGCCTCCGGTATCCTCACTCACTCGGTGTAATGCAGCGCAACCATTGTTCACACTGGTTTTCTGTGAGGCCGTGGTATCACTACGATTTAGTCGGCCCATTCGCGCTGAAGTGTAGATTTCTCACAGTAAATTATTTATATATTAAAAAAAAAAGAAATTACAAATAGACACTTTTCTTTATATATTAAGATAACATTTAATGGTAGTTAGTGACTCTGACTGCCAAGCTAGGTATCATGGGTTCGATTCTAATTCGGGATAAAACATGTATGATGAGCACTATCATTTGTTCTGTGTTTGAGTGTAATTTTTTTTAAAATAAGTATTTTAACTGCGGTGATACATCTCCACAAACATACAAATATCATAATAGTATAATTATCAGTCAATCACATAACGTAGTAAGTATTTCAAGTGTTTCATAGGTAGCCAGTTCGAATCCAACATTCAATTTTGTTGTTTGACCGACAAGATGAGGATACGATAAAGAATCAAAATGAGAACAGTTTTATTATAACTTGTATAGCCTTATAGAAGATCTAGAGAATTTATTCAGAATCAAATACAAACGATTCACTTCTACTAGCGGCAGAAACTATTATATTACCAGTCTCTAAAATCAGTAGTGATAATTTTAATGTTTAGTGTTCATGCACGCTTTATAACCAATGAATATTCTATGAGGATAGAGAATAAAGGGAATGAATATCAAATATACATTATTTTACATCGCCTCTCACGGATCATGGTAACTGGTAACATACAACCTTATCACTACATTCATAATAATAATAATAATAATAATATTTATTAACCATAAAGATACAGTTTAACAATTGTGGTTTAACAAAACTAAATCTTAAGCTAGAAAATTAATTGGATATCTGTGTCCGAACTAGATAGATTTATCTGTATTTCGGACATCAGCGCTCCTCTTTGAGATTAGACTTTACATAGAAACATGTTAAAACAGTTCACTCTAATCAGTTTAACTTGAGTGAAATTATCAAACCAAATATGGAAAATAAAAAATAAAAAAGAAAATAGTATGAAATCTGTGTGTTCGGTGTATGTTTGTGTGTGTTTGTGTGTGTGTGTGTGTGCGTGTGTGTATGTCAGTGTATCTAAGTGTACGTATACTTGCGTGTGTGTGTGATTTCTTATCGCAGGACACAAAGTAGGTCTTCGGTTTCATTGTAGGTTAACTTTTGGAGATAAAGGAATAAAGTAGTTTTGCATACTTTTTTATTTAAGTTTTTCATGTTTAGACTTTTATTAATTTTACCATAGAGATATGGGCCCAGGAAACAGAAATAATTATTAACATAGACATGCGTGAATGTTTGTGTATTCGAAAAAGCAAGGCGATTTCGCAGCTTGGAGACCGCAG